>JARHVA010008184.1:0-538199 GCA_037957365.1 Torreya grandis | reverse complement strand
TTAATTTTGACACATTGATCACTTTATCTCTCATAAAAATATACCTAATGGGAATGTGTTTGTTCCTTTAGTGCATGACAAGATTATTTGAGATGGTTATATAACTTGTATTATCATAATAGATAGGGCGAGGACTATCATACTCTACCTTGTAGTATTTTATGGTCTATCTCATCAATTGAAACTAATTACAACATGAAGGTGCTACAATGTACTCAGCCTCACAAGTGGACAAAGCTTGATGGTTGATTTTTGATTATCTATGGCACTAGGTACCCACCTAGAAAGAAGGCTACTCCACTAGTACTCTTCCTATCATCTATACTTCCTACCCAATCTTCATATGTGTAGGAAATAAATTGAACTCCTTACTTCTTGGATACTAAAATCCATACTCTATAGTCCCCTTACGATACATGAGTATCCTTTTTAATACTTATAGATGATTCTCCTTTGGATCTTCTATAAATCTTCCCACAAGACCTATTGCTTGCATGATGTTAGGTCTAGAGGTAATGGTATACAAGAAACTTCTAATCATTGACCTATATGATATCTGATTGACCTTTGAAGACTCATAATCCTTCCTTTTTCAACTTACATCTTATGATCATTGGTGTACTAACTACCTTTCAATCCTCCATCTCAAACTTCTTCAACATCTCTCTTATATACTTGGCTTGTGAGATGAATATACCTTTTTTAGATTGATTGACTTACAACCCAAAAAATAATGACAACTCTCCTATCGTGGACATATCAAAATATTTATTCTTTACTTTTGCAAAGGTCTTTATCATGTTCTCATTTTTTCACCAAAGATGATGCCATCCACATAGACAACAACTATCATTTGATGGTCATATTCTATCTTGATATATAAATTACTATCTTCAAATCCTCATTTGAATCTTTGATCAAATAGATACTTGCCCAACCTATCATACAAATTTCTAAGAGATTAATTTAAACCATATAGATATTTATTGAATCTGTAAACATAGTATTTTTCATCTGATAGTGATAACCCTTTAAGTTCTTAATATACACTTCTTCTAAATTACCATTTAAAAAGTTAGATTTGGCATCAATCTAGTATACCTTGAATCCTTTGAATCCTTCATAATATATAAAAAATCTAATGGCCTCTAATATTTCTACTTATGCAAATGTTTCCTCAAAATCTACCCCTTCAACTTGTGCATATCCCTTGCATACCAAACCATCCTTGTTCCTAGTAACTTCACCATCTTCATTCAACTCATTTTTAAACACCCATTTTGTGCCAATGAAATTCTTGTATTTATACCTAATAACTAATTATCAAGTCTCATTCTTCTCTATTTGGTCTAGCTCCTCATTCATAGTGTATGTGATCAGAAGTGCATCATGTCTATAAATCAATCTTGGCTTAGAGAAGATAGAGCATACCTACACTTTTGATTGGGAATACATTTATTAATTGAGATAATGACCAATATGGGGATATTATAGACCCAATTAGGGGATAACTTATCATAATAAACTATGCTAAAGAGGGTTTCAAAGCCTGCAATCTAACAAAATTATGCATTGACCCTAAAGGGGTCCTAGGTTTTGATATTTCACCTATTCTAATAACAAGAAAAGTAAATTTAATCTAGTGATCACCAAATCTTGTGGCACAACATGAGGGGTTAGTAAACAATCAAAATATGTATAAAAAATATCAATTAATATAAGTATGAGTAAGACCTTAATACATTGAATATGAAGAGTAATATTATTTGAAGCCATTACTTATACTACTTATATCTATTAAAGAGAGGAGTAAAGTTAGAGAATACTTACTTGAATGTTAACCCATTGAGACTCAATATCTCCCTTGGGTAATTGGGCTTCATAATAAGTTGTTGTGGTTTGTAAGGATCACTAAGAAAGGCCAAAGCATCCAAGATTTATCCCCAAGACTAGATTCTCCAAGTAGAAAACTCTAAGCCAAGACTCCTCAAGTAGAATAGTGTAACAGTAGATTGTAAAGAAGTGTGAGTGAATAATAAATCTTGATTAAATATTGAAATAATGATGAAATGATCTTGTATATATAGGTGTATTATAACCTAAACCCTTATGAAAATCTTGGATGATAGGGTCGACCTAGCACAATTTTGGACAATTATTCACTAGGTCATGAGCTAGCTTAGCTAAAGGCCAAACTAGTTCTTAAGTGAAAATCACTAAAAACTATACATATTCAACCCAATTGACCCTGTATATCCAACTGACAAAAGGGACTTAAGGTGAGGAAAATAGGGATAAAAAGTGGAAAAGACTAGAGGAGTGTGTAATAGAGGAGTAATATCTTAGGGAATGGTTTGAAGATCTGGTTGGATTGGTAATATGTGGTAATAAGGGAAAACAATCCTATGAAGCATCAATATTTGATAAAAGTTAAAAATATTATGTGTATACATATGCCCCATTCAAAGCTCATCACATTTCACTAAGGTGCAACAGGGAATGGTGCTTTGATAAAGAACATAAGAACACATAGTATTTTAAAGCATAAAATAACTAAAATTAAATGATTAAAAATTAAATGTGATGCTTACCTTGACTTACCTTTATTTCTATATGGTTTTATGATGTGTTGTTAGTTTTGATTATGTAGGGCACATAGATTAATTTTGATAAACCCAAGAATATAAAACTAAAGAGCAGAAATAAACAAACATAGGGAAGCCAAGATAACTTGTGTTATGGGGATGGGATGTACATAATAATTTGGTAAGTTTGGGTGACAAGTGTTATGTTAAACCAAATGACCAAGTCAAAATTAAGAGTAAATTGGGTAACCAAAAAGACAAGGATATTAAAGACCAAAAAAATCAAACAAATAAACCTTAAGTAAGAAAGGCATACTCACCAAGTCAAACTAAGGATACATGTCAAAAAGGATGGTAATCAAAGATCAAAATTAAAATTAAAAAAAATGGTAAAATAACATTGATGAGTGAGTAGTAACAATCCTTATCTCACTCCACAATGGAAAAAGGTGCATAAAAAAGGAAAACAATATTGATGATTGAGAATTAACAAGCCAACCTCACTCAAAAATGTAAAAAGGGTACCAACTTAGGTGTCTATAATAGTAGGACAGCAAAATAATGACAAATGGTAAAAGGAAAGTAATTAAGTCAAGGAATGTAATTCTATGGTATAAAGAAATTAATCCATAGTTACTCAAACATGTTGTTTTAATTCTAAGGATAGATAAAACTGAAACAAAGTAGTGTTATCATGTTTTTAAGAGGTGAATAATAAAGGAATTAAAGAAGAGGGAGAATAAATTTGGAATCATAATGTGTTTGTCAAGGGGGAAATGAAATGGGTGGAGGGGAGAATGAAGGACAAACCAAGGTAGAGTAACTCTTTATCAAAATCAAAACACTCAAATTAGGTTTGTCAAAACAATAGGACTTTCTACCTTAATGACTCTGAAGAACTTCTCTTAGCCACACAAGTCTCAGATCAACAAATGTAGTATATAGATCATCCCATGAAAACTATATGCATGAAAATTAAAATGGACCTACCTTCCCATAATTTGTTTCTCATTCCTCAGGACCACTTACAGAGCCATTAGTCTACTATGAAGATTGGGTACTTACATGATAAATTAGGTATCACCATAGAGTTTGTTTAATTATTCTATTATAATATACTATCCTACCACACCCCAAAAGACATTGTCTCTATGTGAGACCAACTATAGAGTTTGAGCTTTGATTAGATATAGATGTGTTTGGAATCACATCTTTTGGTGTGATTTTGACTTTTGAGATTTGTATGTTTGCTTTTTTATATCATTGCATTTTGTTTTAAATTATTTGGATATTAAATTTCTTGATGGATTTATATATTTATCCTCCATACAGTTTTAGAAAACCAAACATGGGTGCTAAAGATGACTTTCATTTGAATACCTGGGACTTGGTTGCTAAGAGAGAGAAATTTAAAGAACATGAGGTCTAGGAAAATCATAAATTTAGGTGAAATAAAAAGTGCTATCTTGACTTTGACCTTTTTTATCTAATGTGGAGTGAAAGGAAAGGGGAAATCAAGAGGAATGACACATAGAACAATTTGAATTACTTCAAATCACAAAAAAATGTGACAAAGGGCAAAAAGGGATATAATGATAATAAAGTGTGATTAATTATCATAATAATGAGATAATGGAGTAAAATTTTTGAGATGTTCTTGAGATGCATTTATTTTTATTGATGTCAAGGTGATCTTAGTATATAATGCATTAATGACAAAGTGATAAGTTCCATGTGGATTTGAGAGTGCATATCATGTGTGCAGGTATTTGAGATGATAGAGAATGTTATTGATGTTATGTTCATATTTTAGAGGTCATATTATTTTTTAAGAGTTCTTGGTTTAATTTTGAAGGTGATATTAAGACTTTGGAATGCTTGTGTGCTTGTTTAGATCATCCTCATTTACTTGTCAAATCAGGGTAAGTAGGTAGATTGAAGGCATCAAAATTCACACATGTGAAGGTCTCAAGAATAGTTTAATATATGGATGGATTAATATATAAGAGGAGATAATGTGGTCCAAGTTTTAGGTATTGACGTTATGTATATAGAAAGTTATGGCAGTGCAAATTTGGTCTCCCAAGTAGATTTCACTAGTTTCCATAGCCAAATTTGCAATATCAAGTGACCTTTATATAAAGTAATACTAGTCAGTAGTATTTTGTTTATAACTTTTGATAATGGATAAATTTGATGGTGGTGTAAAAATAAAATTGGTAGAATACTTAGGGGTATATACAATAAAATTGATATAGAGAACTTAAATTGGTGGAGGTTTTACTAGTCATACAATTGAATTTATTGCATGTGAGAGTTGACTGTGTTTTTTTTTAATAAATTAGGGTGCAAAGAAATGATTATATAGGATAAAGTATTGATGAAATATTATTGGTATAAAAAATAAAAAATGAATTATACTCTATATATGTCATCCTAAAAAATATATGGAGTTTTGAATATATGTATAGGTAAAATCATTTCAGGTCAAATTTGACTTTTGTTGATTGTAATTATTGTAGGTTTGAGTAGCCTTATTGCAGGGGTGTTTATGATCCTTTGGAGGATGAATAAAGATATATTATAGATTGGATAATGTTAATGAGGTATTTATATTTAAATCAATATGTGGATTGTACATGGAAATTTTATATTCAGTTAGTTTGAGCCTCTTTTGTGAAGATATTATTTTTGGGCAAATTAAGCCTAATAGGTCTTTAAGACCTAATGGAGGTTTTAAAGTATGAGAAAATGATTTGATATTTATTATGAATTTAAAATGATCGTAAATAATGTTGGTAAATTTATTGAAGTAGTTTGGGTTATTTATAAGGGCCATTTGGACCATAATGGCTTAAAGTGTTACATGAAAGTGAATTAGGTCTCCATGGGACCTATTGAAGGCTTGAGGGCTAAAAGAGATTTCATAAGGTGAGCGAGTGACTTGAAAGTGTTGTATGAATTGTTAAAAATAAATATGGAGTGGATTAAATTATTTTAAAGTGTTTAAAATGGTTCCATATTTGGTTAATGTCTATTGGTATCTAAGTGTAACATGTGGCCTAATGGAGGGCTAATTGTTTAGGTCGTACTTAAGCCTAGTGTGTTATTTTGAGCCATTTGAAGTATGTTCGACCTAATGAGTTTATGTATATTATATGTAAAATTTATTAAGATATATTTTTATGTTTATCCAGTGGGAGAGAAGCCTTAAGGGTTAAGTAAAGTATTGTGTCCAACCAAGATTGATTGGGGAAAGAATCATGTGTATGTAGTAGGCTATTTTGGCCTCATTATGATTGTTAAAGAATTGGGGTGTGAAAAAAATTATATATGAATTTACAAAAGAGTAAAAGGATATGAAAAATAAAATAAAATAATTTTGATATGTGACAAGGTTACAACATTATTTATTTTGGGTCATGAGAAAGTAAGAAGACTTGTTTCAAGGCTATTAGGCCTATTTTGATTTGGTGACCTAGTATAAAGGTTTTGATAATTAAAGAGTGAATTAAATGGTATGAGATTTTTCATAAGTTTTTAAGTTCATTAAAATAATAATGATAACATGTTGAACATGTCATGAATATTAGATAGTGGTGCTGAAGCTAGTGAGCTAATTGGAGTACTTGTTTCAAAGCTAGATAGGTCTAATTATCTAGTTGAGTGATGTAGAAGAGGAAGAGGCTTGTATGAGGTAGAAATGTAGGTTTTCAAGTGTTATAGAAAGATAAAACCATAATCAAGTGTGTAATACCTCATATTATAGGTGGATATTATTTTTTATGTGATTGAGTTGGTACTTGATCATTTAGAGGGTTGTAGCCTCCTTGTTAGTTGGTGCTAACTAAAGGTCAAGTGGGTGCTTGACTAAATTGAAGGGTGGGTGCTAATTTATCAGTTGATACTGATATAAATTGAATAAATATATTTATAGGATAGTATTACAAAATGTTTTTCAAGTGGGTTTTCTCCCCCATGAGGGTTTCCCACATAATTCATGTGTTATGTGTTTTGATCTTACATTGTTTTCTTTGTTCATTGCAATGAATGGTTTATATGCTTCATGAAGGATTATGTTGAATGATTAAGAATTTGAATAATTATAATTGAATGTTATTTTATTACATCATTGATTCACCCCACCACCCCTTAGTGATTTTGCTTCTAAAAATTGGTATCAGAGCAAGTCCTTTAGGAAGGCTTGACAGCTAGAAGGTAATCCTTGAAGAATAAAATGGTTAAGTAACTAAGGAAATAAAATCAAGAGTTGAGGTATATGGCTAAGGGTTATGAGGATAATATTATTACCTTAAATATTGATAAGTTAATTATGTCTAAAGAGGTTGAGAAGGCTATTAAGGATCTCAAATTTTAGTTAGAAGATGTTAATGTAAGGGTGAATTCTATGGAGGATCTTAAGGAAAAGGTGTGTATCTATAATTCTAATTTTGCCTTAGAAATAAAAAAGGATAAGATGAATATTCATGATATTAAGAATCAATTATATGATGCAAATTCAATTTTGAGGGAAAATAAGGATGAGTGTGATCAATTGAAATCCAAGCTAGGATCCTTGAATATTGAGCATGAGAAGTTAGTGGTCAAAATGAGAAATTTTGAGCATAAAAAGTTAGTAGTCAAAATGAGAAAGGTTGATCAAGAGAAATAAAATCAATTAAATAAGGATGATATCATGAAAAATGAGGTGAATAGATAAGCAAGGTAGCTCAACTCCATGAGTTTTGTCAATTCATCTCATAATCAATGTGTTGCTTGCAATCAGTTCAGTCACATTACAAGAGATTGCAAAAGGAGAAGTAATTTTTCAAAAGGATAAAATAACCAACATCAAGTAAAAGTTATGAATTATATTATTTGTTTCAAATTTCATAGAGTTTTTCATATTGAAAAATATTTTAAAAATATGTTGAATGGGTTCTCAATGAAAAACAAGGTGTATAAATCTCCTAGTGTGCAAGGAAGAAGTCATACATGGATATAGAGACCTAAGACTATTAAGAGAGATCAGATTGAGAGCAAGTATGAATTGATTGATGAGCTTATTAATAAATATTTTTTATTTATTATGTTATATATGAAGGCAAGGTAAGAATTCTTTTATCAAGGTATGTTGATAAGGGAGTCAAAGAGAAGATGGATGAGCCAATCAAGCCTATGAGGAGAATTAAGAAAGATAAGCAAACTAGTGAGAATATGGAGACTTGGTAATCTCATATGTTTTAGGTATTATAAGTTCCTTGATAGGTGAGGTGTCTCTATTAGGATTCATATAGGCATTACTCAATCATTTGAAGCATCTCAGAATGGTGTTGTAAGGTTGATAAGTGAGAGAATAGTCAATGGGTCAAGGTATGATCTTTATCTTGATATGCATGTAGTTGAGTATGTATTATTTCAATTGGTTTCAGTATTGTAAAAGATGTATATCACATATTAAAATTTATGATAATATATTTGAGGATCTGAAATTGTTTGTGGAAGAATATCTTACTTTGAGTGTCCTCGGTTAGCATAAGGGTTCTAATGCAAGAAACCATTAGCATGATGTATCTTGGATTGTACAATGAGTTGGATCACCAAACTTGGTGATATGGTATAAAATGATGAAATAAAAGTATTAAATTAGGTTATGGTGTGATATAGGTAGGCCCTTGGTACAAAGGTATGATAATTTTAAGTTATATATCTCTATTTGCAATATATCTCTTTAGAGTGACCAAGGAGAGGAGTATCTTTTATTGTGCAAGAGAGAGGTCCTTAAAGGTCCAAGATTGGGAAGGTAAGTTTAGATTTAAGTATAAGTAATGTATGAATTTAGATTTAATCCATAGATAGACTAATGAGGTACCTTGTTCAAATTGGTATCTTGAAGAGCTCTTATAAGCATGGATTCAGGTAATTTTACTTGTTTTTCATATGAGAAGGTTTATTGAACATGTTATTATTGTTCAGACTAGTGGTGACAATTTGATACATATAATAAGGATTTTGTACCATTAAAATAGGTAATTTGGTCCCAAGAAGATCAAAATTTGTTTCATTTTTCTCATGAAAGGATGTTGGATAGTTGTGGTAACCTATGTGTGGATGAAAATGGCTTCATTCAAAGTATGTTCTTGTAAGAAAGTTTACTTATGTATGTTTACAATATTTTGGTTTTGTTCAGGTGGAATATGGAGTTAGGAGTAGATAACTCAATTTTATTGAAGAGTACGTGAAGTTTTGGCATGTTTTCTATATGCTAAAAATCAAGGAGCAATTTAGATAGAGGTATGTTTTATTCAAATGATAATATGCAAGGTATCCATAGAGTGAAGAGGAGCATTTATGAGATATTTCAATTCCAAGGAGATCATATGGTTGATTATAGTTTTATAATATATTATATGAGATGATAATTTTGTTAATGAGATATTTATATCTCTATGAGCAGTTTGATAGGTTCAAAGATCAAGTTGGCATGTTGAGGAAGAGACCCTATATCATTAATGTCAAAGCGGGAGAAAGTTCAGAATGAAGGAGTTGTTCACTTTGGGAGAGAGCATTATAAAATGGTTTTTCCATCAATGAAAAAGGGGAATTTTTTTTAGCATTTTATTGAGATGAATTTATTTTCATTGATTTCAAGGTGATCTTAGTACATAATGCATTAATGACAAAGTGATAAGTTCCAAGTGGATTTGAGAGTGCATATCATGTGTGTAGGTCTTTGGGATAATAGAGAATGTTGTTGATGTTATATTACTATTTTATAATTCATATGAGGTGTTAAGAGTTATTTATCTAATTTTTTAGGTGATAGGAATACTTTGGAATGCTTGTGTGCTTGTCTAGATCATCCTTGTTCAATTGTCAAATCAAGCTGAGTAGGCAGATTGATGGCATCAAAATTCACACATGTGAAAGTCTCAAGAGTAGTTTGGTATATGTTTGGATACCCATATGAGATTAAATAATATTTTTCAAGTTTTAGTTCTTGAAATAATGTATATAAAAATTTATGGCATTGCAAAGTTGGTCTCCCAAGTAGATTTCACTAGTTTCCATACTTAGCCAAATTTGCAATATCAAGTAACCTTTATAAAAAGGAAAACTAGTCAATGGTATTTTGTTTATAAATTTTGATAATATATGAATTTTATTGTGATTTAAACATAAAATTGGTATATTAATTCAAGGGATATCAATTAAAATTTATTAGGAGGTTTTACTGGTCATATAATTATATTTATTGCATGTGAGAGTTGATTGTTGTTGACTGTGTTTTTTTTAATAAACCAGGGTGAAAATAAATGATTATATAGGATAAAATATTGATAAAAAACCATTGGTATAGAAATAAAAAATTAATTATAATCCATATAAATCATATTAAAGTTTATTTGGAGTTTTGACAGTTCGTATAGGTGAAGTTATTTTAGGTTAAAGTTGACTTTTGTTGACTATAATTATTTCAGGTTTGAGTAGGATTATTAGAGGAGTGTTTATGAGCCTTTATAGGATTAATAAAGGTGTATTATTGATTTTATGATGTTAATAATGTATTTATATTTCCATCAATATATTTATTGTACATGTAAATTTTATATTCAGTTAGTTTGAGCCTCTTTTGTGAAGACAATGTTTTTGGGCTAATTAAGCCTAATAGGTCTTTAAGATCTAATAGAGCTTTTAGAGTATGAGAAAATGATTTGATTTTTATTAAGAATTTAAAATGATAATATATCATGAATTTAAATTTATTTAATTGGTTTAGGTCATTGATAAGTGCCATTTAGACCATAGTGGCTTAAAGTGTTACATGAAGGTAAATTAGGTCTCCATGGGACCTAATGAAGGAATGAGGGCTAAAAGAGGTTTCATAAGGTGGGAGAGTGAATCTAAAGTGTTGTATGAATGATTAAAAATAAATATATCATGGAATAAATTATTTTAAAGTGTTTAAAATGGTTCCATATTTGGTTAATGGCTATTGCTATCTAACTGTAATGTGTGGCCTAATGGAGTGCTAATTGCTTAGGTCTTACTTAAGCCTAGTGTGTTGTTTTGAGCCATTTGAAGTATGTAAAACCTAAAGAGTTGATTTATATTGTATGTAACATGTCAAAAGATATATTTTTATATTTATCCAAGTGGGAGAGAATCATTAATGGTTAATCAAAGTGCTACGTTTGACCAAGATTGATTGGAGAAAGAATCATGTTTATGTAGTAGGCTATTTTGGCCTCATTGTGCTTGTTAGAGAATTGGGGTGTGAAAAGAATTATTTATGAATTTTCATAAGGGTAAGAGGATATTAAAAATATAAAAAAATAATGTTGAATATGTGACAAGGTTATAATATTATTATTTTTAGGTCACGAGCAAGTAAGAAGATTTGTTTCAAGGCTATTAGGCCTATTTTGATTTGGTGATGTAGTATAAAGGTTTTGATAATTAAAGATTTAATTGAATGGTCTAAGAGTTTTTATAAGTGTGTAAGGGAATGAAAATAATAATAGTAACATGTTTAACATGTCATGAATATCATATAGTGGTGTTGAAGGTGGTGATCTAATTGGATTGTTTGTTTCAAAGCTAGATAGGTCTATTTGTCTAGTTGAGTGATGTAGAAGATGAAGAAGATTTTATGAGGTAGAAAGGTATGTTTTTAGGCATTATAAAAATACAATACCATCATAAAGTGTTTAATAAATCATATTAGATGTGGACATCAATTTAGAGGTGATTAATTTGGTGCTTGATCATCTAGGGGGTTGTAGCCTCCTTGTTAGTTGGTACTAGCTAAAGGTCAAGTGGGTGCTTGACTAAATTAAAGAGTGGATGCTCCTTGATAAGTTGGTGCTGATATATATTAAATAAATATATTTATAGGATACTATGCCAAAGCTTTTTTCAAGTGGTTTTTCTCTCCCATGAGGGTTTCCCACATAATTCATGTGTTATGTGCTTTGATATTACATTATTTTATTTGTTCATTATAATGAATGGTTTATATGCTTCATGAATGATCATGTTTAATGGTTAAGATTTTAAAGATTTAGAATTAAATTTGATTTTCTTGCATCACTGATTCACCCCTGCCCCCCCCCCCCCCCCAGTGATTGTGTTTCCAACAAAAACATGCGAACATAGAGTGTTGTGCAAATTCCATCTATAAAAAAGAAGAAAAAACTAAAATAGAGAAAAGGATCAAAAACACATTTTATTATAAAAGGAATAATAGGATGGTAATTTTATGAGGAATTTCAAGTCCTATCCATGGTCGTATACTGTAACTCATAAAATATAAACCCATGAGGGTACCAAAAAGTATTGGAAACATAAATGAGATCAACAAAATATGGTATTTTTGTGAGGAAGACTGGGTCCTATTTGCAATTTTATAATGCAACTCACAAAAGAGAAATCCAAAAGATGCCAAAAAGTGTGTAAAAAGAGTATGAAAATAAAGAAGACTATGGTACATCATGAGGAATACTAGGTCCTATCCATGGTTTTACAATACAACTCATGAGAGAAAGAGGAAAACCAAAAGACCAAAAATGAAGGACTAAAGGTTTGTAATAAGAGAGAACTGCTATAGAGGGAGATATCTATGTGAGTGACCTAAAAAAATCATTAGATAGAGGTATATAGAAAGAATGAAAATAAATAAATGTTTATGAAAAATACTTTTTGAGGAAATGTGCATTGGTGGGCTCTTTGAAAACGTGGCCTTCATTGGTTTGAAGGTAGTAGGTACTTAGACCAAGAATGTCTTTGACTAAATAGGGACCCCAAAAAATTTGGGAATATTTACCTTATTTATCATGGGTGTAGTCTAATTTAATGAAAAGATCACCAACATTAAATGTGCTGACTTTAACACATTTGTTATGTTATTTGGTAATACAAGCCTTGTATTTGGTGGTTATATTACAAATTAGAAAGATAATGTTCATCGAGGAGATCAAGGGCATGAAGGCAAGTTTCACATAATTATTCATCGGGAATAATACCATGAAGAGATATATGGAGAGAGGGAAGATCAAGTTCTAAAGGAAGAATTGAAAACTGATTTAGAACCATAAACTAAAGAGAATGGCATTGCCACAGTGGGAGTACATATGTTAGTTTGATAGGCCCAAAGAGTAGGATAAATATGAAGATGTCAATCCATGTAAATTTAATGAATTATATTTTTCATAATTTTGTTAGTGGATCAACTTGACCATTGCATTGTAGATGATAAGGCATGGAAATTTTTTGATTGATCTTGAATTTATCACAAAGTTATTTAACATGTTTATTTTTTAAATTATCACCATTGGATGGAATGATAGTATGAGGAACACCAAAGAAAAAAATAATTTGGTTAATAATAAATTTGGTAATGGTAGGACCAATGACATTAACAATGAGTATGGATTCAACCCACTTGGTAAAGTATTTGGTAGTGATGATGATAAAAACATGGAAATTTTGAGAGCAAGGTAATTCACCAATGAGATCAAATTCCCATGTGGAAAATGACCAAGGAGATTAAATAGTTTGAAGCTCAACTAGAGGTGAATGAATTATATCATCGTGAAGATGACAAAGAGTAAAAATTTTATCATATTCAATTGTATCCTTTTCAAGAGTAGGCCAAAATTAACCCATACATAGCCATTTGTGTGCTATAGCATGTTCTCTATATTAGCCACCATAAATGCCTCCATATACTTGTCCAAGAAGAGGAGGGGCCTTGTCTTACATAAAAAAATGGATAAAGATATGTTTATCATTGCAATAATAAATTATTTTATGTCTAAATACATACTTTAAATCTTGTTTAAGAATACATGTCTTTTCACAAGAGTTTAAATTAGGAGGATAAGTTTGATGTTCCAAAAATTGAATAACGTCTTTATACCATAGGATTTATCAAATGGTAATATCCTCGATGTGGAAAATAATCAAATTTAGAGGTTGAATTAAAGATTGATATTTTCTTATTTGTATAAGAAAATGAGGATTGTAAAGAACTTGGTGTGGATGAAAGAGAGATGTTGAAGAGGCCAAAAAATCAAAAATGGAATTTTGATCTCTATGGATAGGCTCAATAGTGAAAAAGATGAAATCCTTAGCAAGAGTGGTTGTAATTTTATGATAGGAAATGATATTTTCATTTTTCATTGATATTCACCATTAAATTGGTAGTAAATAAGTTAAGAATCATCTAAAGCATGTAGGTATTGAATATATAAGTCAAGAGTAGCTCTCATGCCTAAAATGAGAGATTCATACTTGGCCATATTGTTGGTGACATTAAATGTGAAGTGAAATGTTAAAGGGATCATTTTACCAAGAGCAATTGTAATAATGCAACCTAACCCAACTCCTTAAATGCATTTATAACCATCAAAATGAAGGGTCTAATTATCCTCATGTAAGTCAACATTAATTTTAGGAAGCTCCTCAATAACTACTTTAGGTTTAGTAGTGCTAGAGAGAATAGAGGATTCATCAAGATTATTTGCTTCAAGATCAGTGATAAAGTTATGAAAATAATCTTTAAGATAAATATCTTGATTAAGACCTTCAATATAGATGATATTATCATTTTGAAGACTATCTTGAAGGGGATAAGTAGTTGGTATAGGAGCTGTGGTAAGTTGATCAGCTATGACTTTCCCTTTGATAGTTTTTTAAGTGATGATATGAAGATAAAATTCCATGATAAGGACCTTATATTTGTTAATTCTATCTCCAGGGAGAAATTCTTTAGAGAATAAGTGATGAAGGGGGTTAAAATGAATGATGACATAAATATTCTAGTAAAACATGTAATGGTGAATCTTTTCAGTTGTGAAATAGATGGTGAGGAAATCACATTAAATTTTAGTATTAAAAGTTTCATAATCAATGAGAACTTTGATAATGTAATAGATAGAATACTCTCTTCTAGTATCATTATGTTGGGAAAGCATTGCCCCAACTATTATACGTGTGGAAGAAGAATATAGAATCAAAGGTTGATCATTGGAAGGAGGATAAAGTGTATGTAGATGAAGCAATGACTCTTTCATGCTATCAAAGGCTTTTTGACAAGGATCCATCTATTATAGAGTGGTACCTTTATTGAGAAGAGAATTGACAAAATGAATGTGATAAGCCATTTTGGGAATAAATCATCTAATTTCCCCCAAGTTTGCCTAAGTAAGTATAAATATAAAGAATAGATCGAGGAATGGGCATGTTGATGATAACACTAATCTTAGAGGAGTCAACATTGATGCCATGGAGAGAGACTTGGAATCCTAACAATTTTATATATGTCACACCAAAGACACATTTTTAAGGATTGAGTCTAACTCAGTATTTAAGGTGGTCAAAGATGATAGCAAGATATGATAGATGAGTCTTATGAATTTTAGATTTAGCAATGAGCTCATCCACATAGGTTTCAATAATTTTGTGGATAATATCATGAAAGATGTGAATCATTGTTCATTGGTAAGTGGCTCTCACATTTTTA
The DNA here is from genome assembly GCA_037957365.1 of Torreya grandis. NCBI lineage: Eukaryota > Viridiplantae > Streptophyta > Pinopsida > Cupressales > Taxaceae > Torreya > Torreya grandis. Next base: position 523,088 of record JARHVA010008184.1, on the reverse strand, counting down.
AGACTAAAGGGAATTTTGACATAGCAATGTTACCCCATTATATGGTGAAAGTAGTCTTATGTTGGTCCTTAAAGGTAATGTGAATCTGATTGTATCCCGAGAAGCCATCCATAAGAGATAAGATTTTGTAAATAGCTATGTAATTGATGATGGCATCTATCAAAGTTAAAGGGAAGTTGTCTTTGTGACAATTGAGGTTAAGATTGTGTAAATCAATACAAATTTGAATGACCATAGTGACCTTTTTCTGAATAGGGATAATGTTGGAAACCCATTTAGAATAGTCCATTAGTTTGATAAATCTAGCATCAAGTAATTTGATGATTTTGTTCTGACATAAGGCAAAAACTTTGGGTGGAAATTTCCTTTAATTTTGATGCATAGGCTTGGCATCAAGATAAGTAATGATATTATGCAACATAATGCTAAGATCAATACTAGGCATATCCTCATAGGACCAAACAAAAACCTCATGATACTTATCAAATAATAAGCTAAAATTATCATGTTTGGTAGGTGAGAGTTAATGAGAGATAGTAATTGGTTTAGGAAAAGATGGAATACCATATTCAATGTGAGTGGTTTCTTTAATAAACATTAAATTATCATCTTAAAAGTGGTATGGTGCATTAGGTAAGGCAAAAATAAGATTAGTTTTAAGATCGGGGCTAGCAAAAAAGTTATTAAAACAAGGGGTTTTAGTTTTAAATTCACAAGTTTATGATGTTGCTAAGGAAGCTATGGTTCTCAAGCATGAAGTATTTTAAGAATAGCTCCATCACTAAGCAGGGTAGGAAGAGGACCATAATACTCAACATATACTTCTAGATCTATAATTTGATTACCATGGATATCATACTCAGAATATATCTAACATACATCAGTTGCCTTCGCATCAAGTGTAATCATGGGAGTCGGAGGAGTAGATGGATCATAAAATATTGGAGTGTTAATGGATTTCATGATGGGAGAAGAATTAGAGGTAATGATTGGATCAATAAGTGATAAAGGAGATGTAGAAATTTTTGGAGGTTCAAAAGGTATAATTTGTTCTACCACCTAAGGAGTATCAATAAGAGGAGAATTTGTAGGAGACACATTACCCTTGGGATCTAAGTCACGATATGTGGAAATGGTATGAACATCCTTATTAAAACCATGAATTTGAGCTGAGATTTTTTAATAATGCTATACATTTAAGTCTCAAGATTGAGCTTGGGCCATTATATATTTATCATCATATATTGGATAAATTGTAAATGCTTGAGAGTCAAGGGGAGTTTTAGAAGGTGAAATCCCAATATTACTAAATGTATGAGGAGACATGATGAGAGGATCTTGAAATAATTTATCCACTCAAAAGTCATTACAAGTGAATGCATCTTCAAGTAAAGAAGGTTCTTGAGCATTACATGGAGGGGGAAAATCATTAATCTCATCAAAAAGATAAATAGTATGGTCTTTTGGTAATAGATAAGGAGGAAGCCACTATGCAATATAGGGAGGTAGCTTGGTAGTATTGTAAGTATGTTGCAAATCATTAGGTTCATCATCATTATAATCCACAAGAGTAACTTGTAAATTGGGATTCATGTTGATGAACTCAAGTAAGGAAGCATTATATTGATCTTAGGAATTGCAGGAATATGATATTGGGATTTAGGATAAGTAAGTTGAATGCTACATGGTTTGGGATCAACCTCATGATTGTATCATTTCCCATTATGTAAGAATTTAATGCATTGGCTACTGGAAGAAGTAATGGCCCTCATTCTATGAGTCCATGGGTGACCAAGGAGTATGTTATAAGATAAGGGTAAATCAAGGACTATAAGTTTAATTAAAATGGTTTTAGGCCCAATTGTGTTGGAAATATTGTCATTTATGTCAAAGGTTTAGCATTATTGGTGATAAAGGCCCCATTGCATTTAATATTGTTTATCTTGGCTAATGTGAGTTAATATTTATTTAATATTAATGAATATATTTTTGGTTGCATATGAGACAAAAGAAGGGCCCATGGAGAAGTCGAAGAGCCACAGGGTAAAGACAAAATAAAGATGGGATGCATTTTCCCATGAAGAGTCATCTTAGGGAATACCAAGAGTCACCAAGTGAATACAAAAGAGTAAGGGTGCAATTTCTCATGAAGGGACACTTTGAGGAATACGAAGAGTCACCAAAGATAAGGACAAAAGTTGGAAGGACGTTTTTGGTCATGAAGGATCACCACATGACTTTTCAAAGGCTTGGATATGAAGGGTCATACAAGATTGGCACCATTTTCCATGAGGATTGAAGGGTCACAAAGGGGGAAGGCCAAAGGTCATTTGGAAAGCTATAAATAAAGGCTTGAGAAGCCATTTGTAATATGGTTGAGAGATGTTGATTTGATATTTTAATATCTAGCTTAGAAGACCAATTGTGAGAGATGAATATGATTTGTATTTGTTATATCTAGCTTAGAAGAGAAATTGTGAGAGATGAATATGATTTTTATTTGTTATATCTAGATTAGAAGAGCAAAGGTGAGAGAGAGAGGAAGAAGATGTTGTATTGATCTATCATTTTTTGAGATAGCAACACTGAGAGATAGGTGTGTGGTATACACAAAGGGGTTTGTGCTCCTGTGGATTGGTTCTCATGAATTATAGCTAAGGTTTGTACTTGGCAAAGGGGTTGGTGCTCCTGTGGGTTGGTGCTCAAGAATAGTAGTTGGGTTGGTGCTCAAGAATAGTAGCTAGGTTGGTGCTCAGAAAAGGGGTTTGAAGCTCCTGTGGGTTGGTTTTCATGAATTGTAGTTGAGGTTTATACTTGGCAAAGGGGTATGGTGCTCCTATGGGTTTGTTCTCACAAATATACTTGAGATTGTTCTCCATGGTTTTTCCCACATTAGATTTCCATGTTATATCTGGTGTCTCTCTCTATCTTGTGTGATGTTTAGTATTTGAGTTTTATTGCTTATCTTGAATGTTTAATTAAGTGGAATTTGATAAAGGAAAAGTTTTATAAGATATATAATATATTGATTCACCCCCCCCCTTTTAGTATATTTTGTGCTTAATAAATTGTTAATGGAAGCCAAATGAAACCAAGTGGATTTTGATTTATCTTGTCAAAACCATGATAAATGAGATGGGTTTGCTTAAGATGATCCTTGTTATAACCAAGTTATTGGATAAGCCACAAACATGTCACATTAATACCAAAACCTTCATCAACTAGAACTTTATGGATAAGGGTAGTATTAATGGATATTTTAATGAAAAGTGATGGATCATCAACATGAAAGAGAATTTCATCATTGATCATGTCCTCTTTAAGGAATTCAATGGAAGCATTGGAAGAAGGACACATAGTTTCAATGGCATTGATGTTGCTAGGTTGGGATTCAATAGAAGGTGGTTCTTCGTCTATATAGAATGGATCTTCAATTTATTGAATTTTTTTCATAATTAACTTGAAATGATAGGGGGAGGTACGAACCAACTCCATAAGAGGAATGTTACAAGGCATAGAGTTGAGTTCTTCAAGAAAGTTCCAATGAGATTTAGAAGAACTAGCATGAGGTTTAGAAGGTAAAGTAGCTTTTAAAGGAATGGATGTTTTTGGATGTTTAGAAGGAGTAAGTGGTTCCTCATGTAATTTTGAATCTAGATTATTAGTGATAGTGTCCTTTAGAATAAGTTCTTCTAAATATGTCTTATTAGGTTTGGTAACAGGATCTTTGTGAGCTGACTTGTGATGATAATTGACCTTAGCAATGTTAACATATTGAGAATTATTGTAATATTGGTCATAATTGGCATCAATGGTACAAACATCCTTGGCATTAGGTTGGCTATTGGAAAAAAATTGGTTATTTGAAGTGGAAGCTTTGGAATCTTATTTCTTTTGAGAAGTAGGTGGCTACTCTTGACAATGAAGGTTGATCATGGCTTCATAATTAAATGAATCACCAAGCATATAGGAAACAACAAATTTATTGAGATCTCTACAAGAGTCATGGGAATGACCAATGTTAGTATGTAACCAATAAAATAGATTAGGATCATACCATTTGGGAAGATTATTAAGATAAATGAAAGGTTTATAGGGTGGTAACAGTTATTTCATTTGCTTAACTAAGAGAGGTGTGTGAGAAGGTGAAGGAATATTGGGATTGGCAACTCTAGGTCTGGATTGAAAATTATTACTATTAATAACATTTTTAGATGTTTTAAAATATCCTTTTAAGATTTTAGGATTAGGTTCAAATTTATTCATAAGAAAGTATTGACATTTAGCTTGGTCAAGAGCTTCATTAAGTGTTTGTGGAGCAAATGTTTCAACCTTGTATTGAAGAGGAGTCAAGGTAGTGATAAAGAGTTTGAACAATTTATCATGAATAATTTTATGGTTGGATTTGTGGTCCAATTATTTCCATATTTTGATAAAGTCATGAGCTAATTCAGTTAGAGATTACTTAGCATTGATGAAGTGGCTAAGCCAATTTTTTGAAAGATCATTGTGTTGAAACTCTTTAACTAAAGGATTAACCAAATTTTAAAGTTGACAAATAGAATGTTGGGGTAATTGGTTATACCATTATAATACATCACTAGTGAAGGTTTTGACTAGGATTTTAGTTGTGGTGAAAGTATTAGTTTGGATCCATTATTTGTAAAGGTTGCCAAAGGCTTTGAGAAATGATGTAGGGTCTTTAGTCACATCATACTTGATATTTAGAAATATGTTACCAATATTAATGGATAAAATAAAAGGGGATAAAGTCTCATTTTAAATAGTTTGAACCATCTTGTTATTCATTATGTGTTGAGGAATAACATTACCTGAAGCATCCCTAAGAGGTGGAGGAATATAATTGGGATTAACTTGAGGATGGATAGTTGGAGCTTGATTAGCCATATTAATCAAATGTTGTTATAAGTTGCATCATTTGATTAGTATTAGAGTTTTGTATTATGTTCATTTACTAGATTACTTAGGCAAGAAGTTGAATTGTATTTGGAGGTGGGTTGGTATTGGTAGGAGCACTCCTCGAATTGGTGTTGGGGAGATGGTTATTAGAAGATGGATTATAAGTGGGATTATTAATTAAGTTCATGTCAATTACTCCCACAATATTTTGAATATTTTGGTGATAATAATTATCTTGGTAAGTAGATAAAGGATTAGTCCCATCAACTTCATCTTGAGGTGTGATTTACACCATGTTACAAGTCATGGATGAAGGAGGGGAAGAGGTGCCACAAGAGTGATGATGCTCTTGTGAGGAAAAGAAAGGGATAAATGAACATCCCATATAATATCTAAATGGATTCAAGCTATCTAAGAATATTTTTATAGGAGACTTTATTATGATTAAAGAGAAATGAACATAATGCTAATAAGGAAAGACAATGAATTGAATCGATAAACAAAGAAGTCAAAAAGTAGTTCAATATTGACTGGGTCTATCTAGCATAGGGAACATGGTATATAAATACTACAAGGTTTAATAGGTTGATCTAGTATAGAAAATAGGGAAAATCAGAAGGTCTATAATAGATTGTGTTAACTAAAATGATCATGCACTGAAATAAAAACAACTTTGCAAGTACTTATAAAAGTAATAACTGAAGGGAAACAAACTTACCCAAGTCTTCATCATCTCTTTTGATGAAATATTTTCTCCCAGACACTCTAAAGTGTTCTATATTTTCAATTGTACCCTTCCATAGTTAATAAGGAGTCTTGTTTCCATTAGTCTTTATGTATCCCCTATTTAAAATGTAGACAATAATGCTTATTACCTCTCTCCAATATCCATCAAATAGTATACACTCATTCAACATGGTTCTGGCCATCTCTTGAACTATCTTATTCTTTCTTTCCACTATCCCATTCTATTGAGGTGTCCTTATTGCTAAGAATTATCTCCTTATTACATGAAATTCATAGAAGTCATCAAAATCATTGGACCAAAAATCTCCTCCTCTATCATAACTTAGGCACTTGACCTTCCCATTCTTCTCATTCTTAATAAGATCCTAAAATGCCTTGAATTTGTTAAGAGCTTATGATTTCTCTTTCAATAATGTAACCCAAGTCATTCTTGTTTAATCATATATGAGTAACATGAAGTATCTATCTCCTTAAATGATTTGAATTATTATAAGAACATATATATCAGTATGGATTAGCTCCAAGGGTCTTGTAGTAGATTACTCCTTGGATTTGAACTTTCTTCTAGTCTGCTTACCATGTTGACATGCCTTGTAAAGTATGTTTGTAAGTTTGATGATCTTAGGCATGTTCTTCACATACTTCTTAGTATTAATCTTGAATAGGTTATCAAAATTTTAGTGACCTAGACTTTTGTGTCATAGCCAACTTTCATCTATCTTATTAATGAAACATCTATCCTTCTTGATTTCATTAAATACATATAATTTGTTCTCAATTTCTCTTAACATTATAAATTAGCCTCCCAAATTTGGCCCTTCTTATTTCACATACTTTGTCATGAAAGGTTACTGTGCATCCTTGATTGCACATTTGACTTACACTGAGTAGGTTATGTTTTAGACCTTCCACACACAACACATTTTGTTTCTTGGTCTTTCCATTATCCAAACTCAAGACACCCTTGCCAAATATATTGGCAGTTATGTTGTCTCTAAACCTTATTATTCTTACAACATTCTTATTAAAAGAGATGAAGTTATTTTTGTCTCCTATCATGTGGTTTGATAAACCACTATCTATATACTATTTCATGCCTTCATCTTGAATGTGAAAGGCAATCTAAGCTAGTATAGAGTCCTCTTTGGTCTTCTATTCCTCCTTGGCAAATAGTCTATCTTGTTTTTTGAGCTCAATCTGATCTATCCTAGCTTGATTTGGCTTCCATACCAGTGTTTGATCCTTATTATGCATTCTAGGAGCTTCATATGTCTTGTTAAATATTGTGGACCTTTTAACTCTATTAGAATAGAATCTATCAATGTCTTATATTATGATAGATATAGAAAGAAAAAAAATTGCACTTACCCTAATTCTATGATGACTTATCCTTTATAGCATTGAGTTTCTTGATTGATATTTTTAGGTTGGAACTCTTGAAATGTCTTGACCTCTCATGCTCTCTCTCAAATATGCTCAAATTATCTTTGTGTTTTTCATGTTTAGCCTTCAATAAATCTGGATCTATCTTCAACTGGTCATACTAACCTTCCTTTGACTTACACCTTGTGTTGACCTCTTCTAATTAACTCCTAACATCCTTGATTTTCTCCTTTTAGCGTTTTAAATCACAAAGGGTATTCATGAGCTTATCTCCAAGGTCTACTTTAGCTTCTCTTTCTTTACTATCATAGTAGACTTCTTCATCATACATGTTGTCTTCCTTTTGATCATAAGACATTTTTTTGCTTCTTTAGATCACCTAGAAAAATGTTTTAAGTGTTAAACCCTAAATGGGAATAAAAAATATTTATGATTAAAATTAAATACTATATTTTAAGTCAAACATCAATATTTAGTGAAGCAACAACTTCACTTGGAGCATTAACCCTAACTAGCCAAACACCAACTTAACTAGGCTTTAACAAACACCCACTTATAAGGAGACACCAAAACCATAGATAAATCAGCACCAATAAACCACCTCACACCATTTATCACATTTATAACCCTTTTTTATCATACAACATATGATTATCTTCATCTTTATCTCCTCACATACACCTATCCTTCTCAAACTAGTCTTTAGTCTTCTTTGTTCAATTAGCCCTCTTCTTGACTAGGTTAGGTCATATGACCTTGATAATCATATTTAGTAACCCTAAAATATATTCATGATGGTTTATTTGTACCATTATTATATAAAATACCTCATTCACTTTAACACTCATGTTCTAAACCTAGACAATTAGGCTTATTATGCCTTGTTCATATACTAGGCTCTTGCTCATACACCCCTTAGTCATCCAAAAAAACTTTAACACTTGGTTTTTAAATTAAATGGGCCTTATTACATGTAACATATATTAAAATAACATTACAATAGTTTGATCATTTCACATAGGACCCAACCCCCCTTTTAGGCCTTCATTAGCACATGTTACTATTTAAACACCTTAAAACACTATAAAAATTATCACAAAAAATTAACACATCATATTTCACTTGAATATACCCATACCAAAATAATTTTGTGTCCATGACACCTTTTATCTCAAAGCACCACTTGAACCACTCTACTAGCACTATTCATAATTTGGCCTATGTATACCCAAAAAGTCTATCTTGAATAACTGAACCAAAAACACAATATTGTAAAAAAATCATGGAAAAAATTCATATAAATAGAAGCCTAATGACCTTAGATTCATTAAAATGTTCATTTTACCTCATAAATCAAATAAAAAGTACTCAAAACCTTCTCTACAAGTAGTCCACTCAGAATTACCAATAAGCTACAAAACACAGTCATGGAAACAATGACTTAGAACACTTGTAAAATCAATTTCATGGACATAAAATTAATTTAGATGATCATAAAACATACTAATATAAAATTTTAACAAATATATTATAATCTCTAATAGCAATATTGGTCTTACATACCAATCTCATGGCTTCACTATACACAGACTCACTAATTTAGATAAGTCAATTTGAGAGAAACTTTTTGATATATATAATCATCTTCAGATTTTATATTGACTATGGAAATGTTTTATAGGTATTTAAAAACAAACCCATGAATTTATATCCATCCCTAATCCATGAAAACATATCCCTAACCTCTTTTATACTTCTACCTAGTTTTTCTCATTGTCTACATCACTAGGCCTTTTTAGCGATAGGATAATTTCTGATGACAATCTTATCAATAGGCAGCATTGTAAAAATATTCTAAATTTATTAACTTGATGATATTTATAATTTTACTTGTATAAATTTTATATTTCTTATTCTCAACAAGAATTACACCAATTTTCTCCAGGATTTCTAACATTTTCAATGTTTATCTCGAGATGGTGTATTTACAAATACACCTTTTACTTATCCCTAGCCTACAAATAACACAAAACTTGGTATTTATAAAATAAAATTATACAAGTGGTAATATCACTAAATTAATAGACACATAAATAGGAAATCAAATATTTTAAGCTACTAGCATTAAACAAAAACCAACTTCATTGTGCAAGCAAACTCATGAAACTGTAATAATTTTAATGTGCAGATTTTTACATAGTATACCGATTGTGTTTTCATGATATCTCTCTCCATAGTAAACCAATAAATATCTAATTAGATTCATTGGATTTTTATTTCAAAATAATCCAAGTTATCCAAATTTTTGTTTTTTTTTGTTTGGTGGATAGTGAAATATGTTTGATTTACTAATTGTGTTTGAATTCTAATTTTACATAGTCACATAGTTTAAACTTTTGAATGAACCATTTATCTAGATAAATACTTATATATTTTCATCTCACACTCAATTATCAATGTAATATTAGTCTTAAATACAAATTAAAGTCCCTTTACAATGTTCAAAATTTAATTGAACTATTACGTTCCAAGTAAATTCAGTGAGAACTGTCAAAATAATTTTATTAATCAAACTTCAATTGAATTCATTCCATCTTCCCCTAAAGATATAGAATATTATTTTCCAACTTTTAAAAACAAAATATGCATAAAAATATATTAAGGATCATTATGACATACCTCTACAGTGATTTTTTACATCTCATTCACCTATAAACTTGTTCAATTCCTTCTTGTCACCCATTCGATTACCTTGATTTCTTTACACAATTGATACTCATACATTCATCTACATAAACAATCAATTAATTTTGAGTCATTATTATTATCCACTTTTCATCTATTACTTGAATTCACAATTTATTCAAATCACACATATCTCTAAACTAAATATTCTTGTCTTTATTGCATCACAACATTCAAAGTGACCTCTTTGAAATGAACAATGATACTAGAACCCACAAAATTTGATAATGAGTATATCTTTAAAATTATATAATATTGACAACTAGGAAAGGCACATATATTGTGTTGACTCTAATCAATCCAAATAATTATTTAATCTCATTCAATGACTTACACAGATATCAATGAACTATCTATAAACACCTTATTTTAGATATGAGCAGAATAAAAAATGAATAAATTAGATCATGAAATATAATTGGCAATGCTCTTGATTGAATTATTTCACCATGAATTTATTTTATCATTCACTCTTTTCTTTTTCTTATTCACTCTTGGTTTCATAATTTATAAAATACATTTATAGTTATCAGACCTACATATAATTTATCATTGAAATAAAGAATGGTCTCAATATTTATTCACCATACCTGGCATGATCTAAATTGACTATTGAATACATTCATCTGATAGATTTCACTAGATAAGCCTAGATTGAGAGCTTTGAATTGCTAATTCTGTGATCAAAATCTCCTTGTTCATAGATGTCTTTTCTTTATAATTGTATATTCAAACTTACACAAAACTCTACATGAGTTAAGCTAAATTATTTCAAGATTCTACAAGCCTTCATAGATGAATCATGATATAACTCCATGTATTAGACAAATACTTCTTTTTATTAATTGAACTTGATATTTATACACAATCCCATTGTTCATATACAAATATTTGTTCTAATATATAGTTCTATACATATGTAGGCCTAGAGAGGCCACATTCTCCTCTAATTTATATTAATATTTTAAATAGAATTATTTATAAAAACATAGGTCGAGAAATCCTTCTCTCCCTTCCCTACTCACCCACAACTCGCTCTCCTCTAAATAGCCTATATGTCTTTTATATTTATAGTTATTATCTTTACTTTGTTTAGTTCCTCCATCATATGTTTGATTTTAATCTCTTGGAACAACATGTACTATTCTTGGGATATGAACCCAAGTATCTCTTACCTTTGATTTGATTTGCTTTCTTTATTCTCTTATCCCTTCTCCAACATAGGTAGTTGTCTTCAAGAGATACCTTAGATGATTTTCACTTTACACAAGTAAAGTATATTTTCAATAAGTTATTAGGCCTTTTACATATTCAAATTTATATTTGGAGGGAAACTCTTAACCTATTACAAAATAAATGAAGCTTTCTAGGCTTCTTATTAACCTTCTAATATACCTCTAGGATTTTATCACAACTCATCTTATTTATATGATTTAAAAGTTTAATCCTGATGATCCTACATCAGACTCCCCTGGTGTAAAAAAATTTGAGCTCCTACTCAAATAGGATGTTGTATTCTTCTTACTTCTTTTCCAATTCTTGATTGATATTTGACTGTTTTCATGTTTACTATCTTCTTTTTATTGTTTGTATTTTTACTTAATGATCCTAATTGGCTCAACTTCCACTCCATCTTCTTGGTTAAATTCCATGAATAAGGACTTCACTTCCTCATCCAAAAAGTCTTCTACACCTACAAACATGAAACTCAAAATAAAATCAGATTTTAAAGCTTGAGGCATTAGTGCCCCTTCATCTTCTTCTTTCAATATCTTTAAAATATCCATCTTAGATTCTTTGATAGCTTACTCATTTCTTATGAGACTTAAATATTCTGATTCTATCATTATTTGATGCCAAATCATATATTGTTCTTTAGTATACTCTGCCATCCTTTTGTTTGCAACTTCACCTTCTCCTTCACAAAGTACTAGAACTTGTTGCATAGTTTGAACCAAAACTTGTTTGTCTTCAACTTGTGTCAATTGAGACACATTTTCCTATTACACATCAAGTTATAAAATCACTTCAATGGATGCTTCATCCTTACATTCACCTTTCATGAATATATCTAGTAATTCAATTTTTTGCTCATATAAAACATCTTCTTACAAATTTACAATTTCACTATCAAATACAATATTACAAAGAAAAATTTGAAGACATTGAGCCTCTTCGAATGCTTCTTCATAATCATTGAGTCCATGCATATAATCACCTTCTTCTCTATCATATTTTTGCAATTTTTCATTTATGTCAACAATGAGATTATATGCAAAGATTTCAAGTTCTTTTTAGCCTAATTTTGATATTTGCATGCCTTATTGAAGCCCTTCTTCCTCAATCATTTATTCAAGTATTTCTCCTTGATTTGGGTAGCATATCTCTTCACCCTCAAATTATGCTTCCCAATCAATTTATTCATAAGCATGTTGCTGATGATTTTCAAATTCAATGCCCTCAAAGTGGGATTCACCTTCATTAACTTCTATACCTATATTCACACATGACAAGAAAATGATAGATTTAAAATCATGAGCCTTGCTTGCCTCTTCCTTTTTCTCCTTAGATTGCTTTGCTAGCAATCTCTTTTATTTCTTCCCTTCCCTTTTCTTAAATATTTCTTTGAGAGGCTATTTAATCACCCTTCTGATCTTTATCAAGAATCTATGCCTTGATTCTTCCAAAAATTCTTCCATCATTACCAAGATCACTTACATCTCAATAATATTTTTCTATATCTCTACTTCAGTCATTTCTCTATGGCAATTTACTTTCTCTAAACTTTTACCTCTTCATTATTTTCACTCCTCATCTTTTCTTATGCCTCACTAGACCTTTCCTCTTAGAAATCTTGTGCTACTTGTTATCCCTATTACCTCACCTAGGTCTTTTGTACCCTAGACTGTTGGTAACTTAATCAGTCTTTTACTTAGAATTTTCTTATCTTAAGCCCTTTTTTTAGCTTAATTTTAACTTTCAATATCTATTTTCACTCTTATAATCATTTATGGCTTTAGGTCTCTCCTTTCCACTCAAATCTCTTTATCTCCATTACTTAATGTTTCAAACAACCTTTTGCCTTTCATTCTTTGTCAATATCTGCCAATTGTTAATCACTTCAATCTATCACAAATACATACATTTTTCTAAAAGGGATAATGCCAAAATTATCAAATTCCTTCACTGTAAAACTTCCTCTAAGTTATTTCACTGTTCACACATCAGCTACAACATTTAATTAAACAACTGACCACCCAACCATAAATTTTCTTTTTAAAATACTACTATTAATTTCAAAGTTATGCTCTGATACCAAAATGATGATAATATTATCAATAGGCAGCATTCTATAAATATTCTCAATTTCTTACCTTGATTATCTTTAGAATTATCTTGCATGGATTTAATATTTCTTATGATCGATAAGTGTTACACCATTATTCTCTAAGATATCTAACCTCTTCAATGTTTATCTTGAGCTTGTGTATTTACAAATACAACCTTTACTTATTCCCTAGCCTATAGATAACACAAAACTTGGTATTTATCTAATAAAATTATACAAGTCGTACTATCACTAAAGGAATGGACACATAAATTGGAAATCAAATATTTGAATCTACTAGCATTAAATAAAAACTAGCTTCATTGTGCAAGAAAACTCATGAAACTATAATAATTTTAATGTGCAGATTTCTACATAATATGTCGACTATGTTTTCATGATTTTTCTCTCTATACTCAACCAAATGAGCTCCAACTAGATTCATTGGATTTTAATTTCAAAAACCTCCAATACATCTAAATTCAATATTTTTTTGTTGGGTGAATATTGAGATAAGGTTGATTTACTAATTGTGTTTGAATCCTAATTTTACACAGTCACATAGTTTAAACTTTTGAATGAACCATTTCTCTAGCTAAAGACTTCTATAGATTCATTTCCTACTCAATGCTCAATGTAATATTAGTCTTAAATAACAATTAAATTCCCTTTATAATGTTCAAAATTCAATTAAACTATTCCATTCCAAGTAAATTCAGTGGGAGCTGTCAAAATAATTTTATTAATCCACCTTCAATTGAATTCATTCAATCTTCCCCTAAAGATCTAGAATACTATTTTCCAACTTATCAGCACCAAATATGCATCAAAATAGATTACATACCATTATGACATACCTTTATTATGATTTTTTACATCTCATTCACCTAGAAACTTGTTCAATTCCTTCTTTTCACCCCTTCGACTACCCTGATTTCTTTACACAATTGATACTCATACATTCATCTACACAAATAATTGATGAATTTGGAGTCATTATTATTATCCAATTTTCATCTATTACTTTAATTCACATTTTATTAAAATCACACAAATCTCAAAAATAAATAGTTTTATATTTATTCCATCACAACATTCAAAGTGACCTCTTTGAAATGAATAATGATACTAGAACCCACAAAATTTGGTAATGAGTATAGCTTGAAAATTATACAATATTGAAAAATAAGAAAGGCACATATATTGTGTCAACTATAATCAATCAAAAAATTATTCGATCTCATTCAATGACTTACATAGATATCAATGAACTGTGTATAAGCACCTTGTTTCAGATCCGAGTAAAATAAAAAATGAATAAATCAGATCATGCAGTATAATTGGCAATGCTCTTGATTGAACTATTTCACCAAGAATTTATTTTATCATTCACTCTTTTATTTTTCTTATTCACTCTTGCTTTCATAATTTATAAAATACATTCATCTTTATCAGACCTACATTACTTTATCATTGAAATAAAGAGTGATCTCAATATTTATTCACCATACTTGACATGATCTAAATCAACTATTGAATACATTAATTTGATGGAGTTCATTGGATAAGGCTAGACTAAGAGCTTCAAATTACTAATTTTGTGATCAAAATTTCTTTTTTCACATATATATTTCCTTTATAATTATATATTTTAACTTACGCAATGATCTACATGGGTTGAGCTAAATTTTTTCAAGATTCTACAATACTTCATAGATGAATCATGATATAACTCCATCTATTAGACAAATGCTTCCTATTATTAATTGACCTTGATATCCGTACACAATCCCACTGTTCATATACAAAGATTCATTCCAATATATATATATATATATATATATATATATATATATATATATATATGCAGGCCTAGAGAGGCCACATTATCCTCTACTTTATATTAATATTTTTAAAAAATATATTTACAAAAACATAGGCCAATAAATCATTATCTCCCTTCCTTACTTAACCATGAATCGCTCTCCTCTAAATAGCCTATATGGATTTAATCTTTATATTTATTCTCTTTAATTTGTTTAGTTCCTCCATCATAGGTTCAATTTCAATCTCCTAGAACAACATGTACTATTCTTGGGCTATGAACCTAAGTATCTCTTACCTTTGAACTAATTTGCTTTCTTTAGTCTCTTATCCCTTCTCCAACATAGGTAATTGCCTTCTAGAGAGACCTTAGATGATTTTTCACTTTACACAAGTAAATTATATTTTCAATAGGTTATTAGGCCTTTTACATATTCAAATTTATATTTGGAGGGAAAATATTAACCTATTACAAAACAAATGAAGCTTTCTAAGATTATTATTAGCCTTCTAATATACCTTTAGGATTTTATCACAACTCATCTTATTTACATGATTTAGAAGTTTAATCTTGATGCTCTTGCATCAATTTCCATGATCAATTTAACATATTTGGGGTCTATAAACTACTCATAAACCACCATGAACTTAATAGATAAGTCTCAAGCTTCAACCTCCATCCACTTATAAACTTTTTCTCAGTCAACTCTGCCTGTTATTGTAAATTTCTAAGAAACATAGTTTTTTCTATAGGGTCCACTCACTCTCATGATAAGCCAATGCCACTTAGAGGTACCTGAGAGATTTCACTACATGATCCAATCATCAAACTAGGTCATATAATCCTTTCTAATCCATTTCTATCAATATATTCCATATTGGGTCACTTTGTGGGTTTTAGAGAGGGTTAAGACCATCTTATAGTCATAATCAGCATTCAAAAATATTCAAAACTTAATATAGAAACTAATTATTTGAACTTTGAGCTAGGAACCTTCCCAATATACCATAAATGTATTAATTTATCATGCAGAGGTTACATGTGCCAATGAGTACATGAAAGTTATTCTTGGGTTGAGAATATTTTATTCTATGTACATAGGAAACCTCAAAATCATATTCTTTGAAAATTTTGAACTCCAACTTGGTCAACACACCTAAAAAAACATGGAATACCTCTGTAAATACTCACTTGTACATGCTTACCATGGAAAATGATCATCATACCCCATTAAGCCACCATCTCTCTCTCTTTACTCTTTAGGCTTTTGTCTTGTAAGTTACTTTAGGCCTTGAAACTAAACTTATAGCCACTATTAAAGCACTCTCCACCTTAATAACATGATTAATCAACCTCTCACATACTCCACCACTTATTTTTATCCTTCATAGGTCTTGACAACACTTCATTGCCCCTCATTAGGTCAAGCAAAGTCTAGGACTAGTCTAGTTGTATGATAGGTATGTAGGTCTTACTCTTATAGGCTTACTCTGAGACACTCATGAGTGTTTCAATGCCTCATATAAATTCTTAAATAGCCTCATACATTCTCTTATGCCTTTTTGCATCCATCTCATTTTGAAACCATGCTTATTTATGTATAAGATAAGACATCCTATGCACAAACCTTCTCAAACTCTTTTTAGGTTCAAGCACTTGACAACTAATCTTGAAACATTATTTGATGCTTCCATACCTTTATTATATGCCTTATAAGTTTTTAAAACACTATCATACTTCTTAGGTATGTAATCAAACACAAACACTATTTAATGACCTCATACCTCATGAACAACCTTTGACATCAATCACAATATCAATGGCAAACCTCAACAATAGAAATAATTATCAGCATGAAAATGTATGGAATAAACTTTATTTACATGAGATTTTTAATTTAAAACTATTATCTTTCATATATATGTGTAGGGGGTGGAGAGGGTGGGTTGGTGCATATGTTTTTGTGTGTGTGTGTGTGAAAGACACTTGTTCAAAATTCAAAATCTCATTAAAATCAAGTCAATTCCAAATTTCTCACCATTCACTAATCTTTGGTGATGACCCCTCACATCTCACTAGTTGTTTGGGTTTATCATTAGGTATGTCCTTACTTTCCTACATATAATCTTTGGTATTGAGTTCATGTGTCTTCCTAATCACATGAGACTAGGTGTAGGAGGTCATAAAAGGCAAAGCAAAAAAATTTATTCAAATCAAGAAGTCTCAACAAATATAAACTTGTCTTACACTTTTTTTAAAAGTAAAATTATATTCCATTGACCAATTATATCATGACTAGCCACCTCTAGATGAAGCCAATAAATCTAATGTTTTTTAGGTTTGACAAGAAGTATAATTTCCCTTTGCTCATAAAGATTAGGTTGACTACTAGTCATCATGAATTTTTTATGTGTATATATATATTTTTCACCATTTCACATATATCATATTTCCCTTCTATCTCTTTACTTAATTTGAAATCTTTTTGTTGTATGAATAAAGTAGCTCTATCACCACCTATTAAATAGTCATTAACACACTAGTAAATATTTAATTCATTTATCTACATACATTTTTCCCCCATATATATAAGCATGTCCATATAATTATTATCACATAAGTAAAATATATATGGTACACCATCACATTTATAGTCATCTAAAGTGCATAATCTAAGAAAGTAACATGAAAATTAAAATCAATAGTACACCATGATGATTCATCCAAATATCTCTCTATATATATAATATCATGTTGAGTTTATACATTTGTGTCTCAATACAATCACCTTTGTAGAGGGAAAATGTGTCTCAATATCTCTAAACTCCAACAAAAATGTGTATATACATGTAAAAAAGCTTACCCTAAATTCATATTGAAGGTTGTTGTCACCACCCTCAAGAGGTTATATTTTCGATGCTCCTACTCCTCCTCCTCCTCCTATGATAAAGCCTTAATGTGGAGGAGTAGAATGGGATATGGATCATCACTTGCTTCTTGTTGGTCACTACCTAGGAGTTTTTCCCTCCCCTTATAATTTGTCTTGAGGAGGCCTGACCTCCTCCCACTCTAATCACCTCCTATAAAGTCTTCACCTAAGACTCTAGCATAATTATGTGATTTTATATGTGAATTATATCCACATATGTTTGATAAGGTAGATTAAAAACATCTATATGCCTTCTTTCTTGGTATGCATTTTTGGGTCTACCAAAATTTGATCACCAGTCAATCCAATTCCCCCTAAAATAGATTGATTGGGGTGTCCCTTATCATGGTCCTACAACTAGTGGGTGTCTCTACAATCTCAAAAATAAAATAAATTTCCTATCCAATCATATAAAAATATAACATTAAGTTAAGTAATCATGTTAAAATAAATACAATAGAGTTGAAGAATAAATCAATTATTTTACTTAGAACATCCTCATGGTAATCTGGAACTAAGATGTCATTGAAACTCTCATCCTCCTCTTCATCTCCCTTCTCCTCCTCATCTCCATCCTCTAGTCCCTTTCCATCTATTTCTTATTGTTGATATAGAGGATCTTTTTGTGGTGGTGGTGGTGTTTGTGTAACCTACCAATGGCTTGCAACTAGTAGTGCCACTAGAATAGCCACATGTGTCAGACCTCGCCCTCTTCCAGAAGGATATTTTTGTAGTATTCCCTATTCTCCCATATTATTATCTAATCTCACAATGAGAACTCATATAATAAAAGGATGCAATGTCAGTCTCCTAGATTTAGCTACCATGGTCTCTTTGATACCCTTGTATACTATGGGATGTACAAGGAAGTTACATGCAAAATGAATCTAAAACTATGGTAACACTTTATTAATAAGGTGCACCTCAACCTATACCTATCTACAATGAAAAAAAATCACTCTTTTAGTTACTTCAAAGTCTACTCCCTCATCATCCCATTATCCCACCATACCCTAATATGGTAAGGCCACTAAGTATACCATTTTCAAAGTCTCAAATGCTTGAGGCAAAGCCCTAAAGATATAAAAGTTTTTCTATCATGAGGATTTGATAGCCTTGTCATCCTCAATAGCAACCCCTCTCTAGTATGATATCATCATATCATACACCCAACTCATGATGAACATAAGTGGCTGATGGAAAAACCTCCTAACCATTCAATCTTATACATGTTCCTATACATCCAATCCAAGACCTCATAATTCCACAACTATCATAAGCCTTTATCCTTGATATATTTAATAATAGGATCTTAATTATAGATAAAATTATCAATTCCATTTTACCCCACTAATTAGGAAGTAAGGATCCAAATAATGGAATTATTGAGGTTTAGAATCAAATATCCCTCTACACCAAAAGTCTTACCTTAAAATTCACACCCACATTGGGTGCATCCACATCTCCAAAACACTCTACCCAATTGGTAACATCTCCCCTATTGGTGATATCCTATAGTTTCACAATCTAACCTATTGTTGGCAAGCCCATTATTTGATAAACATAAACTAGAGTGATATTCCACTCCCATGTAGCCTTTAACATATATAAAGTGTTCTTGTCCACATATCAATAGGTAAATAAATCACATAGTAGCCTACTCTAGGGGGGGCATGATCCTCACTTGAGTGATTGTCAAGATCCTATCCCTATTTAGTATGGCCAACCCATCAGCCATTAATAGAGACATAATCCATGGTATCCACTCTTATTCCTTGGCTTGTATCTATTGTATGTATCCCCATGATATAAAAATTAGTTAAAAACACTCTCATACCTTTCGTTGGAATAAAAACTACCTTAAAAATATTTTTTATTTAACTATGATGAAACTGCTACCTTTTGTAGGTAGTGGTTATGAAACTATCCCAAATTTAGGGTTAGTTTCATCTTCATTTACAATGATTATTAAATTTCCATGTGGTTGATCAGTGTGTAACCACCTTTCCTAATAACCATAGTAGTCACATAAATTCCACATCTAAGACAAAACCATTAGTCTGTGGATACTAATGGTTATATCCTAATGCGTGTAGACACCTAAAACTAGCCATTAATAACATCCAATTAGGTTTTTGGCTAGTTTCCATCTAAAAATGCATAATTTTGGCCTAAAAACACTAAAACATGTTAAATGATGTGAAAATGACATATTCAAATGCCAATTTTGGCCAGGGTATCCCTAAATGAGGCAATGTAATTTATGGGCTAGCTAACTTTAATCAGTTCATTTTGAGTCAAAATGCTAAATTTGCACCCATGTGCTCTAGACTGCTCTTTCCTATCAAATATTTAGAATAAGAATCATGCCTTTGTTATTTATTATTGAAAAAATCCTAAATAGGAATACACATCCAACGCATATAATTTGGACTTCCAATTCTAATCCAATCAAATTTAGGACCAATAACAAGGTATTCTGATCAATTTGGGTAATTTGTGCATAATGTGCTTAATCATGCTTAAGAGCTAATTAACCCAAAGCAAGGCCTAATCAATAATTCCATGTAAACTTGTTGAATACTTGTTTTTAGAAATGAATATTGAATATTTGCATCATCAAGTGACCTCATTTTTTAGGAAGACATCCCTAGGCCATAAATGCCACAAATATTAGGATTTATGCCCTCCATGCCTCATCAATGCCTTCCATGACTCCCTACATGCCTCTTAATTTCCCCTTCTTCCAATTCCATGATGAGGATAATTACAAACTTAATTCCAAAAATTAAATAAATCCTCAACCACACATCTCAATCTTGAGATGGAGGTTGAGGTTGATTCTGATCAAATCCAAAAATCTTTAAATAGGAGGCCTCACAACATCATTTCTAAGCTTAATTAGTGTAAAGTTATAATGTTTAGATTGGTTCCAAAAAGCTTCAAGAAACTAGTGTTATAATTCCAAATTGATTCCAAGCCAAGCCAAGCCATAAACCAAAGTTTCCAAGAGGAGATGAAGGTAGCCACACTCCATTGAAGAAGACCTTTTGAACCGCAAGCTAAGTAAGCCACCATTACAAAGGCATTTGGAGCATCCAAGGAAGGCAAAAGTAATTCTTGTGTTTTCATTCCTTGCTTTTTAGTTGTGCTTGTTATTTTATTTTGTTAACTAAGCTCTCCCTAGTGTCTATGCCTAGAGATGTTATGTTATTAGTGTGCTTATTTCACTTTGTTTTCATTTTGGAACTAACACCATACTAACCATCCTCTCTTGAGTCAAATTAGTAGATCACATAATGGCATGCCCGATAGGACTATACGCATCCTACACATGAAGGAGGTCCTTTTGCAACTTTAAAAAAACTTATTTGAGCCTTTAAAACTCTTGAAAATTTATTTTCTAACTTTATTTTGCCAATTTTGGTTGCCACAGTTTTTACACAGTAACTGACATTGGCAAAAATACCAACTTCAATTACTTGGCTTAACTGATGTCAATCCAGAGAACTGACATCAGTCAGATCTCAATTGGAAATAACTGACATTGGTGGTATTAACCGATGTTGATCACTATGTTTTTCCTAAAACACAGACCTAAAACCTGCTTTTTAAAAGTTTGTTGTTTCAAATTCAAAAGGGCTTCAAAGCTAAAGAGCATGCTAACAATTTTGTTGTAGGACCAAGTAGGATAGTTTCTCAAAACATGTTTAAATCACTTTTACATGCTTAAAAATCAATTAGGAACATTGTTTTGGTGTGTAACAAAGAATTTTTAGATGTTTTTGGTGAATGTTTTTCAAAGTTTACAACTAAGACCAAGGGGTCAAATGAACACCACCAAACACTTTATTTGGGTTTAAAATTGAACACACTTATCAATTTTTTTCTTGCAATAGTTGATTAGATTAATTTTGTTTGGAAAAAAGAGGAATGTTGTGTGTATGTTCTTCCATTTGTCCCCTATAAGTAACCCTTAGAATCAAAAGCATCATTCTTATTGCAAGTAGCCTAGTCTAAGGCTTAGAAAGAAAGTCATCTAAAGCACTCTCCAAAAACTTGTTAATGTTTGGGTGACCTTGAAAATGACCCTAAAGTCTTTCTATTTTCATGTTTTCTTTATTTTTATGCATCTTGGCTTGTGAGGGGGACTTCATCACCTCTCATAAGTTATTTAGGGAAGCTTAGATTTGGGGTTTCATCTCCCAGCATTGACTTCATTTGAATCCTTTGGAGTTTCACATGGGATGTAGTGGCACTTTGGACATTGCACTACACTGAGCAAACAATAGGATGTAGTGGTTGCAAAAAGGACTAGACCTTTTTGCAACAAGCCAAGTGATACAAACCCAAAATCCATGATTTTTTTTGCATTATTTAGCATGAAAGTCATTGTTTAATTGATTCCCCTAGAATGGTCAAAACCTTGCTAGTTTAATCAACCCCACATTGTTATACCCTTGCTAGGATTTTGATGATTATACTTTGTGTATTTTGGTCATTTTTTCTTAGTATGTTTTGAGATTAAAACTTGTTGATTTGTGTATAATCCATGTCAAAACCAATTTGTCTATATGTCACTCTTATGTCTAAAGAGGTGTTATGCTAGTTGTTTTACACCACACTTGTGCCTTGAATTTTTTTCTAAAAGTGTTTGTATGTGTGTCATTTGAGTTACAGAAGGTAGTGTTATGTTGCCCAAATCATGTCAAACCATTTTTTCCTTTAAATCTTTTGAAACATAGCATTGATAAAATTATTTGAGTATGCTTACATTGTTAGGCTGCTCAATTTGTTTCAAGACTTGTTTATCATTATATCAAAACCATTTGTTTCAAAACATTTTATGTATACCATTTAGACATCAGTCTTGTGCCATCATGTTGTCCAATATTATCTAGCTTGTTTGGTTAAAACTTAGTTTTCATCATTAAGTTTTCAATTAACCTTGTTAAGTTTAGATTCAAACATTGATTGATTTTTATTTAGGCCTTAATTCATGGGGCTAATACATAGATCTTTCTTTTTTGGGTTGTACAACATTGGTTAATCTATTACCCAAATTTTAAAACTATAGGTGGTTTGTTTGTTCATTGCTTATCCTCATCATTATTTGTGCCTTTATTTGGGAGAACACAAAAAAAATTCAAATACCCTTTTGTCTTATGCCTTATACCAACTGATCATGTTTATGTTTGATTTTGTATGCCAAGTTGATGTCAAAGTTGTTTCTAAACTCATTAGATTAAATCAAATCACATCAACCTTTGTTTCAATTCAATATTTTGATGCCATTTGGCCAAAAGTCCTAGTACATGCTTGTTTTTTTGATCCTAGCTTTTCACTCCATGTTTGGATAAAAGACCTAGCAACTCAAATTTTCCCTTTCTAGTTTAGACCTTATTAGGAACACTTTGACCTAAACCTTTGAAATGCCAATTTTTATTCAAACATTTGACCTTTTATGTGTATGACATTTGACATTAGACATTTGATGTGAGGATATTTTATGCCAAGTCTTAGCAAAAACCATTTTGAGAGATACAGCTCCACATTCAAACCACATTGGAGATACAACTCCACCTTTTGACCAAGTTAGACAAAGTTTGAACAATTTATACTTTGGATCATTTTTTAGAGTTTTTAGAACTCTAAGCCTTTTTATTTTCATAGATTTCATCATTTACGTAGATATGTCTCACTACACTTATGGTGGAGTCACTTACAATCTGAATTATGATAGAATGGCCACATAAGATGACTTTTATGGCTTTTTTCAAGACCCCAATGATGCTAATATGGTTTGTGAGATAGATTTCTATCTGCCTCATATTAATCATTCATGGGAACAAAGTCACAAAATAACTTATGATCCAACTTGAGACCTTGATTGGTATGAAGAGGCTTGTGAGGATAAATTTGAAGACCCAACTATAGATAATGTTGTTTGGGATATGAATCCATACCCTCTTTTTAGAAATTAGTATATGGAACATAGTCAAGAACTAACTTATAAACCAAATCATGACTGGGATGATATAGTTTATGAGGAATACTTAGATGCTTTTGCTTATACAAGCAATCAAGTTTCACGATGTCCTTTTTCTATCTGATTATCGACTACCCTTAACCCTTCTTTAGATTATATGAGCCATCAAGGTCCACAATATCTAAGGAAAACCATTACCATTCCTAGACCTAGTCCTTTGGTTTGTGTGAGCAACCAAGCTCCATAACTCCAAAATATTTCTATAATAGGACCTTGTCCATTGGTTTGTGTGAGCAGCCAAGTTCCATAATGCCCCTTCATCATTCCAAGACCTAGTTCTTTGGCTTGTGTAAGCAATCATGCTTCACACCACCATATCATTTCCATCTTAGGAATTTGTCCTTTAGCTCATGTGAGCAATCATGATCCCAAATGCCCTACCATTATCCAACTACAAGTCATTCCTCATCTAGTACCAATCCCAACCAAACTTTAACCAATCTAATCTTTTAAAGACCAAGCTGTGTTCAAAATTGGTATTTTCCAATTCATTGGAAACCAAGGCCAAGAGAGCCAACCAATCTAAGATGTTTCTATTGAATCAACCATTTGTGATAAGTCAACCTATGATAAATTTCTTATTGATCCTATACCAGTTATCAAGGAGTCTCACTCTGATGAGCTAGTCTTTGCTAAGTCACTTCTTAATGATTATAACAACCTTTGGGAAAATCATTAACTTGACCATGTGCCTATTTTTCAAGAGCCTCTTATTGATAAAACACTCTCTAAGGATTTATCTCTTTAACTTTTTCCCATCCTAGGGGAGTCTCACTTTGACAAACCAATTTTTGTGGAGCCCATCATGCCATTACAGGTTGTTACTTATCCAATACCAAATATTTAATAATACATCATTGTAATAGAGTACCCATCATATGAAGAATCAAAATTAGAGTCAAGTTCTATTCTTGAACCAACATCAGATTTAGAATCAAAATCATAATTAATATCAATCTTAGCATTGGATTCACAATCTTTTGAGTCAAAATTAGATTCAAAAGAAGAATATGTTTACGGATGTTACGATATTGGTTATGCATGCCTTGCAGATCATTTTGAATATATTTATGATCCTTTTATGGTTTTTGAGGATGAGTACTTTAGCTTCAACACAAGTTATCCTAGTATCTTCTATAAGTATTGTGTAGCCTCTCCCCATTCCATTACCATTCCACAAGCCATTACCATCAACCAAGATAGCCATATTATTGACATTCCATCTCCCACAAGTGCTAATTGGGACTGACATAATCAAACTTTGTTGAATTGTATCCATGGTGACATAGTAGTTAAAGAAGAGAAAGGAGGCAAAGACAACATTCATGTAGCAGAAGAACACTCTCTTAGAGGGACCTTTTCAAAGGTGCTAGGGGACAATCCAAGTCAGAACTCAGCATCTTCTAGTGAGAATTTCTTGGAAGTGCTAGAAGATAATCAAAGTCAAAAGTACACATTCTTTAGTGAAACCTTTTCAAAGGTGCTATGAGATAGTCAAGATAAATTTATTGGTGAAAACCTCTTTGAGGCACCAATAGCTGAGCAAAAAAAATCTTATTTTCTTGATGAAGATAAAATCAAAGATCAAATCAAAATAGCTTCCACTATACAACCTAATTCGATGGTAGCTACTCTCAAGATCAAACAATAGAAAAATATGGTGGTCCTATTGAGAGAACAAGTCTTCAGCCCCACCACAACCAAAAATATGTCAAATTCAGCATTAACAACATTACATGTGACTAAAAGTCCTGATCTTCATTTGTTTTCCCACCATTCCACATTCCATTATCATTTACCATTCCATTTCAAAATAAAACCTACCATCCATTATTTTTCCTTGTTTACCATCCATGGCCACACTTTCTTTTACATAGGCTACAAAGATACCTTGTCTTGACACTTGAAAGAATCAAAATCAATGACCAACGAAGATCATAAAAGCATTCTTAGCAACTAAATCTGTAGGCCATTCTTGATAGAGAAGTTATTCAGATGAGGTGTGGGCTAACAATTAACATGATCGATTATTATATATTTATCATTTTTTGATTAGTATATGCATATCCCCATTATCAAGAATAATAGAATAAAAAACCAGACCCAAGCCAAAAACATGTGCCACTACCATTGTCATTGTTACATATGCCTATGTTTCATTATCACAGATCCTACCACTTACCCCATCACTTGGGGTAACCCTCTTACCATTTTATCCAATTGATCAAACCATAATTATCCTTATCAACACCATGCCATCCTATCATTCCATTCCTATCTAGATCAAAGCCTATTTTTAGTCATCCTACCCAATCCTATTTTTATCTTGGTTCCTTTGGTTCTTCCTGCACCTTTTATGAGGGGATTTCAATGAAGTTTCAATAATCAATCAATTTTATGTTTAAATGATATTTTATGAAAGTAATGCGATAGTTGATCTGGCATGACATCTTTCATCTTATCCATGTTTATTTTTATAAGCTTGATTATAACCACCTATGGGTAAGTCAATGTCTCACTAGTCTTGCTACTAATTATAACCACCTATGGGAAAATTAGTATCATTAACCTATGTCATTGTATCCTAGTTATAACCATCTATGGGAAAATTAGGGGAAATAATTGTTTACCATACATTATTACATCACTTTGAAATCATTATTTTCATTTGACTGGCCATTTTCCAGATTTGAGAACTTGTTGAGACCTAGTTGGTTTTTCCCCACCTTTTGTGTGGATGGAATTACTATAACTTGAGGCCATTCTATGACTATATAGGTTTTGATCAATTCATGTTTAGGTCACCTCAATCCCCCTTTCCATATGCTCTCACCATTTTATGAGCAACCTAAGCCAAATGTTCTTTCTATTTTGTGAGTAGGTATCTTGTCATTCTTTAAAGAGTTAAAATACCTCAAATTTTCAAAAAAAATCATAATATTTAAAAAATCCAAAAATATTTGTCATGTTTAAGGCTAGTCAGTTATCTTTAATTCACCTTACTGGGGCATTTTCATTGTCAGGATGCTTTTTTTTGCTTTCAGGCTTTTTATTTGATTATTTATTTTAGGTTGTTTATTTATTTGTTTTTCTATTTATTTGTTTTTTTTCACTTTCTTGTTTGTTCACTTTCAACACTATTGCCTTGACTCATTTTGTATGTATGAATTTGGTGATTCCTTGCACACATTATTCTTGAGTCTATCCATATTCATATGTCAACTTGCCATCATGGTTTTTATCATTGGTTCATTATTTTCAACTATTTATTAGATATTAGGAGTTAGTCCTTATGCATATTTTTGGGATAGTATTCATGGTGTTCTATCATGAAGCTTACCATCACAAGCTATAGAAAAAATTAGCTTCACAAAGGTCTACAATCAATAGATCCATAGAAGTTTCTCCTTGGCAACTTGGCAAATCCTTCCATCCCACCCTTGATTACTATAACTCATTTGACCATTATAGTTGTATCATTTCTAATCAAGATGATCATCTCCTCATTGGTACGTAAAATTGACTCATTTCTATTGATCAATCTCATTCCTCTATCCATCTCTTTCATCATTTTTTGCATGCTCATCTTTAATTTGTATTCTAGGCTATATCCTTGAGTTATGATTGCTAATCAGCCCTAACTAGGGCACCATCATCTTTAGCTAATCTAGGTCCACTTAATGATTATAACTACCTATGGGAAAATCATTATTTTGACTTTTATTCCTGATTATAATCACCTTTGGCCAAATCAGCATCTTTTTTACATCAATGCATGTAAGCATTTTCTTATTTGGATTAATCTCAACCATAGATTAATTCCACCTTTCTTCTTGTTTCTTTTTTAGGGACCATCCATCAACAAATGTGATGGCCACTCCCTCAAGGGGGCATCATACAGTTATTTTATCATCATTATAGTTGTGGGCATGAAGGACCTTTTTCATTCTTTAAGAAGACATTACTATGCTTATACTTTGAAATTCCTTCCCAAATAGGGGAAAATTATAGACACCTAACACTGGCCATCGATAACCTCCAATCGGGCTTTTGGCCAATTTCCACCCAAAATACACAATTTGGCCTAAAAACACTAAAACACATAAAATGAGATGAAACTGATATATTCAAGTACTGATTTTGGCTAAGGTGTCCCTAAATGGGGAAAGTAATTTATGGGCCAGATAACTTTGATCATTCTATTTTGAGTCAAAATGCCAAATTTTCACCCACGTGCTCTGGACTACTCTTTCCTATCAAATCTTCTGCATAAGACTCATGCCTTTGTTATTTGTTGTTTTCAACATCCTAAATGGGAATATGCATCTAATGCATCTAATGTGAACTTCCAATTCTAATCCATTCAAATTTAGGACCAATAACAAGGCATTCTGATCAATTTGGGTAATTTGTGCATAATGTGCTTAATCACGCTTAAGATATAATTAACCCAAATCAAGGCCTAATCAATAATTCCATGTAAACTTGTTGAATACTTGTTTTTAGAAATGAATATTGAATATCTGCATCATCAAGTGACCTCATTTTTTGGGAAGACATCCCTAGGACATAAATGCCATAAATAGCAGGATTCATGCCCTCCATGCCTCATCAATGCCTTCCATGATGCCCTCCATGCCTCTTAATTACCCCACACATCTCAATCTTGAGATGGATGGTTTAGGTTTATTCTAATCAAATCTAAAAATATATAATAGGAGGCCTCACAATATCATTTCTAAGCTTAATTAGTGCAAAGTTATAATGCAAGATTGGATCCAAAAAGCTTCAAGCAACTAGTGTTATAATGCCAAATTGATTCCAAGCCAATCCAAGCCACAAGCCAAAGGTGCCAAGAGGAGATGAAGGTAGCCACACTCAATTTAAGAAGACCTCTTGAATCACAAGCCAAGCAAGCCACCATTACAAAGGCTTTTTGGAGCATCCAAGGAAGGTGAAAGGAATTCTTGTGTTTTCATTCCTTGCTTTTTAGTTGTGCTTGTTATTTTATTTTGTTAACTAAGCTCTCCCTAGTGTCTAAGCCTAGATATTTTATGCTATTAGTGTTTTTATTTCACTTTGTTTTTATTTTGGAACTAACACCATACTAACCATCATCTCTTGAGTCAAATTCCTATATCAAAATGCTATGATTTCATCACCTAGCTACACCTTAACAAAAGAACTCCTTAAAATCTCAAAATTTAACCAAATTAAATTAAATTTGACATTTACCTAACCTACCCCACCTCCTATCCCATTCATATAGTAAATTTTAAAATTTGACAAATTCACATGCATTTTTTATCAAAAAATTAAAATTGGGGTAAAAAGAAAAAAAATATCAAAACTAACTTGGATCTGAACCACTAAACCTCCAACTACTAGATTATCCATATCCTCTTTATGTTCATTGATTTGTCTAATTTCTAGCTCAATATTGTCATCATAAATCTAGACCTCAAAAATCTCACAAATCAAATTACACAAATGATTTCTATTTTTCGCAAAGTTTTTGAATCTATAGTATTTATAACTAGTCGTTATGTTTTGAAACTTTTCTATTTTTGTCAACTCTCCTTATAAACTCATGTTTTTATGATTTTAGATATATTTTTTCCTAAATAATGCATTTTTTTCCTAAACTAAAAAATTTAAAGGTTTTCATTTTTCATAGCATGTTTGTCTTTTATCACAATTTTATAAGTTCACATCATGCAGGCCCTTATTCAGTCCCCTGACACGATGGTTTAGGTATTATATTCACCCCCACATACATGGTAAGTATTTTTCTCCATTTTTTGTTTAGTATGTATCTTTTATCTTTTCATAAAACTCCACTTGATTCCCATATTTTTTTTCAAGTCACAATGGAGTCTCAGTTGGCTTCACTACACTACATAGGTAGGTAAAGTAATTTTCCTAACCCTCTTTTTCCCTTCAATGCACCATAACTAAAGAAAACACCCTCATCAATTCATGAAAATTCATCTCATCAAGGGAGAATATATACATACCCAAAAATTACACGTGTAACATTTTTGAAAAATTTAATGATGATGCAAGGACCTCTACCTATATATATGATCAAACACAAAGTTATTGTTGAGTTCAACATACCTCCATTTATAAAATATGGGGACCCTTGTGATAAATTATACAAATTTGTACCTTAAATTAAAAATTCACTTCATTAGATTGTCATTAACATGTTTACACATTATTTGTATTTAAAGATCATCCACACCTTGACTTGGCTAGATTATTTTTTCATGGCTTTAGTTTGACCTTGGCTACGTTTACTAATGTTTGCTCTTCATGTTTCAAGTTACAGGTTTAATGGAACCCTCCTTGAATTAACTATACGTAGATTTTATAGTTTAATCCCAACTTGGGATTTTACTAGACTTTGGTATGTAGAAATTCAAATTAAACCCATGTTTAAAGCTTATTGAAACCCTCATTCAAGAAACAAGCACATGTTATTTTGGACCAAATTCAAAATTAGTAAGAACAATTCACGTGAGAACACTTTTAAAATGTCATAGACTTAGTTCAATTTGTATACTAAGGCTTAGTCATGTTTTTCAATGCAACCAAACCTTAGTCTAAAAATTATATGCTCAGTCCCATTTATGTCCCAAGTCCCTTATTCCCTTTTACCATAGCATGGTCTAACTTTATCCATCCATGGTCCTTTTATTATGTTCCTAAACTTGTTCTAAATAATGCATGGTCCTTTTGTTATAACTTATACTAAAATCTTAGTCCTAAAGTCTCATTCATTTTTATTGACATAAACAAGACCTTAGTCTTAATATTTTATCCTAAGTTCCATATACCTTTCAATCCTAACTTAAACATTGTGCTTATTTGTAGAATCAACAAACCACATTTACTCAAGTAAAGTCAATCAGATAGTGCAAGATGAGCTTGATGATCCAAGGATTCTAATCTATGGGACCAATATCGCTTAACCCAATGGATTGATATCGATTATCCATGTTCACTTAGATCACCAAGATCCAATGGTGCAAGATTAAAATGGGTCCCCACATTTTTATGACATAGACATAACCTAAGTTTTTTACCCTAAGGTTTTAATTATATTTATTAATACAATAAAACCTTAGGCTAAAAGCTTATGCTATGAATTTTTATACCAAGGGTCATTTTGTTATGTTACAAGCTTATGTTATGACTTTATTATTCACGGGGTTTTGTTTATCATGTTTTTTAACTTAGCTTAAGACTTTGTATTAAATATTTATTTGCATGTATTGATACAAATAAAAACATTAATCTAAGACTTTGGTCTAAAAAATATATATTCCTAAGCTTACTTAATTTTTATGATTACAGAGTAGAATGAATCAAGAAGTGACAAGTGTCAATCTTGTGAGGAGTTAAGTGTATTTGATGATCATGTGAATGTCTTTGATGATCACGTGAATATCAAAATTATGCTCAATAAGAAAAGGACATGGGATTAAATTTTGATGGTCTTGTGGACATATTTAATGGTCACATAGACATATTTGCAGTCACATGAATGTCAAAATTATGCTCAGCATTAAAATGTGGGATTAAATTTTGACAATCATGTGGATGTCTTTAATAGTCATGAGGACATCATTGACAATCATGTAAATGTCAAATTTAACTTCATAAATTAGTTTTTAAAGTCTAAGCACCTTTTGAAGATCAATGGCTTGTATTGATTTGTACCAACTAGATATGATGGTGTGAGGTTAATGAATACTTTTCAACAGAGCTCAAGAGGCCCATGGGATTTCAAGGTGGCATGACCTTGGGGCCAAGTATAAATAGTAGCTAATGGCATTTAACTCTCAATCTTGAGATCAACAAACCACATTGATATGTGTAAGGAATTCTGATGGTACAAGATAAAAGGCAATATTTCAAAGGGTAATGGTCACTTTTTGAAATTTAATGAGCAAGTGTTATGAAAAGTGCAATGAGGATGCCACGATGGCACAATGTAAGCAGATATGACAAATCTAAAGATATCATGGGTCCAAAAAAGTAAAGGTATAAATGTATGATCTGAATGGAAATCTAAGGCACGAAGCTCACTTAAGTGTAAATATCCACTACCATTAAAGTTATAGAAAAGCCTTAACATCTAAAAAAGCCCTAATTCGATCATAAATTTATCATAATTGAGTCTGGGAGATCAAATCATCATCTAAATAAATGAAATTGAGTCTAGGATTAAATTTTAGACCACCAGTGAGCAATTTGAATAAACTCATAGCCATGACAACCATAATATAAGCTAGAGAAGGTGTAAGGATCTATTTGACCTCAGACATCAAGGGAAGAATATTTAAGGACACAAAATTTGATGTAGTAGCTATAAACATGGGATATAATCATTGGTCCAAGCTTTTCTACATGATTGAGGACCTACCTACCATCACCAAGGAAGATGAAAAGAACACATCAGTCAAGAGGAGGTCCTATGACCTGGTTAACATTCAAATGACAAGCCTTCATTATGTTATTTAAAAACCATAGGTACTATACTGCATAGATGTTATTTCCCCTATTTTCAAATATTTCAAGATTGAAAAGGGCATGTTGGTCAATGAACATACTCACAAAAGCATAGCTTATATTTCTCCCATTGCTTTTTATAAATACTATAAGTTTCCCAAGCCCCAAGTATATGTAGCCATAATTAATGAATGGGCCAAGAAGAATGACCTGAAGACCATCCTTACCCCATGGTTATATTATGGAAATGAAGTATTCTCAATCTTCAATGGCAATGTCCTAATTAGCCAATTTAGACCTAGGATTAGGATAATTATGACTTGAATGAATAGGTTGTGTGTGAATCCCACCACCACTTATGTTGACAAAATATAGGTGTCCTTGTTATATTTTATCATTGAGAAGGAACTCACCCCTCCCATTGGTGAGGTTATTATCACATGTTTATGTAGGAATATTTTTACAATCAAGAAAAGGACTAGGAACCAATTCTACATGATGTCCTACCCTTTAGATGCCCTCCTCACCACTACCAAGATCCCTAACTTTAGAGGATGGTCACCTAAGGGGACACAAACAATATCCTAATTTTAATCAAAGTTACACATATTCAATATAAGGACTACATTCATTTCATCTACGACTATGTCTATCTAGCCTTAATTGAGGCCATAACTAGAAACCTAATGGAAAGAGTTAGTCCTTTGGTCAAAAAGTTGATTTAATCCATTAGTGACATATGTTTTTACCTAGATTGCATAATCATCAAGGTTGAGGGTACCCAATGCACCCCACTTAGGCTACTAATCCATCTACCAAAAAATTTAGTTATGTAAGAAGTAACATACCAGTTATGCAATGGTATAGGTGGTGTATGTAAAATGAAAAGGAAGGGACTATTGCATACCCTACCCATGACCATTGGTAGGACTATATTTCATAAATGGGATAATATTGAGGCTACATCTAGACACAAATCTTCTTTCAAACTACAACATGATGAACTAAGCCAGTGGGATCCCCAAGGAAGGGTAGTGGGGTATTTGAAATCAAGAATGATAAGTGTGACATATCAAAATTTGCCTAGTGTCTACAACTTAATGTACACAAAGGCATCATCCTTCATCAAAATTTTGGAAAGATTAAAAAAGCACAACATCAACCCAGAGGTTATATTGATGAGAGATCATAAAGTAAATAATGACATATGGTAACTCTATCCAAGGTAGTACCATTTTTTGGGGGGTCAATCCTCTAAACCTCCTCTAGATCAGCCACAAACAGAGACACAAAGGCTTGAATAACATATTGTATAGAGACCTAAAGAAAGGATGCCTGGTGAGGTGGCATAGTCTTTAGCCAATACTAAAGAACCAGGGTCACCAATTAAATTCATTAACACAGTGGCATTGGATCCTGGTGAAACAGTAGAAGGTGCACTACAAATTTTATCTAGTGTTTATCAAACAAATGAGGAAGATGCCCAAGTAGAGGAAGCTTAGGATAAGGAAGCAAAAGAAGAGAAGGTGAAAGAAGTGACAATGGATTTGGTCCTTGTTACCACACCTACCTTGAAGAGGAAAGATAAGTTAGCTTTGATTCCAATAGGAAAGCAGAAACCTAGACTGACCTTCACTCATTCTTTAAGTGATGTCAACATCTTTAGTGAAGATAATGTGTTACAAGGCCCAACCATCCTTGAATGGTTTATCTATGGAAAATTTCAAAAAATTCCTACCCTACACCACCCTTAGGCCATGACCAAGTTAGTAAACATAGTCGTGCATGATTAAATCAAGCTATAGATTGTGGCTTTGCATAAGGAAGAAGAACAAAGGATTTTTTCTTTGGGGAAGTCAAGTGGCATGCAAATGGAAACTCTAGAGCCTCCAAAAATGACTCAATCATCAGTGGTAATTTAGTCTAATCTAAAGACTGCTAGTTTGGAAAGATTGATTAAAAATAAAGTGATAGTCACAGGAAAGGAACTCACCCTTTGAAAGATAGAGAAATTCATAGGTCTAACCCCTATTACAGGCCAAAATCTAGGAGAAGATAGGATATTTGAATAAAATATCCTTGATGTGGCCTAGGCCCAATATCAATAGTTGAAAACCATGATCAAGGGCTTCTTGCAATAAAAAAAGAATTTAAAGGAATATGTCTTATCAATCCATAAAGATAGATTCATGAAGTTTGAGGATACCATGATTGACCTTTTTAACTCTTTGAAGGTAGTCAAATCCAGGCAAGGAAAAATGGATAAATAAATCACTAAGGCTACAGGCCAAGTTGGCCAATGGTAGGCTTTAAGCTATCAAGTGAAAGACTTGATCAAGGCCTTGACCAAGAACCTAGTCCCTGACATTATAACTATCATATTATCACACTTTAATATGGCCATGACCATATTAATAGACAAGATCCAAGCCTTAAGTAATTGGTCCAAGCAAATGGAAGACCTAGCCAAGGACTTTAAACAGCAAAAATATGGGATGTTTCACATCTTAGATAGTTTGATCAAAGAACCCACTTCACTCAACTCATTAGATCTTACAACTAATGAAGATTTCAAGCATAGAACCTTTTAGTTTATGTAGGAAGTGAGAAACTAAGGGCAAGGCCAAACAACAGATGACAATAAGAAGATCATGGGCTTAGTTTTGTCATTTGAAAAAAAAATGGGAGATGCCAAGGGCATCAAGTAATAAATTGGGAAGCTTGAGAAGAACCTTAAGGACTTAGAGGATCATGGAAAATATCTCTTTCTAAAGCTTGTTATTAACCTCCAGTTCATCAATGAGCAACACTATAGGATGAATATTCTTTATCAAAAATAGGGAACTAAATCGACTTAGGGACCTCAAGTTAGTTAGGAATATTATTTTTGTAGATCTTTGTAACATTTTGAAAGTAGAATATTATTTTATAAAGGCATGTGCATCTTGTAAAACGCATTGCTTATAGGTCATTCCACATGGAAAAGTTTAATGTATTCTAGAAATTTTGTAGAAAGAATAGTTGTCCTTACACCTATACACTTGTAATTGGATATAACTAAATAACATACTTCCTTTCATTATATAAAAAGGAGTATTGTCATTTGTAAAAAGACAGGGGGAGTTCTTAGAACCAAAATCACTTTGTAAACTTTATAGCAACTAATACAAGTGAAAAATTATGTAAATATTTTCCATATTCATTTGTGTCATTTGTTATTATAGTTTCTCTCACTTTTGGTTCTGATTCCTAGATTTGAATGGTACTTATGAGTTCCTAGTGTGTACATTTGAATGTAGAGCTATTAACTTGTGTTAATTCTATGTTTCCTAAAAGTCCTTAGGTTCATTTCATTTTCTTACTCTTCTTGCATTTGAGATAATGTTGTTTGCCTGCAAGTTAAATATTTAAATTGAACCTAGTTCTTATTTTCATTATTTCCACCTTCCTTAAAAGTTTGTATGATGTGTAATATGATTTGATATTATGCTACTTCATGTTATACATTGGTTAAGTGCATGCCTAGATGATATTTAATCTTTGTCAAAATATTTGGAATGAAGATCAACAACATCTCTTTTCTACCATACCCTTCCTTTTTCTCCTTTTTAACCAATTCACTCTAGTTTAATTGTCATTGTAAATATCCATATTAGATTAGATCTTGATCATAATTCACCATTCTTAGCATAGATACTTCATATTTTGCATTGATCTACTATCTAGCCAAGGTGGCTCCCAACCACCAAACATTATAAATATTGTGAAATAGTCCACTTGATTTGCTCATGTTCCATTAAAGATAATAGGATTATCATAACCTACAACTCATGCATTAGGAATTCTAAAATGAGAAGTGTTCTTAAACACTCTGGGCACCTATGATACACATTAGGCATCAACAATTATCTAATTTTTTATATATTTTATGCCCTTTTTAGCCCCTTTCAAACTTTTAAAATTTATTTTTTGTCATTTTACCTTATATTTTAAACTATTCATTCATGATGAAACTGCCACTCTCTACATTAACACCATAGATCTCGATAACTAAACCACCACATTTGAGCATGTTTTTGTATGGTGGTTTCATAAATTGGCATGATAAAATTACTGTATTTTTGGTGGTTTTTTACTTTTATAGGTGCTCTAGTTAATTTCTAGGGTAGTTTAGTTACCATTTTAGGTAGTTTCACATATATCACCTACAAATAACAATAATTTTACCCTAATGTATGCATTTTTTAATTTTAACTTTTGGAACATCACTTCTCATGTGCCTTACATGATCTTATTTAGGTATCTTACTTGTATTAGATTATTTCCCTTATGACAACCCAGTTTGACATTAAACTTATTTTTATCAAATCTTATCTCTCTCATCTCTTCTAAAATTGGTTCAAGCTCTAGTTCAATGCCACATGCAACCTCTTTCTTCCCTTACAAGTAATTAATTTTCCTTAGAGTTTGGGATCTAATATTTTAACTAGATTGACTATATTGACTCTTATAGATCCCTTCACTCCTTTTATTTTTTTGATAATCCTTTGCTTTATTTTTTATCATTCTTCATGTTATTCTACATAAGCTTGGAAAGGAGAATCCATGAATGAATAACCAGTTATTTACCTTTGTGGATCAATCTAGCCACTGTTAAACTTTTTTTATTTTCAATGTTTTATTTCTCTTCCTTTATTTACTTTTCACTCCTCTTGTCTAAGAGTTTCAAGGATCATGATTAAGAAAACAAGAAACTAACATACCTGTGGATAGTATTTTCACTACAACAAATATTTTACCTTCATTTGGTCATTACCATTGATCTAGTTGGGGGTTTTTAATTTCAATTTTTCTTCATTAGATTAGATTAGATTAGATTTTCCATTTATTATATTATAACTTATATTCAAAATACATTAAAAAAATTGAAAATAACTTTTTCCTCTCTTTTATTTACACCAAAAACATGGTTTATATTTTCTTTTTTTACATTTACATATTACAATATCTCAAAGCATGTAGTTTGAATCAAAACCTAGGCTAAATTATAGGGGAAAAAATAAATCACTTTCATTTTTAAAAACAATTCATTTTCAATGTAAGTAAGCTTTACACTCATAAGCAAGTACACATAGACACATCTAGAAAACCAAGATAAAATAAATTTTGTATCTTATATTGGATTTTATTCATTTGTATAAGAAAAAAACATTATCCTAAAATATAAAATCATAAATTTTATTTTCCATTCATATCATATTATATCATTTAGTGCTATAAATAATCATTTAAAGTTTGCATGCATAAGATAATTTATAGATACTTGGAAAATATACTACCTAGGATTTCGATCTGATTTTGTTTTATTTGCATGTTAGAAATTATTTATTGCATAATATTTTCATTCATTCATAATTGAAAAAAAAAAATAGTTCTATTTAGCTTCCATATAAGTAAAATATTACATCTATAAAATAGGTAAAAAAAAATAGAAATTACATACTTAGTCTATATTTTAGTTTTAGTATTGCATGCATCAAAATATCATTGAAAAGAAAAAAAATCATTTATTTTAATTTACTTTCATATTTCTTTAAAACATTGAATATCACTTTTAGTTGTTAGTAGATAGCATAGTTTACTATCATTTATCAAATATTTCCAAAAACAAAACAAAAACACAATAGTTAAGCCTGGTCAAGAAAAACACAAGCACAAACATTTCTTCAACACATCCATAATAGCAATTACCTCTCTCATACCATTGCCTAGATGAGCTATATGCTTAATAAATCCATCACATCATTATCTTTACATCTTTTATGACACTCCAAGAGATTACAAAAATTATTAAAGTTAGGATATTCCCTCGGGTTAGGTCTCCTATTCCTAGTAGTAAATTTAAAAGTGACATCAATGTAAATCTTAAAAATGTTTTTTTCCATTCCACTCCCATCCCTCACCTCATATTTAACTAGTTTAACATTATTGACAAACAATAACATGTGTAATCTATCCCCGTATTTATACCCATTAATATGTGATGTTGTTAATAAAATGATATCCATATAGAGATGCTCACCACTCCTTTTTTCTTTCTCTCTCATTAGATCTAACCTCATCATATTTCCATTTGCTTTGCATATGACTTTGACTAGACAACCTAAAAGATTTGATCAAATCCATATATTTATCCAACCCAACTATACCCATTTTTTCATCCCTATAATCAAAAAACAACTTTTATACATCATCCTTATTGATGTTGAGGGACCTTGGAGTTATGTTTCCTATTAGCTATCCACTCTCAATGATAAATGTGACATTGTAAATATCTTCTAGTTTTGTCATGAGCATTCTTTATTTCCCATCAATAAAAACCATATTACAATACCTCAGCCTAATTTCCCTAACCCTAAACCTACTCATTTCAATCATGTATTCATCATTTATTTCAGCCAAACCTTGGGAAATCAATTGCATAAGGTTACCATGTCACTATACGTGTGTATAGTGTCCAAGGTTATATGCAATATGTAAAAACTAGATATTTTTTAAAAGTTATTCTCCTATAAATGGAAATAAAATCAAAAATGAAGTTTAACTACTAATCCAGCTTGCTATGATTTTTAAATGTAAATTAAACATGTATTCCTACTTTGACCAAGTAAAATTAGAAAACAAGGTAAATTTGACTCAATGCTAAGTCAATCTCTAAAAAATAAACACATATGCATGCATCCTTTTTTAAGATTAAATAATAATTTTATTGGCAATAAAATCTTCAATGACAAAAAAAAATATTCAAGTAAGTACCAATGAAACATTCCTCCTTAGATGAGTCAGCCTTTGCTCCTTCCTTGGATTGGGATTTAAACTAATCACAAAGATTTTGTAAAAATTCTTGGAATCTCATAGTTGTATTGTATTTAGAATTATGCTACTAAAAAAATATATAGATTAAAATGTTCCAAAGTTATATTTATAATACATCACTCTAAGTTCACTTATTCATTCTTCCAATAATATATAATTGCCTATATTTCCTCATTGAATTTTTTATTTCTAACTAAAATCCTAACAAAATTTGACTACTTATTAAATTTGTCAATAAACAAGTGTGAGAAAACATTACACCTAAAATATTCCTATTCAAATACTAATACTCATCCCATTTGATTAAGAATAAAACATGGGAGAGTATTTTATTCAAAACCCTTATTAATATTCTGCTATTACTCATCCCAACTATCTAGGAGATAGGCATGGAGAGTATTAAATAGATTTGAGTGTTTCAAGTTTTTTCTCTTATTTCCTAAATAATTTCAACTATCATCATTTTAATCACTTGCATTTCCTTGATAGGGTCCTAATTCCACTTGTTTAGTATTAAAAAATGGATTAATATGACCATTTGATGCTTTAAGATTGTTGACATGTCATTTGGTCATGCAAAACTTCCTTTACACATCTTTTAGAGCTACTGCATAATAATTAGGAGATACCTATAATAGTTTCATGCCATATTCCCATAAAAATTCCAAGATGCAATAATTAGGTGTTATTTTTGCACTAACTTTTTATAATGATTTTGGAGTCAAAAATAGTATGGAGACAATCTATAAATGCTTAAAATGCTCTTAAATTGATCTTGTTACAAGATTTATAGTTCTAAACTTCAACATCCATTATTCATTAACTAATATGACCTATTTTGAAAAATATCATATTTTTCCAAGAAATGTTAGAACATAGAGGAAAATATAGACCACATTGATTCCTAAATAAAAACTCTAATATATATCATATTGTTAGAGGTACAATCATTGAGATGGGGTTGAATCAATGAGTCTAGATATTTCAATTTCAATTCCAAGTACTTTCAAATAATTAGACAATCAACATATATCAACTTGATCAAGAAAAAATAACAAGAGAGCTCATTCATTTAATGCATACACAATGTAAAACATAGGACACATAGTTCCTATGGGAAACCCTCATGGGGAATAAAACCCAATCTCAGGCCTACAACACATGGACAACTTGTCGTATAAGAAATTACAAAGAAGATACTAGTCAAGTCCTTTAGACCAGAAACCTTGATCAAGTCCTCTTAACCAAAGGCCTTTATTAAAACACTTGTTTCACAAGGATAAATTTCCCCTAAGGAAGATCAAGTACTATATAGCCTATATTGAACTAAACACCTCTATATTATAAATATTGTCTTCTATACCTGATGATGGACCTATGATAACATAGCCCCCTTCACTTCTTCACACACTCATAATGCATCCGAACCCACCTTTTGGATCACTCTACACTTCGCTCATCCTCAACCTAAAAGAAAACTATATTGACATAATAAATATAACTTATAGGTCATACACATAATCCTCAATCTTTTCTTCTTATCAACCCATCCACTGGGCATATTTACTCTTCTTTGTCCTTTGCTTCAATGCTTATTATTCACATATAAACTCTCTCAAGTCTAGAAACCAACACATTTAGTTTCACTATTTAAAGAGAATTCATGAATTATCAAGTCCAAAATCTTTCCTTGTCAACCACAATACATTCCTTCACACTTAAGGCATCTAACATGAGTCAAACTTAAGGACAACTCTCTTTCAAAGAAGCCTAAGTCGCCTTTTAAGTCTAATGATGACCCATTCACCTTTTTGACACTTCTTTGACAGAAATAGGAACTCAATAACTCTTTCCAACATATATACCCATGCCACATGATCTATAGGTCCTCCTTATGTGTCCATATCCATCACAGTACCCTTTTTATTAAGCACAATTTACTCAAACAACATTATGTCCACACAATCACCATGAATAAATACATTGTCAACGTCTAAACCTTTGTTCATATTGCATACAATTATTAAAACCTTCATAATTCACATGGATCATCATCATGGAGTATAAAACACTCCCAAATAGATAATTGATCATGAGACATCTAAACAACATCAACACAATATCAAACAACCTTCTTGAGTTACTTACATAACATAGTCAACTTTAGAACTCAATATCTTTAATTGTACACACTTTCAAATCTTCAAATTAGGTTCATTACATGAAACATGGATGCCTCTTCAAATTTTATTTTTATAGAAAATTCTAATTCATCTTGGATCAAAATTTATGGACAAAATATAGAGAGCTAGTTTTTCCCTTTCTAAAATTCAAATGCCAACGGTCATCATTAAACCTCGATCACTTAGAACACATCTCATGCCCTCGCAGCTTAAATAAATCACACCTCATTGATATTATTTGAAATTTAAATCATATTACACTACTTCCTAAATGTTAAAATTCAAACACTTGGCCTCATCTGATTCAATCTTTCAATCTTTATCACACATGCTCTATTTATCTCTTCAAGATTATCATTGCTTTAATAATGCTAGACAACTATCACTTTGACCTCTTGACTTTGATACACACCATTGAACTTGATCAATATAAACACCCACTCAAAATTTATCTTTGGACAAAAATATATCTTTAGCTCTTCTCAAATTTAAACTTTGAATACTCTTCCTTATCTCATTGTTTCTAGACATCTTGGAATGAACACACTCCATTGATCCTTTTGTAAGGAGCTCAATATTTAACTTCATTAACCATTAGATACATGAAATAATATTACTCAATATGCACCATTAGATTAATATTATATTATTTCTCATGAAATTTTGGATATTCATTTGGTCTTGATCTTTAACACCATGAAAAATAGATTTAGTATGGGGACCATTGTTATCTGCTTAGAAGGCCAACTATAGACCTCAATAACTTTTATTACACTTAGATGCATGATCTAAAATTGGGAACATATTATCTCCTCACAAAAAACTCTTAAAACCTTCACACATGTTATATATAACTCTATTAATATATTCACTTAGATTTCTTCTGCCACAGAACCAACTATGTCAAGAACTATCTTGGAAGGCCAACTTTACACATACATATCTTTTGACATGATTCATCACATAACCTGAAATTTAGTGCATATAAACTATGAAAAAAACTAAAAAAACCAATATTTTTAACTTATCTTGAAATATCCACATGTTTGAGATATACCTCCATCAAAATGCTTAATCGACTCTTTCTTGCCTCATGCAAATTTGGCTAAGTATGGGAAAACACTGTCAACCTACTTGGGAGCCCAAATTTGCACTTGCATATATTTTTTCACAATTAATTTCATGACCTTAGATTTATTTAATATTAAATAGGTAAAAATTTTATCATAACCATATGATCAACTCCCTTGACTCATCCGCAAGTGGCAATGGTGATGTCAGCAAACTGCCTACTCAGATTTTCTTCCACTAGACTCAAAATGTCTAGATGAAAACTATATATTACTAGATGACTTACATATATGCACATAATAATTCAAATCATATAAAACTTTTTATATTACTAATTTCACATTCTTAACACACCATACAACCATGCCAAAACTGAAGATCAACCCAACCTCCTTCAAGCATAGTAAGACAAGCACATTGCACACTTTGTCATTATCACTTAGGATATCAAGGCACTTCATCCACTTACTTGGAAACCTTCATGGAATAACCATGACATCATTTACAACTCTCCAACAATCTCTCCCTTTTTCATTGATGTCAACAACCATCATATAGCAATATACATCTCGCCTTCATTCTCTCTCTTCAAACACTCCACAATAAGAACTTTCTCCCCCTTTGACACAATGAAAAAGTGAGCAACAACTTATCTTGAGGACATAAAAATACTATCAAGAGGAGAGGAACACTTTATAAATATGATAAAAACTCCCCCTTACCTTGATCCTACCTCTTCTTAACTTGAAAACTTACTCTTGCTCCATGCTAACACTCTCTTCAACCAAGCATTGTAACCAATGAAGAAAGAACACTCAAAAGTACCAAAATCTAATAGAACTCACCAAGAAACATCTGAGAGGGACTTTCCCTAAGATTTATAATACATTACACCTCCTAAGCATCTTCATATCTCCACAAACCATGAAGAACGATCATGCAGGCTTACTAACATTCTCTCTCAAGCCACCTCTGGAGAAATACTCATGAACTTGTTGCTTGCCCTTAAATAAAAGACCTTATATTGATTCATAGAGAAAGAAATGATACCCAAAATTTATCGTAGGTACTTAAATGTAGATTTTTACAATGGTTTGATCATAATAGTTACAAGTTGCTCTATTGTAGGCACATACTCCAACTTAATAGTTTGATTACTCACTTGTTCTCTCAAGAAATGATATCTAATAGGAATGTGATTAGTTTTTGAGTGAATAACATGATTTTTTGAGATACTAATTACACTAGTGTTGTCAAAATAGATAGGACAAGGTTAATTTTATCTTACCGTATAAACTTCCAAAGTTTGTTTTATCCACATGAATTACGTGAAATAATAAGAAACTACTATATACTCAGCTTCTACATTTAATAGAGACACATATGATTGCTTCTTGCTTATCCAAGACACCAAGAATTCCCCCATGAAGAAGATCCCACCACTGGTATTCATCTTATCATCCACACATTCTACCTAATTTGCATTAGTATATGATTTCAAAGTGAATTACTTACTCTTGGGATACCATAAACCATACTCTATGGTGTCTTTGAGATACCTCAAGATCCTTTTGACTGATTTCAATTGATATTCTCCTGGATTAGCTTTAAACCTTCCTACAAGACCAATTTCTTACATGATATCAAGCCTAGAAGTAGTAGAGTACAAAAGAATTCCAATCATGG
This sequence comes from Torreya grandis, assembly GCA_037957365.1. Taxonomy (NCBI): domain Eukaryota; kingdom Viridiplantae; phylum Streptophyta; class Pinopsida; order Cupressales; family Taxaceae; genus Torreya; species Torreya grandis. The sequence continues at coordinate 478,826 of JARHVA010008184.1, read as the reverse complement.
ATCTATACAAAGTTTAATCAACTTTTGGTGAGTCATTTAGTTTACTTAACTTGCATCCTATGATAATTGGAGTACCCATTGGTTTAAAATCCATCATGTCAACTTTCATAGCATATCTTTGATGTATTTAGCTTGTGAAATGAATATCCCTACATCAAGTTGATTAATTTGCAATCCTAAGAAGAAAGAAATTTCTTCCAACATTGAAATTTCAAACTTAGTCCTCATAGTATCTATAAACTCTCTACTCACATTATCATTATCATATCCAAAAATTATGTTATCAACATATAAAACCACTATAAATTGATGATTTCCTTTGGTTTTGATGTATAAATTACTATCATCTACCTCTTTTTTAAAACCTTGACTCAAAAGATACTTATCTAACATGTCATACCAAGCTCTAAGACCATAAAGAGCTTTCTTAAATTTACATACAAAATCTTGATTACTTGACATGAAGTATCCTTCAGGGAACTCAATGTAGACTTCTTCTAAATTGCCATTCAAGAATGCAGATTTCACATCCATTTGATATAACTTAAAACCTTTAAAACTAATATATGACAAGAAAGTTATAATTAATTCCATTCGTACCATAAGATCAAAAGTCTCATGAAAATCTATTCCTTTAACCTGAGCATATCCTTTACACACCAATCTAGCCTTGTTCCTTGTGACTTATCCTTTCTCATTCATCTTTTTTTTTTGAAAACCCACTTGGTACCTATAACATTTTTATTTTTTGGCCTATGAACTAAGTCCCATGTTTCATTCTTTTCTATTTGATCAATTTCTTCATCCATTGCATCATCAGACTTTGAGTCAAATTTTCCAAGATTCTCTTCATTTATTTTAATGAAGAACCTACTCCCAAATACTCTAAAATATTTGGCATTAGTTTCTATATTCTTCAATAACTCATAAGGATTATTATCACCATTTACTCTTATTTGACACCTATTTAAGATGTAAACTGAAGTGTTGGCTACCTCTTCCCAATAAACATCTAATATTTTGGAATCTTGAAGCATGGTTATACTCATCTCTTGAACAGTCATATTCTTCCTTTCAAAAACACCATTATATTGTGGTGTTTTAGTAGTAGAATATTATCTCCTTATCCCTTATTTTTCACAAAAAAAACATCAAATTCATGAGACCAAAACTCACCTCCTATGTCTAATCTTACACACTTGATCTTTGACCCTTTAACATTTTCTACAAGTGCTTTAAATGCCATAAAATTTTCAAAAAATTTTGATTTCTCTTTAAGAAAGAATATCTAAGTCATCCTAGTAAAATCATCAATGATAAGCATGAAGTAGCTACTACCTTGAATATTTGGGTTCTCATAGGTCCATATAGATTAGTGTGGATTAAGTCTAATGACTTTGTAGTAGAGAACTCCTTGGATTTTTATCTTTTTTTAGTTTGCTTTCCATAAAGACATGCCTTGAAAAGAGAATGAGTAATCTTAGAAATATTAGGCATATGCCTTACCAACCCATTTGAACTAATCTTTACCATATTATCAAAAAAAATATGTCTAGGCATTTTATGCCAAAGCCAGTTTTCTTCCAATTGACTCATGAAGCACTCTTCCTTCTTGGATTCATGGAATACATACATGTTGCTATCTATTTTATAAACATTTGCAACTAATTTTCCAACCTTTCTTACTTCACATATATTATCATGAAAATTTACAACTTTTCCTTACACATTTGGCTCACACTTAAAATATTATGTTTCAAACCTTCTACATATAAGACATTCTCAGTCTTAGTATGACCATTATTCAAACTCACATTTCCTTTCCCAACTATGTTAGCAAATTTGTTGTCACCAAATCTCACTACACCAGGGTTGGTCTTCCTAAGAGATAAACTTGTTCTTGTCTCCTTTGATATGATTTGAGCATCCACTATCTACGTACCATCTCTTATTCCCATATTATTAAGTATGCAAGGCTGCTTGAACAAACATTGACTCTTCATTTGGTGGACCATTTAAATTCTACTTCTTTTCTTCTTCAATCTTAAATTTAGTCTTCTTAAACCATTTGATGGTGTCAATGACTTATATATCATTTTTATGAAAAGCTATTTTGTAGATTTTGGTTGTATGATCTCATTGGTTATAATTGTAGCATATAAGATTCCTTTTGATCTCTAGAGAAAAATCACAATCCCTATATCTATGACCAAATTGATTGTAGTAAAAGCAATACCCATTGAAGACATTGTTTAAATTTGACCATCCTTTCTCTTGATCATTACTTGTCCATGAATTTTCTTTCTTGACCCTTTTGGTGGAGCTAAAATCCCTTTTGTCCTTGGATAAGAGCATATCTAAGTAAGTCATGACTTTATTTTCACATTGTTCCATCCTTTGATTGAGAACTTTATTCACCATGACTTGAAGATTCTTGATTTTTGCCTCTAGATCTTGTACTTTATTCTTCATAGCATCCATGCTTGAATTGAAATTTTATAAAGCACATACTAGTTTGTCTTAAAGATAAGCCATAGTTTCATTGTCATCCATTGTACCTTTTATCACCTTCAAGTGGTTAAAATTGTAAGAAGGACTTGCTCTGATACCAATTATTAGAGGTACAATCACTGGGGGGATGAATCAGTGAACCCATATATTTCAATTTCAATTCTAAGTCCTTTCAAAAAATTAGAAAATTAACATATATCAACTTGATCAAGTAACATTAACAAGAGGGCTCATTCATTCAATGCATACACAAGATCAAACACACAACACATAGTTCCTATGGGAAACCCTCATGGGAAATAAAACTAATTCTCAAGCCTAAAACACATGGACTACTTGTCCTATAATAAATTACAAACAAGAGACTAGTCAATTCCTTTAGACCCAAAACCTTGATTAAGTCCTTCTAACCAAAGGCCTTTAGTGAAACACATGTTTCAAAAAAAGTAATTTCTCTGAAGGAAGATCAATTTATCTATACCCTCCTTTTAATTGAATATATCCACCTTATAATTGATGTCTTCTACACTTGATGATGAACCTATGATAACACAACCCCCTTCACTTCTTCACACACTCATAATACATCAAAAGCCACCTTTTGGATCACTAAACACTTCACTCATACTCAACATATAATATCACTATTATAACATAATAAATATGAATTAAAATTCATATACATATTACTAAATATAATCTACTTATAAACCCATCCATTGGGTACATTTACTCTTCTTTGTCCTTTGCTTCAACACTCACTGTTCACACATAGCCTCTCTCAAGTCTAGAAACCAACACATTTGGTTTCACCATTTATAGATAATTCATAAATTATCAATCAAAAAATAATTAATTTTTATCCACAATACATTCATTCACCCTTAATTCATCTATCATGGGTCACACTTAAGCACAACTCTCTTTCAAATAAGCCTAAGTCACCTTTTAGGTCTAATAATGACCTATTCACTTTTTTGACACTTCTTCAAGAAAACTAGGAATACATGAACTATTTTAAAAATATTTACCTATGAAATAAGATCTATATGTCCCATTTAAGTGTATATATCCATAATAGTACCCTTCTTCTTAAGCATAATTTTCTCAAACAACATTCGATGCACATAGTCACCATGAATGAATACATAGTCAACTTCTAAACCATTATTCATACTAAATATGATTATTAAAACCTTAATAATGAATAAATATAATCTTAATAAATTATAAAACACTATAAAATAGATAATTAATCATTATATATCAAAACCACATCAACACAACCTCAAACAACCTTCTTGGGTTACTTGTAAAACATAGTCAAACACATAATCAACTTTGGATATCAATATATTTGATTGTATACACTTTAAAATATTTAAATTAGGTTAATTATATGTACCATAAAGTTATATTAAACTTTTATTTTTATATCACCTTTTAATTCATCTTGGATCAAAAGTTATGGATAAAATACAAAGCACTAGTTTTTCCATTTATAAAATTCAAATATTCAAATGCCAATGATCACAGTTAAACCTCGATCACTCAAAACACATCTCATGCCATCATAGATTAGATAAATCATTAAAAATTTATATTGTTTAAAATTTAACTCATATTTTTCTACTTCTCAATTTTTAAACTTCAAACACTTGGCCTCATTTCATGTAATCTTGATCACACACACTTTATCAATTTCTTCAAGATTGTCCTTGCTTTAACAATGCTAGACAACTGACACTTTGACCTCTTGAATTTAATATGAACCATTGACCTTGATTAGTATGAAAATTTACTCACCATTTATCCTTATAAAAAACTCTATCTTTATCTCTATTTAATGTTAAACTTTGAACATTTTTCCTTATCTCACTGCTTCCAAACATCTTGGAATGAACACGCTCCATTGATCCTTTTGTAAGGAGATCGATATTTAACTTTGCTAACCATTAAACACCTATAAATAATATCACTAAATACACACCATTAGATAAATATTATATGATCTCCAATGAACCATTGGATCTTTATTTGGTCATGATCTTTAACATCATGAAAAATAGACTAAGTATGGGGGCCATTGCTATCTACTTGGAAGGCCAACTTTGGACCTCAATAACCTTTGTTTCAGTTAGATGCATGATCTAAAATTTGGAACATATGACCTCATATAATATAATATAACCATGTGTTAAACTAATCTTGAAACCTTTACATGTGTATGATATAACTCCATTAATCTGCTCACTCAGATTTCTTCTGCCATAGAGCCAACTATGTCAAGAACTATCTTGGAAGGCCAACTTTGCATATGCATATCTTTTGACATGCTTCATCACATGACCTAAAATTTATTTAATATCAATTAGTAAAAAAATTAAATAAATCCATATGATCAAATTCTCCTAAAACATCCACACATGTGATATATTCCTCTATCAAATTGCTTATTTGACTCTTTCTTGCCTCATGCAAATTTGGCTAAGTATGGGAAAATATTGTCAAATTGCTTGGGATCCCAACTTTGCACTTGTATATTTTTTCATTCTTGGTCACATGACCTAATATTTATCACATATAAATTAGGTACAAATATGATCACAACCATATGACCAAATCCCCCTGACTCATCCACACATGGTAATGGTTATGTCAGCAAACTACCTACTCAAATTTTCTACCACTAGACCCAAAATGTATAGATGAAAAATATGGATTAACAAATGAATTCCACACATGCACACAAGAATTAAAATCATATAAAACATTTTATAAGACCCCTTTCAGATGCTCAATACACTATACTCATCCATAAACATCTCTAACCATGCCAAAACTGAAGATCAACCAAGCCTCCTTCAAGCATACTAGGACAAGCATATTACACACTTTATCATTATCACTTAGGCTATCAAGGCACTTCATCCACTTAATTGGACACCTTAATGACATCACCCTAACATCATTGATAACTCTCCAACACCTATATTTTACCTTAAACAAGTTATAAGTTCTTCAATTACTCCTAAATCCTCTTTAAACTAATTCATAGAGGATAAAAAGTATTACTTGTTGGATTTGGATGAGATAATTTGTCTCATCAAAAGGATATGCTAGTTCTAAGGTAGGCATACATATTTACATATACACTACATATCCTTTTAGTGGCTCAATTTTTACATCTATTAACCATTCGTGGAAGGCATGACAATGCCCAAGAGTAGAGATATTATTTAAAAAAAAGTTAAATTCAAAATGTTTAAAATAGTGTCCCTATATGGAAACTCTATCAAATTGCAGAGAAGAGTAAAATCATGAGAAATATTCCTATAGTGTTGAGTGTATGGAAGTATAAGGACTCATATAATTGAGTGATAAATCTAGAACTTAGGATTGGACTGTGAGAGAGCCAAGACCTTCATTTTAATAGCTAAGAAGATTTTAATATCTTATAACCCTATTTAATGAATGATTAGAATGATTTTTAATATATATTTTTTGGATAATATATATGAGTGTTTATTAGGATTTTTGGTATAATGTATCCCTTCACTAAGACCCTACCCATGATTGTATCAACCCTTATATGGTTTATTTAATCAATCATCATTAAAGTGATGGGTCGTAAATATTTTTTTGTAGTGGTATGAATAGTTGCACGTTGTGTTATCACTCATACATTTTAAAGATACTATTTTAATGTTGAAACATGACTTGTTTTTTAGTCAATAAGTTATTGTCTAGTATTATATAGGTTAGATGAGATGATTTTGGGTAGCTTTATTAGTAATGTGTAATTAATATTGGAATTTGGTAGCTTAAAACAAAGGGGGTTAGTTTAGTTTCACAACAAATTCCTAGGAACAAGTAATAGTACTTATGTGGGGTGTACCAGGGTTAACCCAAGTGTTTGCATTTCCATTTATGCCCTAGTACATTATTTAGGATTCATTTGGGGTGTGCATTTTTTATTACATAATATTATGATCATAAGCATATATAACTTTAATTTATATTAAAAATGTATGCATTATGGTTCCAAATCATCATATTAATTAATACATTGTGGTAGTGTAGCTTAACATGTTTTTAGGGACTTGTATACACATGGATTCTCTCTTGATGTTGGTTAGGACCACTATAGGTTTGCATTAGGCTTTCATGTAATTGAGTGGATTTGTGGTCAAACTAAAAGTATTCTAATGACATTCCCCCTCTCTTGTTTCAATTCTATAGATCCAACATGATATTTTATGTCTTTTTATTTCTCACTCATTGAGAAGATATTTAATATTTTTTTTAATTCCTGTCAGCTAATGGATGAATGAAATACTAAAATCCTAAATTTTAATATATGGTAGTGAGAGGAAATTTATATTGTACTAAATGATGAATTTTTGGAATTAATCCTCTATTGTAAGATAAACAAAAATCATATTATTTTATCTATTGTACCTTTTTATTTTTATAATAAATGGAATAAACTATTATGGATTATTATTACTCATTCAAATATACTTATAAATTCTAATGGAGAAATGTTCTTAAGTTCGTGTGCTAATTTTATTGAGTGAAAAATGAGGAAATATATGTTTAGTTGAAATTAATGGCACTAACTACGAGAAATAGAAGAGGAAATGCATTACTTGTTATATTTCCTTTTTAGTGAAACTTAATTATGAAGTTTTGATTACCAATGAAAGCTAGTTAAATTTGTTACTTTATAATAATCTTATTTAATATAAGCTTTTTCTTATTTATTGTAAATTTATTATGATTTTGTGGTTTGGTTTCATTAAAAATTATGGGTCGATGGGAATCAATTCCCATATTTCATAGGATTGAATTTGAATTCAAGTGGTAAAAATTATCAAAGTTGTTTTTCTAATATTTGATTAAGGGGTTCTTATTATTATTTTACTATACCACAGAATTAACACTTGGACCTAATGTGCTCATTATATTCTTGAGATGTGTTGCATTGGTCTCTCAAGGATGCATTAGTTATACCATAATCCATTATAGATAGTGACCAACAAGGGAATGAGCTTAAGATCAAGCTAGATTAAATTATATACTTGGTAATAAATACCCTAAGTATGTCATTCATCCTTACGAAAAGATTCCAAAACATATAACATAATTATAATCATGAGAGTAATCAATATCTAGATGATATATTTAGAATGAGAAAAAAAAAATCTAAACCTCCATTTTGGAACACATTTGAACATTCATAGACTCAATTTTATGGATCAAGATTTTGAAAGATATTTGAAACAACATAAAAAAAATTGAAACCTTAGCTATGGTAAATAGAGATTCCATGGAAAATGGAAATACATAAAATAATAAACTCGTTTTCCATTCAAATTAATGGATAGGATGAACAAAGAGAAAAGAGAAACAATAAGGCAAGTAATGAAAAAGATTTTAGTCCAGGAAAGTATCCCAAAATCTAAAAATGTACCTAAGAGTTTAAACATTAATAAAAACAATAAAGGTAAATTTTTAGAGGTTTAAAAGGGTTAAAATAAGCATTATTATAAATAAAACAAAAAACATTTTTATTTAGAAAGAATCTAATATTAAGAGTGCATATAGTTTTTAATGTACATTGATGATGTTGGGAAAGGAACCAATTTTAACAGATTAATTTTCCACCTTTATTTCGGTGATGTCTTCCATGATAAGTTATCAATAATTAATTATTGAAGATAAATTAACTCATCCAATGTGATTTTGTTAAGTGTGGAGTCTGAATTAAAATATCTTTATTCAATAAAAACAACTAAATTCATCAAACAAATGGCATAGATACACTAGATTTTTTTTAATGGATTTTTTTGGTAAGAAATGAATATTGATTATTTTGGATTATTAAACTTTTATGAATGATTTTAAAAACATGTCATTTTCAGGATCACTTCTATGAATTTATTATATTATTTTATGAATTTCATAGTTAAAAATATTTTGATCAACTATAAATAATCTTGGCTTTAGATAAACCTTTTTGGATGACTTACATATTTTGGTTGTTCATCTTTAAACATAAAATCTTCATGATAAACTCATTGTAGCTTATGAGATCATTAAAAATATTAAACATTATCTAATTAAATGACATAAGAGAATCTTTGGTGAATCATAAATCTTGTAGCAATAAAGAGTTGGTCATTTTTTAGAATAAATTCTAACTTTTCTTATGCATAAGTTGTATAGTGTATCAGTTCTTGAGATAATGAGGATTGTGTGGAGGCATACTTGTGTAGGATTAGTGTGATTTATAGTATAATTGGAAGCCAAATACCATTATATGTATATTATTGGCTAAGATGGGATCACTCTTTGACAATACTGCATAGAATGAAATTGAGTCTTGTATAGTCATGCACAAGGGATCCTGAGACTTGTAATGATTACACTAAGGCATCGGTGCTTGAATGTGATGATACATAATTATCAAAACTTATTTGATACATATAGAGGATAATATATATATATCCTCTATATGTAAAATATATAATAAATAGGAGTTTTAAAATGAATTTTCTCTTCATTATGTGTAAATTATGCAATTCTCACACATATCTAATGATTTTTTTGACTATTGAATATGATATTCTTGGAGATAGGTCTACATGACATTTTTTGCTAATCTAGACTTGATAAGAAAATTATTAATATTCAAGGGTGTGTGGTGACTAATAAATTTGCAAATAAAGCTTTTATAACAATATGTTTGAAAATACAAAGGCATCATTCATTCAATAGATTGTTTGAAGAGGGATTATCCATCCTTATAAGATGAACTCTATCTAAATAAAGATTCAATCCATATAGAGACTGAGATATTTGAGTTTTATAACCTCTAGAATTATAAGAATTAATAAGTCCCTTGTAATAGGATAGAAGTGTCAATCCATAAGATAGGAATTTTGTGCTCAATAATATGTAACTCATGATTTTATTAATGAAAATAATATTTTATTTCACCATTATACATAGTAAGTCAAGAGGTCTCCTATTCTAATGCATCCATTTCATAGTAACCATGGTTGTTACAATGTCATATGCTACCAAAGCTTATTTTATAGCTCTAGGAGATAATAAGGTAGGCACAAAACTACATGGATAAAATACATAGGTTTTCAATAGAGGGATTCCAACAATAATATCATGGTGAAATAATAACATTGATATAGGTTTGAAAGAGAATATTGTAATAGTAGTTAGTCATGTGTATTTAGTGAGTTATAAGGGAAAAACACCTGCTATATGAATAAACCAATTAAATGTGGTGGAAATCACTAAGAGTTATAGATCTGAGAAGCTAGATCTAGATTTAGAGTTAGATCTAAAGGAAAGAAAGTAGGAAGCATCAATAGAACATCAAAAGGAGGTATTCCATGTGTGGTAAATATAAATCATCTTCCAAATAGCGAATTTTGGTAGAAGGTTTTCATAATATAAACTATCTTTCACTATGAGGGAAAAAAATAGAGGTTAGGGAAGAAGGAAGAGAAAGGAGAGATATTATTAGATACCAAAATATGAGGTAGCTAGTCAAGGTTGTTCTCCATTATGTTTCAATGTATAGAGAACAAGATGTGATAAATGTGACTTAAAAAATAGGTAAGGAAGATAGTAATAACATGAATTCATATATCTTAGTAAAAAATATAGGGTATAACATCTAGCAATGATGTTTTTTAGAAAAGATAGGCAATAGAAGATAAGAGGGTTGTTGGGATAAAATATCCCATTTAAAAGAGAAATGAAAAAACCTATGTGGAGGAGAATATAGTATAGGATATTGATGCTGGATCACCTAATATATTAGGGATAGAAATCTCTATTTATTTTATAGAGTGGATGTTAGATCTGGAGGATTGATTTAGGCTAAGATGGATTGGATACTCCAAGAATGTTGAGTTTATGCAAAAGAGGATATGAAAATGCAATAAAATGTATGGGAGATATTTAAAATAGGATATAATGGTATGGTAAGGGTGAGATGGAGAGTTATATATATATATATATATATATATATATATATATATATGGTCTTTGACTTGTAGAGTTATGTGGTGCACCTAAGAAATAAGCCATATTGGTTGGAAACTAGGAGGCACAAAAACATAGAAGAGAAGGTTTCCTTGAAAAATAATGTGTAAATAGAGCTATCAGAGAAATAATGTGATACTATTATAAAGAGTGGAAAAGATTAAAATGACTTTGTGAATTAACTAGATCAAGGGGTACACCCTAATGAAGATATAGAGCTAGAATAAGGAGAAGATGATGTAGGAGCATCATTTACCATGATGTAATGAATATTATTTTCAATGTCTTAGGAATCTTTTCAAGTTCAAATAAGCTCTTATTGAGTCATTATAAGTGTGTTTAGATTCATTGAAGTCTTTGGAGAGTTTCCCACCAAAAATATCAATTTGAATTTCAAATGTATTCTATGTAATTTTGTAAATACATGCACTTAGTTGAGAATTATAATGACTTATAATGGTTGTTCTAAATAATACAGAATGTAGCTAAGTGTCTCCTAATTTTTTTGTAAGTCACAGTTATCTAAGAAATCATAAAAGTCAATTGTAACTACAAGATCATTCATATAAGGTATTTTACTATCTTGAGTGTCATCGGTTGAGAAGAATTTAAAAACCAAATCTAGATAATTATAAGTTTGGGAGATATCCAAATTAATGGATCATCATCAAAAAATAAAGGAGGAATGAATGTATAGGTTATAATATAGCTTGATAATCAAACAATTTCATGATTGTAAATTAATGACAATCAGTCTATGTACAGAGCAAGGGTTTATACAGTCAAAAGAGCCATTTTATTGAGAATAAAAGGTATATTATCAATTGAATTATTGTGTTCATATTATTATTATATGAATCAAAGAGTTTTAATTTAAATTTAGGTGATATTGTTCTTAAATCTGAGTTCTTGTTGCTCAAAACCCTCTCAAACCCATGTTCCTACTCACAATCACACATAAAGATCCTTTATTTTATGTAAAAATATTTTTATAAGAAATAATTTATAACTAGAGAGGTTAGAGTATGTTTTTTATTTCATATTAGAAGTTTTATACTAATCAAATTAGACATATACTCTATCAACAATAAATTGATAGTTCTCATGTTCTTATAGCTCTGTGAAACCCTAACACATAATATTTGTGACAAAAAGATCCATAACTTCATTCTGAATAGATATAAATTATTAAAAATTTGAGAGAAGGTGGAATAATGTGTTTATAATTTGATCCATGTGTTGATTGATCGAAATAATCTCTATAAAACATGAAACAGTTGACTATATTTTGAATTTCTTGTAGGTATTGGCCAAGAGACCTAGAAAGGAATAAGAAATGATTGTTTTTTATTTGTTTTTTACTCCAAACACTACACAAAAGTGAGTTAGTGTTTTGATAACACTATAGGACATTTAAATAATTGATACAATCCATTGGTTGTGAAATCAAATCAAATCTCCCTGAAAAGATAGATTAGTCGTGTATAAGCCTAAAAATGAATTAGTGGTGGTTTCAATTTTTTGGAAAAACCAATACAATGATTAGTTTTAAATAAATATATAAGGTATATATCATCTCTAAAATAAATTGAGTGTAGTTAAAAAAAAAGGACAATACTCTTATAAGATCAATTAGATATATTCACAGTATTGTAGTAGAATGAGATTGAGTTAAGTGGATAACATATTCAGTATTTATAAATTGTTAAAATATATTGATATGTTCAATACCATTTCCATTGAGTCATTTAATTTTTCCTTGCATTAAAAAATTCTTTGATGATTCAAATCTTAAAGAATATACGTAAGACTATTGTAGGTGTTCAGTGAAATGAGATCTAAAAAAGAGATTTAAATCAATATTACTTGGGGAATTGAAGTTATGACCTTATATAATGGTGTATATATAGTTTTTTTCACTAATTTATACCTATCTAAATATATTATATAGATTTTTTACCTTGAAATTTATTGTATATCCCTTAAGAAGCAGAATTAGGCCTAATAGGCCTATTTGTAACTTGAGATTATCATCTACATTTTGGGTGTTAGGATTCTTCATGGTCAAAGAGAAAAAAATAAGATTGAGTTTGAAAAGATAGGGAATCCCCATATAGTCTTGTATAAACTAAGGAAGTATAATTGGTTGCTTTAGAGGTTTTGTAAAGGAAGATCATAGTTTTGTAGTTGAGTATAACTGTTTAAGGTTATCTCATGATTAGAACATAGAGATTAAAGTGATCATTATATATATATATATAGATATATATATATATATATAAGAATAAATTCATTGGTATATCAAGACCAATAATCAAAAGGTTCTTCTTGTGACAAATCAAAAGATAGTCAACTAAAAGAGAGATTTAGTTTTCAAGTTTATCAAATAAGTATTGTAACAGATGTTGAATGGATAAGTTGACCACTTACTCTTAAACCAAGTGGTATTAGAGTCAAGGATTTATTGGGAGAAGAATAAAAATAAATTATTTTTGGTGATTGATTCATTAGTATAAAGTTGTTATAGGAAGATTGGAATAAGGTTTAGTAAACTAGAAAACCCTATTGGAAAAGGTATGAATGATATTTCAAGTTTTTTCTTTAATATTTTGGTTGAGAAGAGATCAGAATAACTTAAGTCTCATAACATATTAGGATTAAATATAAAAGTTTAAAAAGAGATAAAAGAGTGAGAGAGTATAGTAAATTCTCTAGAGAAAGATCTAAGGTGAGGTAGTTTGGATTTGTGATTTATTGATTTTGTTAATTTTGTTGAAGTGTTGTATGAGAAGGTTATTATAAGTCATTGAATCAATGTGAGGCTTAGTGAATACATTAAATATACCAAAATATTAGGGTGAAAAAATACCTAGGTCAGGACCTAAGCAAACCAAAATACCAAGGTGAAACAAACTTGGGTGAGGATCCCAGTGAAGGAGCAATGGACCAAATAAATAAAAAAGAAGAATTAAGGAAAGAGAAAGACTTTATAGAAGAGATAAAATTGATGAAGTGTTTTTTTTTTTCAATATTGAAATAGAGATGAGAAGAGTTAATTCATAATAAGAAGGGGCATGTGATAAAGAAGTTATCCAGATGGCTAGTAAGATAACTTTTTGAGAGAAGAATAAATCATAAGGAGATGAAGAGTTTGAAAAAGTAGTTGAGGATGACGCTAAAAAAATATAAATAAGAGATAATTGATTTTGATCTAAATAGTGAATCTTAAGTATGTACTTTTATAAAACGAGATCTATTTTGAGGAAAACATGCTTTGTGAAGAATAACAGGTATAAGATAAAGGTGAAAGTTGTTTTTGTTTGAATAACAGTGTTGATTTTGATGAATCATTACATTTTTCATAATGATCATGAGAAAGATAAATTAAATAATATATAAAGTATGATATTAAGTGAATAATAATATTTGTTAAGCCTATTTGACGGTTTAAGCAAAAATGAGTATTTGAAAAATGAAATGTCTGACTCTTTGTTTGTCTATGAGAGTTCAAAATAGTTGGAAGAAGAAACCCCTAGTTTGATGAATGAAAATATTAAATATAAATAAAGTGTAACATATATGAATGATAAATATAGGGGAACTAAAGCAATATGTTTTTATATAAAAGTATGAATCAGTTACAAATGGAGATAATAGCTTTAAATCATGCTATATGCAAAGAGGAAGCATCCTCTGAAGAGAAAAATTAGTTGGTAGTAGAGTCATTGATAGAGTTTGAACCAAAGATACATCTTTTTATAGAAAATATTGAGTAATTACTTGAAGAACTAGCTATTACAAATGAAGAAAAAAAATCAAGAAAGAAAGATGAGACTCAAAAGTCTCAAAGTTTTATATCTGACTATTGGTTGAGTTGTGTTTGTGTAGGTCTAGTAGATAAAGAGGATAAATTTGAAGCTAAAGAAATTATATAAAGAGTTAAAATAGAATAAGAACAAAGAGATATCCTCATCTTGGAGGATAATGTGAAGATCAAATATAAATCAAAAAAGAAGACTGAAGAAGGAAAACTAAATCTAGCTAATAATGAACTAGTACAATACAATTGGAAGAAGAGGAAGAAACTTTTGAGTAGGATCTGAAATTTATTTACTTGGGGAATTTGATACAGGAGAATAATCTGCCAAGATGTAATGAATAGTCTTGTCAATGCCTTAGGAAGTTTTAAAAGTTCCAATAATCCATTATTGAGGCATTAGAAGTGTTCTTAGAGTCATTGAAGTCTTTGGAGAGTTTCCCTCCAAACATATCAATTTGAATTTCAAATGTCTTCTATGTAATTTTGTGAATACATGTACGTAATTGAGAATTAGAATGAGATGTAATTGTTTTTATAAAGAGTCTAGAATGTAGGTAAGTGTATCCTAATTATTTTATAAGTCATAGTTATCTAGGAAGTCATAAAAAATAATTGTAACTATAGGATCATTCATATAAGGTCTTTTACTATCTTGAGTATCATCGGTTAAGAAGAATATTAAAACAAAATTTAGATCATTCTAAGTTTGGGAGATCTCCAAATTAATGGATCATCATAAAATAATAAAGAAGTAACAAATTTGGAGGTCATAATAGAGCTTGATAACCAAAAAAATTCATGATTATAAAGTAGTGGTAGTCAGTCTATGTATAGAACAAGGGTTTGTATAGTCAAAAGAGCCATTTTATTGAGAAAAAAAGGTATATTATTTCTTGAATTGTTGTGTTAATTTTATTATTATATGCATAAAAGAGTTTTAGTTTAAATTGAAGTGATCTTATTCTTAAATCTGATTTATTTTTGCTCAAAACCCTCTCAAACCCCTGTTGTTACTCATAGTCACACATACAGAGGCCTTATTTTACATAAAAAACTTTATATGAGAAAGAATTTATAACTGAAAAGGTTAGAGGATGTTGTTTAAATCATATTGGAAGTGTTAGACTAATCAAATAACCCATATACTCTATGAACAATAAATTGATAGTTCCCAAGTTTTTGTAGCTCTGTGAAACCCCAACATGAAATATTTGTGATAAAAAGATCCATAACTCCATTTTGAATAGATAGAAATTACTCAAATTTTTATATAAGGTATAAGAATATGTTTATGAATTTATCCAAGTGTTGATTTATTGAAATAAGCTCTGTAAAACATGAAACAACTAATTACATTTTGAATTGTCTGTAGATATTGGCCTAGATACCTAGAAAGGAATAATAAATGATTACTTTTCTTTTTTTTTTAATATAAACTCTACATAAAGGTGAATTAGTGTTATGAGACCACTAGAGTATTTTTAAATAGTTTATAAATCCATTGGTAGTGAAATAAAATCAAATATCCCCAAAAAGACAAAGTATGCATGTGTAAGCCTAAAAAAGAATTTAGTAGTGGTTTCAAACATTTGGAAAATAAAATAAAATTATTGGTTTAAAATCACTATAAATTATCTATATAATCTCTAAAATTAGTTTCTAAATCATTGAGTTGAGTAAAAAAAGGGCAGTACTCTTGCAAGATCAATTAGATCTATTCACAATACTGTAGAAGAATGAAACTGAATTAAGTGGAAAACATAGTTGGTATTTAGAACTTGTTCAAATATATTGATATGTTCACTATCCTTTACATTTATTAATTTAATTTGTTATTGAATTAAAATATTCTTTGAAAATTCAAATCTTGAAGACTGTGTATAAGACTATTGTAGTTGTTCATTGAGATGAGATCTAAAAGAGAGATTTCAATCAATCTTGCTTGGGGAATTGAAGTCTTAACCCTTTATAAATGTTTATATAGTGTTTTTTACTAATTTAGACCTATTTAAATATATTATATAGGTTTTTCACCTTTAATTTTTTTGTATATCCCTTAAGAAGTAGAATTAAGCCTAATAGGCGAATTTGTAACCTAATATTGTCATCTGCATTTTGGGTGTTGGGATTATTCATGGTCAAAGAGAAACCAAGAATATTGAGTCTGAAAAGATAGTTAAGGACCATATAGTCTTTTATAAAATAATTGAGTAAGTATAATTAGCTGCTTTAGAGGTTGTGTAAATGAAGATCACAATTTTGGAGTTGACTATAATTGTTTAAGGTCATCTCCTGATTAGAACACAAAGATTTAAGTGATCATTATATACATCATAAGAATAAATTCATTGGTATATCAAGACCAATACTCAAAAGTTTATTCTTGTGACAAATAAAAATATATTCAACTAAAAGAGAGATTTAGTTTTCAAGTTGATCAAATAGATATTGTAACAGATGTTGAATGGGTAAGTGGACCACTTACTCTTGCACCAAAAGATCTAGAGGAATTTCGCATAAAGAAGGATTCACTGAATCATAAATTGGACCAAATATTTTCTTAGATAAATATGTATAGTAATGTTTTTTGATGCAGAGGAAACCTTTAAATCAAATCTCTCTCACACTTTGCTTGTTACAACTTGTTAACTTTGTGACAAAGGCTCATAGGATATATAGCTCAATGTATGATTTTGAGTTTTTTATTGATTTTAAGTTTATTATGATCATTATCACACTTATTAAATTATACTTTGATCTTATAACTAACTCACACAACCTTTTAATACAACTCTATCACCATTGATTGCTTCTTGTATTTGGTCTAACTTGTTAGTAACCCTTTTTTTGGCCTTTTACAATTGTATGGACATATACTAATTGGTATTGAGAAAATAATATTATATTATGACACACTACATTTAATTCTTCCTTGTTATGAAATTTATTATCTTAACTCCAATCCTAGATGCACTTTTCAATCATTGTCTAGGCCTAATTAGGTCTCCTTAGCCTTATTTTAGACACAGTCATCTACCTCTATATATATAAGGTATGTACTAAGAAAAAAACTAAAAAATCCTTTAGTGCACTTTAAAATATAAATATTCACCAAATATCATCAGTTTTGGATGATGGAATCTCTCAAAATCTTGTTTTTCATTTTTAAACCCTAGTTTAGGGTTTGCAATGACTGTGTGAACCCGAGAGGAATAAATTTGAAGTATTATATTTCCAAACAACTTTTTAACTAATGAGATGAATTATTATGGTATTTATGATCCTAAAAAACATTTATAAATTCATAATAGAACCTTTTAACACATCTAAGCATCAATTAGCATGAGTTCTAGGGTTGATTGTATGTAAAAATATAGTCTCTTGTAGGGTTTGAGTATAATATGTAATGAAATGTATTGAGAAATGAATTGAAACTAAAAAGAATGTCCATAATATAATTAAAATAGAACTTACCATTTTGTTTATGTGATCAAATAACTCTCCATAGAATATTTTTCACATACAAAGCACATTCAATCTTCTTCAACACAAAATATAGGAATATAGGGTCTGCAAGTTTAAAACTTCACAAAAAACTTTTAAATTTTTTTTAAAAATGATTAAATAACCTTTAAAAAAATGTATAAAACTTAAAAAATAAATCAAGAACATAAAAAAGTTGTCTTTATTGATTTTTTTACCAGTACTCTATTTTACACAATCACCTTCAATGCTCATACACATAAAACAGGGTTTGCCATTATTTTATGTCTTCAAATGAGGAATTATTTGATTAGTGTTGTCATAAAATTGTGAAAAATAGGATATCATATGAAAATCATAAAATTTTATGCAACATGGAATCATCTCTCAAGTTTTTGGGAACTTGTAAGAGAGATGAATCTCTAGATTATGAGGGCTAGCTCCCTAGATTTCATCTTTTAGTGCTTATCACCTAATCTAATGCTTGTTTATGGGAAAAGGGTTAGGATTTTCCATGAAAATTAAAATAAACTAAAAATTTGATACACCAAGAAATATCCCATAGACTATCACACTCCTACTAAGCAACAAAGCTTTCCAAGACCAATTATAGGCATTAAAGGATCCTAACATAGTGTTTCAATGTGAAGGTAGGCATACATAGGATAATCAACAAGATAAATGATATAGGGGAATATTTCACACCATAGATACAATTTCATGCTTGAAGAGGAGCATATTAAAATAATACACTTCACATGACCTATTAAAATTAGAATGCTCACTTAAACATGAAGGATAAAGAGAAGTAAGGATGACACCATCACTTATCTCCACTATACATCACTCACACACTTAGACAAAATGTTCCTAAATTAGAATCATAATTTTTTTTAAATTTTTAAATAAAAAATGAAATTTCATACTAGTAGGGTCTCACCATACTAGCTGTGGTCTCTTTTACAATAGCCAAGATGGCTCACATTTATAGAATTTGGAAGAAGGGAGAGAGAAGAGAAGCTGAAGAGGTGTAAGGAAAAGTGTCAAAATGTGTAAATCAGTTGAAATTCATGTGAATTAGGTGAAATAATGGTCATTGAAACTAATTTTTATATCATTCTATGCCATCTTCTTCTCCAAGTGTGGCATAGCAATTCTTCTCAATCATTCTCTCTTGTCAAACTGCTTTCATGATGGGATTTCAAGATCACTTTAAATTAGGAAAAGGACAAGTTTTGAAGGTAAATTAGGTGTAGGATAAACCAAGTAACTGATTTTTACATGTTTCCATCCCAAACTAATCACCTTCCTCACATGTGGTGTTCAAACTCTTCACAAGCATCTTTAAGCCTTGAAACTCTTTCTTGACAAGTGGCAAAAGGCAAGAGTTTGATCATGAGATATCTTGGATAGTTACATTTTCATCCAAAGGAAAATTTTAAATCACATTTAATAATATAAATTAGTTACATCAACTCAAATAATCAATTCCCCTCTTAGGTGTCACAAGGCCTCTTTGTCTCACTAGGCCCAATTTGACCAAAATAGCTAAAATTTGGATTTAGCTCAAGTTATGAAATATTTATTCATGGAAGGCCTATTTTAATCATATTTTACTAAAAAAAATCCATCTAAAACCATAAAATCCTCTTCAAGTCCCCATTTTGATCATAGATCCTTCACTAGGCTTACTCCTCTTATGACCGTATTTTTACACAAGTCCACTTGTGTAGGCGAACGTATAGACTTTAAAGAATAATTAAACCCATTTTTTAGTACCATTTTTCTCCATTTTTATGTTTTCCAATTTTCATGGTTCTACACGTAAGGGAAGTGTGCTTTTTAGATCCATTAGTCCTCCCAATTAAGCCTAATTAGGCCTCTTTGGCCTAGAAGACCAAAAATGTTCATTTTGAGCTCCCACACATTTGAAATATAAAATTATATTATGATTCAATTTTTTCACATCCTTATCATCCCTCATGTTGACTTTGAGTTCTTTATCATTTGTAAATACCCATGTTCTAGCATTAAATGCTCTTTCTTGTCTTATTTCATATAACCTTGTACTTGAAAGTATGGACTAGTGGCATGAGATGAACCTCAAGAGAGTCCTCTGCATCATCATAATGATTTACAAGATTTAAATATTTATTTTATTAGTTTATTTTTCCTTTCTCTCTCATCAAGTTCAAATTAGGCTTCTTAGAGGGTTTTGGAGTGACTAACCCTCTTAGCATTTGTTCATGTAGGATACACATTGTATATTCTTAAAAATTACATTGAGGGATCCTAAAGGTCCTTCTATAACACCTCCAAAAGTATCAATAAATCATGCATAAGCTCATGAAAGTTTTGATATTTTGAGGTTGACCATTTGAGACATTTTGTGCCTTTTGTGATGGTTTGGGATCTTACAAGCCAAGAATTGGCTTCTTGGTGAGTTATCCTATAAAAAATTTATTCAAAAACATATTTATACATCCCATGAACATGATCCAATCACTATAATATCTCCTTAAGATTTAAGGATGAAACTTGACCCCTATTTGGCATTAGGCTTATGCCTTGCCAATGAGTTTTCCTATACCTTTGAACTCCATATGAATTTTCAATGGATTAATTTGACTCTTTATGTATTAAAAACTTTTCACATACCTCTTCAAGCATGAATTTTTCATGTTGAGAGCATGGACAAAGCTAAAAATTCACATGATCCTCAGTTTGGCCTCTAAGCTTAAAGGTTTCTTTTACACATTACTGTAACCCTCCTTGTGTAGGGTACCCTATTTGACCTCAAAAATTATAGGTTGATTTATCACATCTCCATTTTATATATATATATATATATATATATATATATATATATATATATATATATATATATATATATATATATATATTAAAATCATCCTTTGATCTCACTTTTCCCTGTGGTCACCCATTCCACCTATTTTCTCACAAATTATCTAAGCTTTGCATGAAAAAACTACCCCTATTCTGAGATAGAATATTGGCATGTTGCCTTGTTTATTTTACCAAAAAAAATATTTTAATATGTTATTAAACTCTCAAGGGTAATCTATACCAATTTTTATCTTTTAAATCTAAGGTTTGGCCACCTAACTATCACCATTTATAAGGCAAACTTTGAACAAAGTAGCCTGATGAAGGTAGGCAGGGTATGGCTGTGCTTGGATGCTTTAGGTATTGAATTTTATTTTTATTGTTATATGGAAGGATCATTAATTCCTATAAAATTATACTTAAACCATTTTATAGCCTATTTTCCCTTTCAACAACTTCATACCTTTGGAATTATGAATTAGGTCTATGACTATCTTGGAAGGGGATCCCTATTTTGGCTTTCTTATAGGCTATATGAGCTTAGTTTTAGACTTTAAGAATACAATATAAATTTAAATTGATGTTAATAAGCTCATGTGACTTATTATCCATCATTTTTTCCAAAATTTATATCCATACCTTACACCAATGCATCCCTTATGCTCAAGGCTAGGCCACTGCCTATGTGGACTAAGATAACCCCTTAAGACCTACCTGTAGGTGGTTTGAGTTTTGGCCTAGGTTAATATGTCTCTAAAAGACCTTCATCATGGTTATTGTGATTCATTAGAGACATTTTATTACTCCTAAACCCTGGATTCTCTTCTCTTTGTGCATGATATCATTTGATTCCCAAACCCAATCTTTTCTACCTATTTAGAATGAGATAGTCCTGTAAGTTGTGATCTGATCTTGTTTGATGTTTGAGGGCCCTCTTTTAACACTCTTTAGGTCATATTTCACTCATTTCATCTTTTATTCATCTTGAAGGACTCAAAAAAGGTCTAAGATTTACATCCTTTACCTCATTAGCAAACAACCATGTTTACTATGTTTGAGCATCTCATAACCCTATACAGATAGAGGATAGGTTTAGGAGGTCAAGACCTAAATTTCACCTTTGTCATTATCACACTAGATAAATATTATTATTTGGACTAGTTTTAATGGATCAAGCTTGGTGGCATGATCTAGGTTCATCAAATTGGAGTGTAAAATCAATTTACCATTCATACCCTGTAGATACCACTGATTGGATTCAATGATTTTTTGGCAATTTTGAGGCCTTAAAACTCGCATCTTCACTTATCACTTAACCTCAAAATTGGTAGGGTTATTTAGGTTAGATAAGGATACAAGGTGAACCAAACAAAATCATTGAATATATATCTTTGTCATTACATATATAATATCAAATAAGCCTCAGGATCTCTATTTACAACATTTGGGGATTATGGGACCAAATACAGTCAATTCACTATTTGAAGTGAAAATTCCACTTTGCATAGCCACTAAACCTCCATGACATGAAAACTATGAACCTTTGGATATTATAGTTCTCAAACATGATTTCCATCATATGTTCCATAATTCATTATTCCATATAACCTCCTGGAAACCTTATATAAGATAACTATAAATGCACAAGTAGTGAACAAGGGAATAGATGGGAAATTTGGCTTCAAGGAGTACTGATTGATATCTCACAATGGAAATTCAATGAAATAAATTTCAAAATATGAATCCAATATCATTAAAACCTCCCATGGAGCTCTCCTTAATGTTTCAAAACTTAGGTTACCCATATATGGTTGCCAACTTGGAAAACAAGCACAATTTGAAATCCTCCTTCAATGGCATTGAAAGAGAAGTGTTAGGTGTTAGAAATATCGTGGAGAGAGACTTATTACCAACTCAAAACACCTCATTAAAATAACATATCTCCCTATAACTATGTTATAACTACCACCTAACTGATTATGACATGATTTAACCTTATCCACATTGATATCCACCTTGATGACATATTTTGTAACTCCCACCATCTATACAAGTCAATTAATTAGCTATAAAAGTGGTCAAATGACCCTTTTACCACATGAAACCTATAAAATTGCCAATTTGTGACTTGAAGACACCTTGAAATGATTTAAATATCATTTTTAGACATTTTCAATACAATTTAGCACTTTTACTAATTTGACTAGGTTTGACCAATTTTGATTTTGGTTGACTGGGCCAATACAAGGAGGATGGATTTCAACAGGGGCTAGGGGAAGGTAAAATGAGACATGTAGGATAATATATGACCCCATATGACATATGAAACTTTATATATAATTTCAAAATAATAGGGGTTGACACAAATTTGACTTGGGGTCAAATTTGGTCAATAATTAGTTGATTGGATCTTGATCCCTTCATCACTAAAATGAATTATCCTTTCAAATATCTAATACATTTTTATGACCTGTAACTATTATAACTATTTTTTGACCCTCCAATGGTAACTATAAATCTATTTAAAATATTGAAACATTCATTAAAGCTTACATTGTTCACATCCATTACTCAAGACTCATGTTCTAAAGGTATTGTCCCATAAAGAACTCAGACCAACAATCCTAAACCTTTAAAGTTCCTTTACATGATCCTACAACTCCTAAACTAACCTTTCAAATTCAAAAATTCAAATTATTGAAATTGGCTGGAAAATGCCAATTTGAAATTCTAACCTCCCTAAGCACACCTAGAGAATTGGAGAAGATTCTAAATGTGTATTATGACTCCTAAAGTCCTTCAAACACCCTAAATAAACTATATGACCACTAAACATCTTTATCAATCCAAAATTATGCAAGCAAAAACAAGATAATTCATCCTTAGAAGGATGCTCCTACATCATTTTCCTTATGTGAAACCAAAGAGTGTTATACATAGTAGATATATTATTATCAGTAACCTTATAAGGCTCAGTTCTGATCCAATTTAGATATATCTTAGAGAGGGATAAATCCTCACATAAGGATATTTTTACAAGGTTGAATATGGAGTTATGTTAACTCTAGAAAAGGAAGACTTTGAGAGGAGTGATACATAGGAGAGTGATAGTAGCTATAGTGTGGATGAAGTATACCCTTTGAGAGGCATAAATTAAAGAAGAATTATAACTTCATTTTCACAATGAATGTGTCTAATTCTTAAGAGAAGAATATTAAATAGAAGACTTCAACTTACAACTGAGGAAAAGTTGTCTTCAAGAAAGAAAAAAAGTATCATGCCTAGAAGAGGTGTATGAGAAAGGATATATAATATTACTAGAGAATACCAACTTAAACATACATAATAAAGTTCCTATGATGGATAATTGTGTCATACACAAGGAATATTAGGATAGTGAACACATATTGACATCCTCCCAATTGAAGATAAGAAAAGAAAAGGTGATGAATAGAGGAATTTGGGAATTTTTTATTCTGATAGAGGTGGAGATTATTACATAAAGACAACAATAGAGAATAATAATGTCTAGTTATATTAGTTTGTAAAAATAAAACATAATTATAGGAAGAGGCAAATAATTTATCTAAAGGGAAAGTTTGGAGAAGATTATGCAGACCTAAGTCCACAAATGACACAAAAGGAGGATCAAAGTAGCATGTATGTGGGTGAAACTCACATCAACGTAGAGTAATAACCTCTCAAAATCTATAAGGAGGAAGAAATAATAAGTTTATTTTAATATATCATACCAAAAAATATGCAATAAGAGAAGGAAGATAACATAGATCAACCTAAGACTAAAATAAAATAATCTAGGGAGATTTATATTAGCCCAATTGCATGGAGAAAAATGTGAAAGAATAGAGAAGTACATAAAAGAGATAGATGAAGTGGGAATTGTTGAGTCCCATGGTGAGTTAGTTTTTTTTAAAGACATAAAGTGGAGTGAAATGAAGAAAGAGAGTGGTAACATTAGTACCATGTGGATATGTCTCTTATAAGGCATATATATGGGAGTGAGTAGAATGCAAGTGTGTATGTTTACTAGAATTGGTAAGGATGAAATAAATATGCATAATATGCTCGTAAAAGGTTATGATTTTATTATAGGACATATATGATAGAGAATCAAATAAAAATAAATAATAAAAGAATTATAGATAGGATGAGGTGGAAAAATTATGACATATCCATGCACATGTAAAGGAGAGGAGAGAGTATCAAATATAGGTGGAATAGGACAGTTCATGGCCCAATAAGGGTTTGGATGAAGAAGTAGTAGATATAAAAACATACATATACACTAAATTAGGTGGAAAAAAATACCATGGTCTTGGAAACTATTATAAAGGTTGGTTTTAACACATTTCACTAATTGTGAGTAGGAAGTCATATTTTATTTACCTAGGGAGTTTGATGCAAGAGCATCCTAGTAAAATCAATAATCTTTCATAATAAAAAAATAGTTAGGCATTTTTTGGAATAAAGTCCATCTTGGATTTCACATGAGTTGTGTACTATATATATTCTTGATCTCTTTAGGAATATGTAGGAGAATAATTGTGTAGGAGTAGCATGACATAAATTCTATGTAGAATTTGGAACCATTGATTGCATAATTTTTTCCAATGTAGGAGCATGCATTGATAGTGGTGTATGGAAGGAACATTTACATGGAAGGATGCATGAGAAAAATGAGGAGACTAAGTCTTGTAAAGTAATGTGCAAAGGATATAAAGGCTTACAATAAGTACACTAAGGTACTAGCAAGTGAAGGCAATGATGCAAAATGAGTGGGACTTATTTGTTGTGCAAAGGAATAAATCAAACA
Source organism: Torreya grandis (assembly GCA_037957365.1). NCBI lineage: Eukaryota > Viridiplantae > Streptophyta > Pinopsida > Cupressales > Taxaceae > Torreya > Torreya grandis. The sequence continues at coordinate 453,255 of JARHVA010008184.1, read as the reverse complement.
TAATACACAAGATTTTGGAAAGTAAAGGTCTATTTAGTTTGTAGAGAAAATATAATGCACACATAGATCCATTGAGCCTTTATATTATTAATTATAAGTTTCTCAAATATGGGGATGCAAAGTACATATTAGTCATTCAGACTTGAGTAAAAAATAAGCAACCTTTTAGGATGCATGGTGAAATGATCACAATGCCTACATGATACCAAGAAAATGTGTCCCTCATATGGAAAGAATATATAACAACATGTTATATAATAAAATGTCATCAATCATTTGGTATATTTATAAAATAATGATTATGAATCTATAGGGAAAGACCTTTGCCTAAAATATAAGAGGTGACTTTTAAAAAGAGTGAGAGAGTTAAGTCTAAAAAATATAATGTTGTAAGAGTTGAAAACTCCAGTGTAATAGCAAAAACTTCCAAGCCATAGGATAGGAAGATTATGTTCAATAATTTTTAACTCATCATTTTATTAATCAAAAAATGGTTTTGTATAACCACTTCTCATACTAAATATATAATCTTCATGGTGTAAAACATCCCTTCATTGGGATCCCTAATCATGATTACATCATTAAAAAATATTTTTGGGATGATGTATTGTAAGGTATACATTTTTTAGGATTGAATCTTCTTGGAATTTAATGCTTTAGAATGAAAATTTATGATAAATAATTTAACATTTTTTAATCAACCCTTAGTGTGGTTCAGTTAGGGTTTGGGTTCTATAAGGATTTTTTTAGTGAATTCAACCATTAAAATTTTATAAAATTGGATTCACATAGCTAAGCTGAATTTTTTTATAATTTGGAAAAAAATGCTAGGGTCAGGGTTAAATTTTTTAACAAACATTATGTATACACATAATATTTTTATCAACTTTACCACTTACTAACACTTTCTCTCTTATAGGAACCTATCGATTTTTAATCTCTCTAAGTGCATGCCTTAAAGGGTACACCAGAAAAGAGGTGGGAAGACCATAGGTGATTTGCAATATTGTTATGGCTTTGTATCATTCCTACCATTTTTCCAACCACTTTTTATCAACACAACCTTCTCCTATGTACTTCCCTAAGCCTTATCTCATCTCTTGCACCCTCTTCTAGTCATTTTTTGCCTTTATTATCCCTTCCTAAGCCTAAAGCCCTTTCTAAAAGTTTACAATATAGAGTTGACTGGGTTGACTTTATATTCTAATTGATACTTTTTTTTATCAATAAATAATACATAAGATTGGGCTAACTCTATATTCTAATTTATACTTGTTTTTATCAATTAACAATACAAAGTCAATTGGGCTAACTCTATCAGCTAAAATTTTGGAAGAATTTAACCCACTCATTTAGTCATTTAGGAAAAGAAGAGAAGAATAAGAGATATATGTTATGCATCTACTTATCCACCATTATACTTAAGGAGTATAGCTTAGGGTTTCATACTTTCTTTGGAGATACAGATCTTGTCTTATGGACTAGTATTTTGGATGCATTGATAGGTTATGTAGCCTAGAGATGATTTATCTTTTTCATCCTTACATACCACAAAAACCTCTTACAAACCACCTTGGCCAAGGGAGATATTGAGGTTCAACGGGTTTGTATTCAAAGGAAAGTATTCCTAACTTTTTTCCTCCTTTTTAAGAGTAGATAGATGTGAATTTGTACTTCTCTTCCATGCATTAGGATTATGTATACATTGATGTGAGAATATATCTTCTATGCATGTTTGGTTTTAATGTTTATTACCCCCACTTTGTGCCATAAGATTTGGTGATCACTAGAATATACTTTACTTTTACTTGTTATTAGTTTAGTGAATATGAAAATAAGGACCTAGTTAGGGTTATTGCATAGTTTTACTTGATTAGAGGATTTGTAATCCTCCCTAGTGATTTTATTATGGTAATACATCCCTTGTCTAGGTTTAGAAAATCCATATTGGTCATGACCTTGAATATCTAATGTATCAATAATTGCAAGTGTAAGTAGGATTTATATTCTTTGAGTTGGGATTGATTTATAGATCAGTTGCATTTACCTTTGCATACATTCTGATGAACCCATTATGAATCAAACCTTAGTATATTTTATTTCATGCCATCATTTTTGTCAATACACAGTCGATGTGTATCCTTTTAGGCTATCTCAATTTCATCATTTGCAATACATAATCACCCCATACAATTGTGTACCCTTATATGTTATTTTAGTTTCATCATTTTTAATACACAATCGACCCATATGATTGTGTATCCTTCTATCCTATCTTAATTTCATCATTTTTAATACACTGTTGACCCATACAATTGTGTATCCTTCTAGCCTATCTCAATTTCATCATTTACAATACATATTTAACCCATATGATTGTGTATTCTTCTAGCCAATAGTTCACACTCGACCTATTCCACTATGTATTTTGCATCTTATTTAGTGTATTTTTCTCACATACTCTATTAACCCCATCGAATCTATACCTATTAGTTGATATTGTTTTGTTTATGGTTGAATTTGTCCCTATTTTTAATGTTTACTTCCTGATCTCATATTCTTCCTTTAAGCATCATGAAATCCCATATCAAAATCTTTTTGGACAACCTTAATCCATTTAGATGATATATGGGATATTATTTCCTTCCTACCTTGGGTATCCAAGAGGATGCTCACTCTTGGCAAAAATTTTCATCAAATCACTCTAAGTCTTATCAATCTCGATCCATCCCATATCATATACTCGATCCAAAAAATAATCAAAGATAAACCTTAAATCATGGAAATTATACACCTTATATAGATTTTACATCTTTTAAACCTCAAAGTCATAAACCCATTAACACATCCACTTCATAATTTGGAACTACACATTATGTTCCACCTATTACAACCAATGCTCATGATCCTTGTGTTACACCCATAACAAGAACACATATCATAACCACTTCACAAAGTAAAATGGTTGAAATTAATAAAACTAATGACCTAGATGATTCCTAATTCTAAAAATCCTTGATGATACTACCATTTACACTCCTAACCAGAATTGTGGCTTTACCAAGCTTCCTTATTCTTATACCACACTTAGGACAACTAACACTAATGTTGGGAATCTTCCTCCCAATACCAATGATGGGAATATTCCTCCTAATACCAATGTTGGGAATCCTCCACCCAATACCCCTCCTACCACCAACACTAATAACCCTCCTCCCACTAACACTAATAATCTCCCTCCTAACAACACTAACACCCCACCTTCAAATACTAATGCATAAATCAACATAACTCAAATTCTTGCTCGAATTATTCAACAAATGAAAATTATACAAACAATTAATAATTCCCAAATGATGCAAATGCAAAAAAAATTATTACACGTGACTACTCAACCACCTCAAGTCATCATGTCTTAACTGAATCAAAATTTTATCCCTCCTCCCCTTAGAGGTGTTAATGGGAATATCATCCCTCAATCTCCAATGCATAACAAAATTATTCAACGTCTTCAAAATTAACCTTTATCTCTATTCATTACATCCATAGATTTTGGAAACATTTCTCCAACTATCACATATGATGGGACTAAGGACCCTACTATATTTATTAAGTCTTTTGGTAATCTCTATAAGGAATGGGTCAAAAATAACACCTTTGCTACCACCAATATCTTAGCCAAAACCTTTTTTGGTGATGCATTTGAATGGTATAACCAACTTTCTAGACATTCCATCTCACAACTAGAGGGTTTAGTCAATGCTCTATTGTAGTAATTCTAACATGATGACCTTATTAAAAATTACCTTATCCATTTCATCAATGCCAAGCAACTTCCTAATGAATCTACTCACACTTTCATCAAATGATGGAATTCTCTAGCTCACAAAGTGGACCATAACATGAATAATGATACTCTTTTAAAACTATTAGTTACTACTCTTAAAACTCTCTTTCAACACAAAGTTCAAATATTTTCCACTAAAACTTTAGAAGAGTCCTTAGACCAAGAAAAAATGCAAGCCTTTCTTATGACTCAATTTGAACCACCTCAATCAACTACTGGAACCTTTCCAATCATTTTCTCATAATATGTATTCACATAAACCTCTCCAAACTCAAAATGGAGAATCCAATTACCAATTTTAACCCAACCCACCCTCCCTTGAGTCTAGAACAACTTAAGAATAAATTACCACCCTCTAAACCCATGAGTTTTAATCCTTACAAACCTCTTTCAAAATAGTACAATCTTGATAAGTTTTGTTGGTGGCATGTTACTATAGTTCATTCTCACGAGTCTTGTCCTTATCTTCACTAATTTATTCTTTCTTCCTTGCTTGGTCCATATTTCAATCTTGATACTCTCAAAAAACAACATTATCAAGACTATCATCAAGCTTATTAAATCCACTCTAAGGAACCATAATCACATCAACATCACTTACCTAATGATCAACAAAAATTATCTCATACCTACACCTCATTTAATAATGTTGTCCAAACCATATTTGATATTTTTTCATATACCAATAAGGAAAGGATAGATAATATGAACAATTTCAAATGGGTAGTTACATTCTTCCAACCTCAATCTCTTAAGTCACATTAACCAAAGGATCACCTAGTCCAAATTCCTACTCCAAAATGCATCATACATGGTCTTCCTTTTCCTTATAGACCTCTTCATACCTATCTTATAAATCCTATTTCAATTTCAACTCCCTTAAATTCTAACAAACCAAAATATTTAACTATCTCCAAATACACCTACCAACACAATGCAAATCATTCTAATGGTTTAATTTCACCTCACTCCATATCACATGTTGGGGCATCTTGTGATGCCCATCCCTACATTTACTTACCCACTGGGGTATATTATGATGCCTACTCTTATTCTACATTTAATATTAACAAACAAATTCAACTTCAATAAATGTTTTGAGACACATATACTTGTATTTCACTTGTTCCTATTTGATATAGATTTTAGCATGGATTTTGTTTGTTAAGTTTGTCTCGTGTTTCTTTATTTTTGTGCACTTTATTTCCTTTAGTTTCATTTTACTTACTCCATCATTTCCTTTGGATTATTTGATTTTATTTCACTTTATAATTTATGAGTTGCATTGTAAAACCTTGGATGGGACTAGGTCTTCCTCACAAACACACTTTACTCACATCATTATTTTCCTTTACATTATTTGGTTTTATTACACATCACATTTAGAATTTATTTTCATTTTGGTTCTTAGATATCTCTTTCATTATTATATTTTTATGTCATTATTTGACTTAGTAGATTTATGATTATTTTTACCTTTATTTAACATTAACTGACTAGGATCTCCTCACTAATTACCACATTAAAACATCTTTAAATTACTTACCCCATCTTTTGGAATGACTACGACTTTCATTGGTGCTTGTGTTGGATCTGTTGTAGGTTACTATGGCCTCTCTAGTGACATGACTATAATAACATAGACATATCCCTTTCATAACACTATTTTACCTCCTTATGATTAGCTAGGAGCATATTCATCATTGTATCACTTATTACATAGACAGATCTCTCAGGATCCTCATATTTCCTTTATTTCCTTTCATTTGAGGTTCACATCAATCAATTTTGAGATTGCACACTTACTTTTGGGCAAGTCTAGGAGTCTTTAGACACTTTGGTCTTTAGGTCCTTTTCTCTAGTAACCAAATGTAAGCTCTTTTGTGTTTGTAACCTATTTCATTAAAGATTTTTTATATGAATCCATATGGAGGAGGAATACAAAAAGCTAAAAATAAAAATAGTTAATAGCCAAATCATAAAATACAAATAAAATACAATGATTAAAATCCAAAAATAATATTAATATTCAAATCACACCAAAATACATGATATATACTTGGTACATCTCCTATCTTAGTCAAAGATCAAACTCCACAATTGGCCTCATGATATATCCAAGGTCCATTGGGGTTTTGTAGGCCAGTAGACTATGGTAGGAGGTATCATTATATCATATACTATCTAGTGTCACCTACTTTCTCACGTAAGTACCCAATATTTGTAGTAGATAGATGGATTTATAAGGGGTTCTGAGGAATAGGGAACATGTTGTGGGAAGATAGGTCCATTTAATTTTCATGCATATAGCCTTCATGGGTTGATCTATGTACTTCACTTTTTAGCCCAAGCTTTGTGTTCATTAGTCAAAGTGTCCTAATTCCTTGGTGTTTATAGTTCTTAGCCTTTCTCACTTACCTAGTGTGTCTCATTATTGCTAAAGGTGTTCATATCACCCATGTGGTGCCTCTTATTCCTTATTTACTTCATATTTTCCTTATATTTCCCTTCTTGAATATTTATTTTAGCTGATCACATCCTTAATCACATCTACCTTATTATGCCTCTTGGTTTATAGTTTGTGATTTGCATTGTAAGACCTTGGATAGGACCAGGCCTTCCTCACAAACACCCTTACACCATTTTTTTACCACACCATCTCATTATCATACTAGTCATGTCATTAGGTGGTTGTGTTTTCATACATTATATCTTAGAACAAGCACTAATTGAGTTTTCATCCTTCAATTATTTTGATTTTCATCTATCTATCATGTTCTTGTTTATTTTTTGTAGACTTCACTTATCTTACATATGAAATTGTACATTCTTACATGTTTCTCTTTATGTATGACTTCTTCATGCTTGTCTTGCATCTTGACTTACCATTCACTTTAATTTATTTATGATTTATTCATCTTCATTTGACATACTTGTATTACATCTTGATTTAAACTTCATTTTCAGTCATTCATGTTTTTATTTATGTTTGATTTGACATGCTTATCTTACATGAGATTAATTTTCACTTACTTGCATGTCTTTTTTAGAGTTTTCTTGCATTGACATTTCATTTTTCATTTATGTTTTATGTGCTTCCCAACATGATTTAGTATTTTCTACATTCCTTTTGGCCATTTTTTTTACATGCTTTTAAACATGATTTAGTATGTTTTACATTCATTTTCCATCAATATTTTGGTTCTAACCTTGCCTTAATAGTCCTAATTTTCTAATTTTTATAAATTATTCATTGTTACTTTAACCATTTTACGTACGCATGCATTGCTTCTATTTTTGGTCTTATATCCTTAGGTCTCCTAAAATGCAGGTACTATACCCTCCACAATCACAACTAGGATATTTGCATGCAGTCATTCAGTGGAAAGGTAATTTCATTTCATTTCCACATCAATTTCCATATGTCATTTTTTAGTTATCTCAATTTTGTGTGTTTTCATGTTATTTCTCGAAGCACCATCCCCTCTTACATTCACGTGATACATGATGAGCTTTAAGTGGGGCATATGTATACAAATACTATTTTTATTAACTTTACCACCTCTTAACACTTTCTCTCTTGTAGGAACCTATCAAGTTTAAATCTTTCTAAGTGTATGCCCTAAAAGGTGCACTAGTAAAGGGGTGGTTAAGCCATTAGTGTTTCCCAAGATTGTTGTGGATTTGTATCATTCCTACCATTTATCCAACCACTTGATATCAACACAACCTTCTCTTAGGTACTTCTCTAGTCCTTGTATCCTCTTGTGTACCCTCTAGTGATTTTATTTTTCATTAGCCCTTCTTAAGCCTAAAACCCTTTTTGATAGTTTATAATATAGAGTCAACTCGACGAACTTTGTATTATAATTGATACTTTTTTTTATCAATTAACAATATAGAGATATTGGGATGACTCTGTATTCTAATTAATACTTATTTTTATCAATTAACAATACAGATTCTATTGGGCTAACTTTGTATTTTAATTGATACTTATTTTTATCAATTAACAATACATATTCAATTGGGTCAAATCTGTTGGCTAAAATTTCAAAAAAGTTTAGGTTTAGATTCCAATATATATACACACTCATTCCATAATTTAGAAAAATAAGAGAAGAAAAATAGATATAGATTGTGCATCTACTTATCCATCATTCTACTTGAGGATCATAGCTTAGGGTTTCATAATTTGTTTGGAGATATGGCTCTTGTCTTATGAAGAAGTATTTTGGATGAATTGATAGGTTTTCTAGCCTATATTTGATTTATCTTTATCATCCTTACATACCACAACAACCTCTTACAAAGCACCTTAGCTAAGGGAGAGATTGAGACTTGGCATGTTTGTCTTCAAAGGTAAGTATTCCTAACTTTGTTCCTCCTTTATAATAGTAGCTAGATATGCATTTGTACTTATATCCCATGTATTAGGATTATGTATATATTGATGTGAGTATATGTCTTCTATGCATGTTTGCTTTTAATGATTATTACCCCCACTTTGTGCCACAAGCTTTGGTGAGCACTATATTAGACTTTAATTTTACTTGTTATTAGTTTAGTGAATATGAAAATATAGGACCTAGTTAGGTTTATTACATAGTTTTGCTTTACTTGAGGATTTGGAACCCTCCCTAGAGATTTTATTGTGGTAAGGGATCCCATACCTAGGTCTAGTGGATCCATCTTGGTCATGACCCCAAATATCTAATGTATCAACAATCGGAAGTATATGTAAGATTTATCTTCTCTGAGTTAGGATTGATTTATAGATCAATTGAATTTGTCTTTGCATACACATTGTTTCACCAACCAGTTAGGTAATTGTAAAAATTAGACTTAAACTACTCAGAAGGATTTTTATTGAAAATGGTTAACATGGTCAATTTGTGTAAGGTATGGATGACCTTTTTAAATTCATAAATCTAGGTTGGATATTGATATTATTTGATAAGATTAATTTTTTGGTGGATTTAATGTTTTGATTCACATAAGGGACATAGATACCCATGCTTCATAAATCTAATCTTTTTTCTATATAAAAGACTAAGGAGATTATTGGTCAAAAAGTGGAATGTGAGTTTTCTAAAACTCCAAGTTAATTTCAACACCAAGTCTAGATGTAATTAAATTAAATGTCAATATTCACTAATATCATGGCATATATACTAAAATTTTATTATATATAACATCTCAATCTTATACACTTGACAAATACCAATCAAGGTTCCACCCTCCAATTCTAGACCTTCATGATGTCGAAGGGCTCACATTCACTATCACATTATGTCTAATTTCTTATCTTATGGACTAAACATATCACTCTGATAACCCAAATCACATGTATGCTAGATAAATAATAAAACATGATTTATATCCTTCACTTTCATTTACATACCTTCAACAATTTTCTACCCTATTAGACACTTTCTTTTTGCAGAGGGACACTAGTGTCTAGATTCCTTATCTAGTGCTTTTACCTCAAACTTCATCCAAATTAAAAATCTATTGAAACATATGGGTCAGCCTATTTATCTTATCTAACCCTTATGTGAGATATCTTCAAAAGGTGTGGTATAAATACAAATCAAATCCTACTCATTATTCATCTAGAAAATACCAAGCAATCACTTATTCAAGCTCATTCAATCAATTTCACAACCAATTTCTACTTCCTTATTATTATTTATTTCTAAATTAGTCATAGGAACAATCATATTATAGGTTTAAATCATTCAAATAATATCTCATAATAAATATTTATCAAGTTAAGAAATATATCATTGCATGCCCTTGCATATATCATATTTCAATCTTGTGAATACATAAGCCCACACTTAGGGGAGAACTACATATGTCTAAGGCCCTCTTGGAGTATTGTATATGTAGGAAATACTCATTGACAAAGGGGTCCTTGAGGTGAGCTCAACTTCATGAGCCCATTAACTAAATTTTTTTCAAGGTGGCATAACCTAAGGTGAATAAATAGGGTGTGAGTTATACATAGTCATAAAAATCTTGTGAACGTGATCTAAACATATCAATTAAAAGGTAACAAAAAATCCTACTAGGTCTAAGTGGTCTCTTCTCAATATAGTGAATTTTTTTACATGATATAAAAATCACACCACATAGATAAGTGTATGTCATATATAGAAGCACAATTGGTCTAAGTGTCCATAGGTCAATGGAAGTGTCCAGGACTCCAAAAATATTATTTCTACAATATGATGATAGGATCTTGAGTATCAATTTACATATTTTTGTACCTACACTCCTTAGATTCATATGTATACCTGAGAACTAGATAAGTATTATATCTTCTTTGTGTTTTAATTATTATAATATCAATTGGCATTATTCTTTTCATAGTTGATAATTTTCCATATTCAGCATACTATGTTATCTAAATTAATTTAATTGGCTAGATTTAAAATAGTTTTATTCATCCACTTTATTGGTCTATTCTACCTCTTTAACCCTCATTCAAACATTTATAAAAATGGTTAAACATTTGGTAAACCCAACCTTTGAGTCTTCTCATACAACTCATAGCTTTCTCTAGGATTTTCAACCTACTAGGGTTTTTGATTTCAGTAATTTTAGATTTAAATTTTTTCACTACTTTTGGCATCTTTATTTGCATTTATAAAATATGAAAAATGTTAAGAAAGACAATTTTGAAATGGAATATAAATAATAATTAGTCAATCATATAAATAAAAATAAGTAATTAATGCATTTTAACATGTTACACAAGAAGAAATCAATTAACATGTTAAGGCTAGATCATCCACATCCAATAATGTGAACCCTTTGATGGTATAACTATTGCTACATCCTCCATAGTAACAATTAATACTTCAACTCAATTATAGGTTATAATTCCTTCATCAACACATGTGGTGTTTTCATCCCCTTTGGTGACTTCTCAAATCTTAAATCTAAATCTCAATGGATCTATTGTGTAAATTATTCTCCAAGTTATTCAAGATTTGGAAGCTGAGGTTACCAACATTAAACAAAAAAATTGAAATCAAATTGTGCTATTGATTCATAAGATCTATTACATATCCTCTATCACCTGGGATATTTTTGTACAACTTGAAAATTAATTTTATTACACCCAAGATCACATTTTATGATGCTAGGGGTGATCCTAAATATCATCTTCAGTCTTTCTATGTAGCATGCCTTGATTATGCTTCAAATTATAAATTTTTGACCAAATTATTTCCAATCAACCTAGAAGACTATGCTTTAAGATGGTTTTGTGACTTACCAATCCAATCAGTGAAAGCATTCAAACCTCTAGTGGATCAGTTTCTAGCATATATCTCTATCAATTCATTGAAAATATGTCTTATGCATAAATTTTTAAGATAAAACAAGGAACCAAGAAACCTATTAATAAATATATCTTGAGATATAAAACAATGTTAGAAAAAATAACGAATCCAATAGTAGATAAAGAGCTTCAAGACATATTCAATCAAAGTTTTCTTGCATCATTACGTGAGTCTATTACCTTCAATAAGTTTAAATCGTTTAATGCCTTATGCCATATTGTCTAAGACCACTAAATGAAATTTATTTCATTTAAAAATATTATGTAGCAAACACACTGACTACATCTACTTCCAATTTTCATATCAAATTAAGATACAAAGTTAAACCTAGAAACCCTAAAAAAGAAGTAACCACAATGGTTAATTCTGTGTCACAATAACCTAATTAGATTATCTTATCTAATGTACCTAAGAGAAAATTTATACAAACATCTGAGTCTCTATCTTTGTTACTTAAGAAGTTTTTGGGGTGTCATATCATATCTTTCCCTCCTCTTATAGAGGTTGATATGAGTTGACTTCTACCAAAAGGATATGATGTAAATTCATATTGTGACTATCACCAAGGCATTAGGTATTCTAAAAATAGATGTTATATCTTGAAACATAATATCCAAGATCTTATTGATAATCAACAGATTACTTTTAATGATCTTCCAAAGGATTTAGGGTCACAACCTAGTGTCCATCAAAATATGTTTAATGATCCATTACAAGATCATTCCAATAAAAATATGGAAGTGAAAATGGCATATCATTCACATCCTCCTCCACCACATTACGGGCATCCATTATATTGGATTATCAGCACACCTACATGCACTACACCTCCTATGGTTTAGAGACATTCTATTACATTTGATGACATTGAAATTATGGATGATGATTTAGATTTTCACTCATTATTTATTACAGAATATCTAGATCGTGAGCCTATACATAGTGTTATAGTTTATAATGGCTCTATTGAGAACATATTTACCATGATTTTACTCACATATTTAGGATATACACATGATGATTTATACCCATCAACTAAAATGTTTCAATCATTTGAGGGGACATCACAATAGGTTATTAGTGAGATTGATTTACCTTTACAAGTTGTTATAGCACATATGATAATTACCTTTTATGTTATAAAATATATAATAATATTTGATATGATATTAGGACAACCTTGGATATATAAACTTGGCATGTTACCTTCCACATTGTATGGGTGTATCATATACATTCATACCAATAACATAATTATAGTTTCTAGAATTCCATATGAACATCCACTTGAACAAGAGAAGTTTATTATAATACAGCTAGTTATAAATACATTAAAGGGTAAGCAATAGTAAATCCCCTTTCATAGGTAGGTGAAACTTGAGATATTATTTCAAAAGATATACATATTAGACTCCACACAGTCCTCATCTACATGTACATGATCCACCTAGTTAATAAGAGTAAATAAACGTGTTCCAATTATAACTACACCAAAGAAACCATAGAGAACTAAACATTGGTTTCCAAGAACCATTATTCCTTCTACTACAACTTCAAAAAAACATATTACTATGAGATATACATAGAGTACCATAGATTTTATAGTTTAAGATAAGATACTTATGCATGTCCCTCGATAGTATCACTAGTTTGATGTACCTTATTATGATTTTTGATCTTCCTATGAGCATCCCTTACATGGGATCATAGGCTATAATTTTTTATTTCAAATATTAATAAAATATATTTAAAAAAATATATTCTAATAAAATAAAAAAACTTTCAAATAAATCAAAAACACAAAATAAATATTTAACATACACACGTTTACTAGCTCTTTGGCATCTATATTGTTTACTTTATGTTATTAGATAAAATATCATTATTTTACATACACACATATGTTTGACATGTACTTGAGTGTGATACATGCATACATTAGATCCATGATACATGCACATGCAAATATTAGACCTTTCCTCTTATCACATGGCACAATACATTAGGGGAATCTTGATTCTATTTGATCATGATCAATACACATTATATTATTTTATGATCACTTTTTCATTATCATGTTGATATTATATACTAACACTTACACACAGACACACACCCACACACACACACACACACACACACGCACACAATCATGCTTACATATTACATAGTGTACTTGATATGTTATGTTACATGAAATTTTTTGCTAACATGTATATGCAAGGACTAGTATGATATGTTTATGCTAGTTTCTTATACTTCATTTATTCACATTGTCACTTCCTTGAGTGTATTTCTTATTTTTTGTTATCTTATGTGTGGAACATTTGAATATTTTTATTTCTTGTGGGCCCATGTGCCATTATATTTTATTTACTTATGGACATAAAATTGAATATGTCCTCCCTTCAAGTGTGTAGCATTTGAACATGCCCCTTGTTTGTGGTCTCTTTATACCCATTGTCTGTGACATTGAATAATATTGTGTGTGTGCTTGATTTTTTTTTAGCTTGTATTATTAATTTATAGACATTTCCATGATCCATATCATGCATCTTAGGGATTTATGTGATGACATACTATGATATTTAGATATATATACTTAGACATGATAATCATATATGCATACATAGATAATATAGTGAAATTATCCTTAGAAGGTAAGGTGACTATCACATTCCACTCACTTACCTAAAAATAGGGGTAATATTAGTGGGGGAATGTCATAGATACATTACTCCACACATATAGACTTAGAAAATTTTGATATAGTTTACATGATTCAGATATACACTTTGGTCAAAATCTTGCATATTTGTTATTGATTTGTAGAGATTTAAGACAAATTATCTCAATTTGTGATAGATATTATATGTAGATATAGATTAAAGGTTAAATTTTGACATATACTTCAATGTGAGACATATTAGAGGTGTATATACCATGCAATTACAAGTGCCTAGTTAGAATCCAATTGAGGGTGCAAAACATATTTCAAGAAGTACCATTTTACCAAGAAGCACTATTTTTACCATGAAGCACCATTTTGAACCTTTATTATCTATATCAATTGGATTTTTTGAGTAGTAAGATTGATATTATACACCCTCAATAATTTTAACACTACTTCCCTTTTACATATTGATTTGTTTATACCATTTAACTTGACTTTACTATACATTCACTCAACTTATGCGATTGAGATTTAGTGATTTCAATAGTCATGTCACAACTCATACTTACACTAGATTGGGGGAATAATTACCCTAAAAAAAAACCCTCTTCAAATGTCTAAGGTTTAGGTCTGAGCCTCTCTCAACTCAAAATGTTTCATAAGGAAACATATTTACCAAATCAAAGTACCAAAGGGCAACAAGGATACATCGACATGCAAGTATATTCCTTCCTTGCTCTCTTTATCTTTCAATATTTTTTATTATTAAATTTTATATTTATTTATATTTTAACATGATCTTAGTTACAAGTCATATAGAAACATAAAATTCACCAAGGCTCAAGCAAAGATAAAGTGTGTTGTACACACCGAGGTACACATTTCCTTCCTTTAACGTAGTACTTGTATCCTTATGTATTACTCAATTAAATGAGGCAAAATTTAGATACTAAAATATAATTATATATATCATATCATTCTTTTACACTTGAAAAATACCAATTAGGTCTCTAGCATTTAGATTTAGACTTTTATACTATCAAAACACTCCCATTCATCATCCCATTGTGCCTAATTGCTTATCTTATGGACCTAATCTATGACTTGGATGACCTAAATTTCATGTATGCTAAAAAATGATTAAAAATGGATTTATATCCTTAATTATCAGTTATAAACCTTCAATATTTTTCTTATTGACCGCACACTTGTATTTTGTAGAGGGACACTAGCATTGACGCTAGTGTCTAGATATTTTATCTAGTGTCTATACCTCAAAAATCATCCAAATTGAAAATATTTAAAAACATATGGATCAACATATTTTTCTTATCCATCCCTTACATGAGATATTTTCAATTTCTTTGGTATAAATACAAATCAAAACTTACTCATTATTCATCTAGAAAATACCAAGCAATCACCTATTTAAGCTTAGTCAATCAATTGCAAAACTAAGTTATAATACCATATTCTTCCTTATTTATATATAAATAATAAGATTAGTCATATTATATGTCTGAATCATTCAAAGAATAACCCATGAGTAGTATTTTCTAAGTTACAGTCTAGATCATTGCATGCCCTTGCATATATCATATTACACTCTTATACACACAAAATCCCACACCTACGGGAGAAATAAATATGTATGAGGCCCTCCTTAGAGTATTGTCTATGTAGGAAATGTTCATTGACAAATGGGTCCTTGAGGTTAGCTCAAATTCATGAGCCTACTGACCCATTTTTGGTAAGGTGACATAGCCTAATATTAAGATCTAGGGTTTGAGATATACATAGTCATACAAATCCTATGCACATGATCCAAATATATCAATAGAAAGGTGATAGAAAAACCTAATAGGTCCAAGTAGACACTTATTAATTTAATGAATATTTCCTATAGGATAGAAGTGTGGATCCATGGATAGAATCATTGATGTAAGTGTCTGTACCTTCAGAAATAATATTTAGAGAATCTAATGACAGTATCATGAATATCAATCTACCTTTTTCCATACATACACACCTTAGATTCATTTTCACACCTAAAAATTGGCTAAGTATTATATATTATTTGTGTTGAAATTATCATAATATCAATTGGCATTATTCTTTTCATATTTGTAATTTTCTAGATTCAATATATTGTGTTATCTTAATTAATTTAATTGTCCTTCTTTAGAATAGTTTTATTCATCCATTTGATTGGGCTATTCTATCCATTTAACCCTCATCCCAACATTCATAAACATAGTTAAACACATGGATGCATTAGGTGGCGGCTTAGTGGCAATTAAGCTAGTTGTATAAGTGGTGCCCTACAAGCCGTGTAGACTTGAGAATTTTAAAATAAGATACACCCCACATGTTTAGTTATTACAATAATGGAAAAACACCAAAAAAGTACAATATCTTCATTTTATGAAATCCATTGGGTTGAAGCTTAAAAAATTGAGTATGACTTCAACTTTAGGACATTAAAGGCAAAGGAATTAAATTTTTAAATACCTTAGACCAAGAAGATAAATAATTATAGTGGAAAAAAAAGGACTTTGGTTCTTCAAATGATGTGATTCATCTAGCTTCAAATCAAATTTTATGACAATGTCAATATTTCCCTAGAAACTAATAATCAATATCATAAATAGGAGGGTTATTATAACTAAGGATCCAAATTTCATAAGTTCAAATGCTCAATATGTGTACTATATTATGGTGATTTGTGAATCAATGTGTTGGAGGAAGAACATAGTATTCCTTAATTCATCACTTAGGGGTGACAAAGATGATGGTTGATTTCAAATAGTTTTACTTGGACTTGGACTTTGAAAGGATGTTAAAAATTATGTAGCAAGGTGCTATAAGTACAAGCAATTCAAAATTGAGCACGTAAATTTGACATGATTATTTTATTATTGTGAGACTTTTTTGAATAATATATTGGTATACCCATCATTAGTAGAAATTATGGTTAATTAGAAGAGTTTTACAATCAAATTAACACAAAAAACATACTAGGACCTAAGTATGCATAATCTCAACAATAATACGAATTAATAAGTTACTTATTTGGATTTTAATATGGAAGAATTACATATGTCATTAGGCCAATTACTATGTGATCAATTTGCTTATTAGTCTACCAGGATTTTGACAGTGTAAGAGCTTAGATGTCATTAGGATATATGCTACATTAGTTGGATTATTCTAGATTATGTTTCATGGAGATGTAATAATTTTGTTGTTATGCAGTCTAAATTTATATAATATAACCCTAGATTTAATTATTAACCCCATGCATTTAGGTAGCAAACTTGATATAAGATTAGCTAAGGCACTTAGATAAGGGTTAGGGAAAAACTTTGGGAACCTTACTACAATAAATTATATAGGGTTGAGAAAATATTGTGTGAGTAAAATCACCATAAATTTTTTAATAGTTGGATTAAGTTATATCCATAGTTTTGGAGAAGACACAGTATGCAATATTTATGTGGGTGGGGCCCTATCCTCATAAATATACATGTGTGTCTCCATTTCCTCAAAAATGTATAAAATAAATGTTTTTCTAGATAGGAAAACCTAATCACTTTCTTATTGGCGAAATAAATAAGGTCATTGGTTCATTTTAAGAACAAGTTTTTCAAGTTTAAGTATGAAGATAAAATTTGTTACCAATTATCACCTTTGATAGAGGGTCAAATGGTAGGGGTGGACCCATTTTTTATAAGATAAAGACTTTTAATATGTTGTTAAAATTAATAGTGTAAGTTGGAAAACATAAAGGAAATATTTAAGCCTTCCCTCAGCATTTTGTTCAAGATTTAGTATTTAAGACATCAAGATGATGTTGTTTCCAAGGGGGAAGGATGTCTCACACCATTTTCTTAGCACCAATTTTTAATGCAAGTGTTTCAATAAATGTTATACTTTAACATGTGATTAGTTTAATGTGGTAAATTATAGATACTAATGAATTTTAATTACTTTACTTGTTATTTGTTAACTTATATTATTCAATTATGGGAAATAATCATTATTTTGGATTATTACTAAATAATTATAGACCAAGTATTGATAGTTAACCTTTCTTATTTTGTTTATTTTTCTATGTTCATGGTGTATGGAAACTTTCCTTTTCTCATTGTAATATTTGTAGATGCCTTAGTTTAAGGATTTTGCTTTCTCTATTCTTAAAAACTTGGTGTAGTTAGCAGCTGAGTGCACCAGGTTTAGGACCTTTGACCTTGTATGAATATTCCTCTACTGTGTTATGTGGGTCTAAATTGCTTCTATTGGCTTCCCCTTCAAACTAATCCTGGGTTAAAATATGTTTAACCTTAAAGGCTTTTATAGGAATTATACTTATCTCTTTCCTTGTATAAATTTGGAAGCATAAACTTTGACATGTGAAATGTCTTTGAAAACCCACACAAACCTCTCCTTGTGATAGTTTTTTATGTTTTAGTGTACATTGGGAAAATTAAATCCCACATGCACACTACATTATCTACTTAAGAATTTGTATATTTATTTACTTTTAATAATGGAGTTATGTCCAAAATGATATCAGTTACTCTTATGAATTTAGTTAGTTGAGGAGCATTAATATAAAATCAAACAAGAGGTAGTCTTTCTATATCAATATCCATCTTCTGGAGGAGAGACATAACCCTTGCATACTAACAAGTTTTGCATCCTTGTTTGGAAAGTTGCATTAAATATTGAAGTGCTAAGAATGAATACATATTCTTATCAAATAAATAATTTTTCATGCATTGAAGCCTATGAAACATATTGATAACATGAAAAATTTAAGGAGATAATGAGTGGACATACCCCAAACTCTAAAAGAATAATTAAGTGGGGAATCATTCTTTTGGATCGAATGTTTTTTATTAATATGGATATGAAAACTCTTTCCATAAGTTTGAAATTATTTTGTCTCAAGTATGGGCCCCAAACCTCACATTCATACAATAGTGTGGGAATTACTAATGTGTGTAAAATTCAAATCATTGTTCGAATATCTTGAAGTTGGAACTGAAAACATTGTGTTTCCAGAGAAAACCACACCCAAGTATGTGTATAAGTGCAAAACCTATGCCTATTTTTATTTTTATTTTTATTTCAAATTGATTGTAAATTATATTTTCTTGGTTATGTTGAGTTCCATGATTTTTGTCTTGGCAAGATTTACTTCAATGCCATTCTTATCACAAAAATTGTTTATTATATCAAGTTGATTTTGAAGACCAATAATTGGGTATGAAAATAAAACAATGTCATTTGTAAAAAATAAAATAGAAATTTAAATCCTAAAGAGGTTACATCCACTCATTTCACCCAAATTTGTGAAGATAAGGCCCTCCAGTTCATTAATATAGAGCCTAAAAAGAGTAGGTAAAAATGGACAACCTTGAAAAATGATATCAGTTACTCTTATGAGTTTGGTGTAGCATGTCATATTAGCCTATGGTCTCATGTTCCCTTCTCATCATAATATATTAAGTTTTTTTATGGTAAGTTCCTATGTTTTCCTTCAAGCCTCTACATATTAGTCATGCCTTGGACACAAGATGGTAAGTTCCTATAGTCACCTTTAATTTTTTCCATATTAGCCATGTATTGGACATAGTATGGTAATTTTTTAACCTATACATGTTAGGCATTGACAAAAGATGGAAAGTTATTTTTTAAAGAATTAATTTATTTTAGTCCCACCAATAAACTATAGCCTCTATGTCACGATATTGAAATATAGTGATGTTGATATGTGAAATATAAATTATATTGGGTTATGTTTTAAATTGAAATTAGGTTTAATATAAACATCTAATTTTGGTACAATACTCCTTATGACAATGCCCTTACTACTATTTTGTACATATGGGTCATCACCAAGTGAAATTAGGGTTACTGTAGACATCTACCTTTGTTACAAGCCTCATTATTACATTTTTTTGAGTACTATTTTAAGCTTGAGTCTTTACCAAGTGAAATTAGGGTTATAATAGACATTTAATTTGGTATAAGCCTTCTAAATTATTATTATTATTATTATTATTATTATTATTATTATTATTATTATTATTATTATTATTATTATTGTTATTATTATTATGTGTATATGGATCATCACCATGATTTATGGGTTTATTGACACTTTTTGTGTTTTTTCATATATCTCCTTGTTCTTTGTATGATCATGTACTATTTTATTTAGTTTATCATTTTTTCACATTTGTTTTTTTCTCGTGATCCTATTTTTTATCTCCTTTCTATGTCGCCATTTGTTCCTTCTTCTCAATTAGAATGACAATTTGTTGATATTTCCCTAGGCAGGATCAATAAGCCCCTTATTCTTGTCCCTTTTGATTTTTTGGATGTCTAGGGTTGCATGAACCTGATCCACTCAAGAGATATAACCAAAAATTTCATTGTTTGACCTCCATATATCTATAACTCAATTTTGGCATTAAATCAAATTTGTGTTGATGCCAAATTAACTTGGCACTGATAGCTTGACATTGATATTAAATTTTATTATATTCATCTTTTAATTTTAGCTCAGACTCACAAACATTATCACTTGGATGATTTTATTTTGACTTTAATACTGATGTAAAACTTCATCCTAACACTTAAAATCACTTTATCATTAAATGATTTTAGCACCAAATCAAAAAAACATTAGATCAGATCAAACAAGTATTGGATGAAACAAGCATTAGATCAAATTAAACAAGTGATAGATAAATTAATATTAAAATATAACTAACTCCAAAATGAATAAGCACCAAATTCAGTGAACACCAAATGAAATAAGTGCTAAATATTAAAAAATGTTGAATGCAATAAAGTGCCAAATTGAAAAAAGTACTAAATTTAAAAAGTTCCAAATTGAACTAATGCCAAATTGAACTAGTGCCAAATGCTACTAATACCAAATGCTTAATGTTAGTATTTATTTTATTTTTATCACATTCATGAGCATTTTTACCTAAAAGCATTAATAAATGCTTTCATGATTCTCTTTTCAAACTTGACCTTTTGACTTTTCATAACCTTGAATGAAAATCAAGTATTTGTAAGAGAATTAATATGATTTAATATCACAAAATCACTCACATTTGGTTCTATCCCATGAATTTTAGTTATTAAATATTCTTCATGCATAATTTCCCTTCGAGAACTTCCCTAGGCACAATACTCTAAATGAGTTTGTCATGCCTTGTCAATTGGGAGTTAGAATCAGTATCCTCATCTTACAATTTATTAGTCATATATGTCCTTGATTTAACTGAAATCATCTAATAAGAGTGAAATTAGTGTTTTTGTCATGAACTTTTAAAATAAGGGATAAAAAAACTAAAATTACACTTTACTAAATTGTCATGCAGCTTATGTTGGTGCAAGGATCTTGAGATATGTGAGATGTGTTCCACATGTACCTCTAAATTCTTGTTAAAAATGAGGATGTCATCCAAGCATATGATGATGGAGTTGAGAAATGGCCTGATTAGATCATCCATGAAGCATATGAATGTTTTTGGTGCATTGGTCAAGAAGAAATGCATAACCAACCATTCTTAGAATCCTTATTCTATCTTGAAATTTGTCTTCCAGACATATTTAGGATGGATTGGAATTTGGTGGTAACCTAATTTAAGGTCAATCTTGGTGAAGTATTGTGCACCTTGAAACTATTCCAAGAGATAGTGAATTCATGATAGTGGGTATTTATTCTTCTCCATGATTTTTTTGAGTACATAATAGTCTATGCAAAGATGCCAAGATCCATACTTCTTAGGTGTGAGGACTATTGGACTCTCATAAATAAAATAGCTACACCTGATTTTACCCTAATTAAGGAGTTCTTGTATTTGGTGTTGGACTTCATCAGGATTCCATTCTACTCTAGAATATAGAGTGATATTTAGAATATGGGTTCTTAGAACTAAATCTATGTGGTGTTTTACTACACAATGTGTCATAATACCTTCGAGCTATATGAAGATTCCATTTTGTTATTTTATCAACATATTAAGCTACTATTACTATGACAGTAAGTGCATTATGTACACTACTAATGCCTACTTCATATCCTATGTAAGTGCCTCGAGATGCACCATGAGAACATGAATGTTTGCATGTACAAATCAATTATATGTAATTTTTTGGTAGACACTAAGGTGAATTTGGTCATTGTATTTGACTCTAAGAGGTTTAAAAAGTAATATTTTACATATAAATTCCACAACTATAGTTTGGATTGATATGTAACCTTTTGGGTCATACAAATACAGTATCCCTAGAACGATGTTGCAAACCTCTCAAGGTGCATTGTCATAAGAGATGGTTTCCTCCATACGCTTGAATTTTTAATAGAAGGTGCATTGTCATCAAACTTGTATACCCTACCCCTATTAAATCCACCCTAATGAATATTGCTTGGAATGTACAACAATAAAAAGTCTTAGACAATGGGTTATGCCTTGCATGATGATGTTATTATAACTTCCATTATCAATGATTACACATGAATAAGATAACCCTTAACCTAAAACATTTTTTGAAAGAGTTATTATCACTCTTTATATGTGTCTATTGTAGTTCCATTCTAATGCTCTAATAAGTGGCATCTAGATCAGTGTCATCCATCTATGTGAGACTAGATGTAGACTATGCAAGCAATGATTATCACATGTTGCATTCTAAGTCATCATACATGTGTGAGCTATGTCAGTGGAACCATTTTATAATGATAATATTATTTCCTTTATCTAAAGTATAAGGTGTAGGATCCTTTGAGTTTTGTTTAGCCTTCTTACCTTACCTTCCTATATGAAAAAGTCTCTAATTTTATGTAGGAGGTTCATTAAGGAGTTTTGCATGGGCTAACTCTTGTGCATGATATTGGAAGAATATTTGACACATTGATTCATATTTGCCTCAGATTTGATATTGGAAACTTTGCAGTAAGCTTTCCCAAGAGTGTCAAAATTCATCAAATATATCTTCGTAGGGATATAAGGTGAAATAATGTTTATGTACTTCAACACCTTATGTTATTCATCAAGTTCTCACATAAGCATGTGGTGTAGTCATGGAAATCCTCTTTACATTTTTATAATTATTGTAACTTGATGTATTCATCCTCAAAGTGATATATATGATAGTAATCCCCCTTCAGTGAACCAAAAATGATCTTACAAGAATCAATTAGAGCACATGATTATGTGCATCATGCACTAAAAGTCTCCCAATAGTGAACCATCAAAATGGACATCTTGAACACATCGAAGGTGGTATTTTCACCATTAGTGAATCGATTGACTGATAAGTATTTATTGAGTTTTCAAATCCAAACATCTAATGTTGTGATGCTAATTATGCCTTTGAACATGGGAATGTCAAGATTGACTTGTAATTTTAATGAGTTTTTCTACTAAAAGTGATATCATGCATGTCTTAAAAGATATTTCAAAGGCATCATGTTGAGATACACCATCAACTCATGGAATTGGCCAAATATTTTGAAGTGTTATGCATCCAAGGTATCTATAATGAAATTTTAGATGTTTAGGGTTACCTTAGGTTACTTCTAGGCATCGACCATATTAATTTCTTATAGGTAGGATAAAATAAAGCTGACTACTAAACCTTCCTTCTCTCATTGCACTTGCATGTTTACAAGCATAAAAAGAGATATGCTCTCATGATTAATGCCATGAGACCCAGGAGCTTGTGTGTAGTGGACAACCTTGCAGTTAGAGATAAGTTGTGAGGCTATGAAGAGTGTGCACTATGTTATCTTGTATAAAGTAAACCAACACACATTCAATTAAGTGGAAGTATAATACTTGTATTAAATGTAAATTCTATTCAATAAGAGTGAATAGGTGAAAAATACAAATATGGAAACTACTATAACAAGGATAGGAAAGTAGGGTCTTATGATCAGAAGGGGAAACACTTCCTCTAATTTTCATAAACTAAAGGTGTGAATATAAAGCATACGAGAAAACTTAGATACTAAATGCATGTTATATATCACTATTATTGTGTATGTCATCAACCTTAGGCTAGATTCATAAGTTATATATTTAGAAACAAAATACAAAAAGGTAATTACAAGTATTCATTATTACAAATAGAATGGTTACAATTCCTTTCATCTTCTTCATGTGTGATGGTTTAACTTATTCCAAGTGTGTGTTAGTTTTAACATTCTTAGTTAGATAATTAATCTAAAAAATTCCATGACCTTTCATAGTTCTACTAAAATTTTCCTTTTGTAAATACACAAGGATTTAGTTTGATAAACTCCATGTACGATGATCAAGATGTGGCATGGGTTATACTAATCATGAGAGGCTCTACGTAGAAGTGAAGTGTTTTGCATAAATGCAGTAGTGCACAAATATTCTTCTAGGAACAAGAGGCTCTATGCATAATTATTGTGAGACTTGTTTTTACATGCAAGGAAGGTGGCATAAAGGACTCTAAGCTGAGTTGTGTGCAAGCCATGTAGGTTTACAAAGGAGAAGTATATGTAGTTTCATATCTTCACATAAAGTGCCAATGTCAACTTTAAAAAATATTCAACATTGTCTTGAAAGACATCCTAACATCACCCCTTAAGACATGTAAACATAATATGTTAAATACACCCTAATGGCATTCCTAATTAATCTTAAAGTCACATATAGAGTAATTGTAATGTTGCCTATTAAGGTATTGTGTTATAAATACACCCTAATGTAACCCTCTAGAGACGCCTTCCTCATACAAATTTAAATCTGATATAAGGGATCTAATTTTGATAAAGAAAAACCTAAGCAATTTTAAGGTGACTTTAGAGGGATAATTTAAATGGCCTAAATGTTATAGTTTGTATGTGAATCTGTGTGTCAATATCCTCTCAACTCTCACCATATTTGAGAGATGCAAGGTTTGTAAAAAAATATTTTTCGTGCACCTAGAACTCCTACAAACATTATAAATTAATCTAAAAGGCCCCAAAAACCTACAAAATAACCATTGGCTTTCCCAAATTAATAGACGTCGAGTGTAAAAGTTACATCTAAATAACCCTACATTTAACACTAATTTTTTGAAAAGTAAGTGTTGGTCATATTTGATTTTGAAAAACAATCTTTTAAATAGTAACTCCTACAGCTCTAGAATCAATTTTAGAAGATCCAAAGTGGCCCTAATTTCTTATAATTAGTAAAATAAATTGATATAATAATCTTATACTTAAATTTTATTTTTATTAAATATAAATATGTTATAAATATTAAAAAAACTATAACATACACTACAAAGGGTGTGAGCCCTTTACAATCAATAGGATGTGCACCCTTTGTATGACCTAGGGCATGCACCCTTTGAACTACATAGGGTGTGCTCCCTTCACACTACATTTTTTTAAATTTACATCCAAAATAAAATAATATAGGACATGCCCCCTTTGTACTACATAGGGTACACACCCTTTAGGATTGGTAAGCCAAACCAATTCAATTTAAGGCTTTGGAAAATCCTTTAAATGTAGTGTGCCCTTTTTAAGTCATGGAAGAATTTTTCAAGATTGGACCCATTTTTTGTCCCCCAAATTTGGGCATCCACTTTACAATTTGGTATTTATCTCAAAACCATAAATATTTCCATTTCAATTATTCTAAGACTTTTCTTTATTGTAATTAGGTTTGATTTTAATATTTATTTATGTAAAATATTTTGGTTTGAATTGTAACACATATTTATGGATTAGTATAGTGTATTTTTCATGTAAACAACTTTATGCACTTACAGGATGTAATCCAGGAAGGAAATGACAAACGAATTAGTGAATTGGTGGAATATGTCATTCTTAAACTTTAGAGATGTAGTTGAAGCATTTTTTTGACCTAATTAAATCACTAACCACTCATATAAGGCTTATTTTATTTTGATTTAAATCTTATAGTTTTCATTCAAATTGACATGTACTTAGTGATAGCCTAAAATGAGATCAATCTTTAGGAATTATTACACATGATAAAGCTAGATTAATGTATCATCAATGTGAGGTAGAGGATATGTTGTCTTGATAGTGATATTGTTTAGTGTGGAGTAGTTAATGTAAATATTCCATGAACCAAGTTGAATAACTTGATTTGATCTTCCCTTCTTCGATGAGTTATTAAATTTGTCATCAAAACTCATCATTCTCCCAAACTGATCTTTGATACAAAGGAATTTTTTGAAGAGGTGATCCTAAGGGAGATCAATCTAATGTTTTTAATTGATCAATATGTAGAACACCTCTAATATTTTCAAAAATATATTATTATTATTGTATAATCTTGTTAATCTATATATAATGAGCTCCATGTTTCCTAGAATACTCACCTATAAGTGTGTGATTCTAGGCAACATTGTATGTTAACTCTAGGTGGACCATGAATAGAAAAAAACTTCTATGCAATGCAAGACAAGTTTCATACATTAATCTATAGGTACCAAGGATATGTTAGCATTTGGATGGTAATTTAGATTGTGATGCCTTCACTTCTTGATATTAACTAACTAGTATTATATTTTAGATTTGTATATCACATTTCAATCATAAATTAATGGCTTTCTAAGAATAATAATGTATATTTCTAGAGGAACTACATCATAATTGAGGATATCCAACTTGGATTATATCTCATATTCGAATGATCACCTTTAAGTAGCTATGATATCACAACCCTACAAACCATATAAGTGAATATAGATGAAGGTGTGTAGCTATTACCAAACCTAAATGCTTCATAATGTCTTTCACTATTATATTCTTTTAATATCCACTATCAATGATGACATTGAGTGGTTTTACTTCGACCTAACACATTTTTTAAAAAGGTGTTCTATTTCTTGAACATCAAAGGGTGTTGGTTCAGCTTTAATGTTCGAATAATGAACATCAAGATTAATGTCTGGCCATGATTTATTTTCAAGAGGTTGTGCATATTATGAAAGCAAATTTTGTCATGCATAATAATCTCAACCATCATGGGTGTTAACCTTGTGATAACTACACCACTTTTTCCCTTTCTATTTGTCTTTCTGTTGGAATGGGTTTTTTTAGTAATTAATTTATTTTACGATAGTTTTCCACTATCAGGTTATTGTTGCACCATATTACACTTTTTTATTTTGTAGTTTTCCCCCCAAAAGTTTGTTCTTATGAAGAGGTCAAAAATGAGTTCATCCTTCTATCTTCCTCTTGGATTTCTCTTTAATATTTTCAACTTTATTACATTCCTCTCCTATGTTTTCACATGGCAAGAACTCCAAGGTAACATGTACATAAGTGTGGATCCCACTAGCATACTTTAGGAATTTTTAAAAATATATCTTACAGAGATTCAAACATGCATGTATTTCTTGGAACTCATTGGTGTAATCAGTCATAATATGATCCTTTTTTCCCCTTAGCAACTATAACTTCTTTTAAACACCATGATAATGCTTATGTAGGTATAGTTGTAGATGTAATATTTTGAAATGTACCAATGGGATTTTATTTTCTCTCCTTCAATTGATTATGTTTCTCCAATAATTAAGTGATGAGTTAGACATCTTCAAAGTTAAAAAGCTGATATTTTCTTCATTAGAGACCTTGTTCATAGTGTAATATCCTTCCAAGTGTTTTAGACAATCATACAATGCCTTGGAATCACTTTTCATTTGGAACACTAGGATATCCCAATATACTTGCATCTTGAAAAAAAATTGGTGCTAAAAATAAGTTTTGATAGGTGTTATAGAGGTGGTTGGTCCTAGTTGGATTATTAGTTCACGAAACTGATATAATAGTGTTTTCCTCATTTCATCTAAATTTATTTGAATGAGTTGTTGGACATCTTTCCTTGAAGAGTTCTTATTTTAATTGGTCATTTTAAATTCATGCTTGTGATCATTAGGATATACCCAATATAAAACTATGTAGGATGCCTTCTTTCTAATATTATGAATGAGTTGACATGCACTATTAAAATTCTTCTGTAAATAATGTTATATACCAATGATTTTCACCTAGCCTCAAAGGTGCATGAAGGGCATCCTATAATTTACTAAACTACATGGGCCTACTCAATTGAAGTTGAAAAAATGGAACATGCAAAGGAATCTATAAATGAAATGCATAATAACCCCTACACTTTTGGGATTAAGTCTAATTAAGATTTTCTTCCATTACTAGAAATAATAAAAAAGTGGAAATGTACAATACATGTGTAGAAATACATATATCGAGTGTACCGAGTCCTTAGAAAGATAATTATAATGTCATTTATGATGTTACAAAAAAAAATTAGTATCTTGTATCTTCCTTTCTATGTTATTCTAATGAAAGAAATAATATATTACTGTAGTGTACATCAAGTAGATAATTATAAGAACTATTTTTATGCCCAACCAATTCATCTTCCATATTTTTTTGTCAATCATGGAAGATAATGTGTTGATCCACCTTCTAACATGAACCATAAATATGAATAAGTTTGTCATTTTGCACATGCACAAGACAAGTAGATAACAATTTGATTCCTGGCATTGTTTTATAGAAAAGTGAAGTCATGAGATGTGGAAAGAAGAGGAGGTGCACAAAGAATAATAGGTTTGAAATGAAGGGAAGAAGGTGTGTAATGAGTGGAATGTTCACGAAGAGGATGTGGAGGTGCATAAAGTGGGAGAGATGCACAACGAGATGGAGGTGCACAAAGAAAAAATGTAATTATGCACAATAACGGGATCTCAACAAAGAAAAAATGGAATTATGCACAATAAGGGGATCTGCACAAAGGAGGGGAGGAGCTTCGTAAAGAAGAGGATATTTACAATGAAGAGGGAGAAAAGAAAGATCTTCACAATGAAGAAAGAGTTGTGCAATGACGGAAAATATTCCCAATGAAGGAAATGCTTCACAATGAAGGAAGAGTTGTACAATGTCATGTAATGAAAACAAATCTTCGTAACAAAAAAAATTATGGGAATGGCATAGAAGGCTTGTAAAGCTTGTTAATTCCTTGGAAACATTGGGAAATGTGCAAAAAATCCTTAGTAAGGTGAGAACTCTATCCCATAATGTTAGATACGTTATTTTCAAAGGTTTTACTATAGGTGCAATTTCTAGGCAAAATGCAACTAGGACCACTTGATGAAACAAACAATCAATGGCCAAAGTTTTCTTTCAAAAAAAAAACTGTGATTTTTACACACATGCTCAATTATCTTCCATAAAGCTACCTATATCATTTGATCACCCCAAAGATGGATGGCTAAGATGACACCCTAAGAAACTTATTTTTTATAACATTGAAATGACATGCCAAAATAAGTTTTCAAATATTTTCACATAAACATTTAGAGTATTTCTAAAAAACTTAAATGATGTGACTTTTCATCTTACAAAAAACACTTATATCATTAATCTTACATATGCTAGAATGACTATAGTATATATAACCTTAGAAAAAGCATTTTTGAAATTTAGCTCAAGGCATTAAATCACATGGGATTTTAAATCCCAAATTACTTCACACACCAAAAAATGGATATAAAATAGCATCCAAATAATCTTTGGCTCATTTTAAAAATTAAAATCAACATTAAACATATGAACCTTTGAAATCCTACTTTTAAAAAAAAATTAAACCGTTACAAAACAAACAAAATTCAATAATTTATATTTTTTTCTTATAAAAAAATACAAACCAAAAAGAATATAAAACTAAGACTATTAAGTAAATCTTCTTAATGCATAAGAATCTATTCTTGACTCCATATCAACCGTTAAAATGCACGACTCTCTGAATGTGTTCATGCTTCAATACTATAATAACCATCATAACCTTTGGAGGACTGTAACGTTATATAAATTATAGAGGATAACCTCAATTATTTGATTACAATACCTGCTTAATTAATTATTTTTTCTCAAAAAATAATCCAAGCCTCTGAGCATTGAGTGGAGCCTTTATATAAATCATATAATGTCTGTTACGTACATAACCAACAGAATAGAAACATCTAATCAGTGCTTTAGAATCCCCATTTTATAAGAGGCCTTTTACCAGCATCCAATCAAGTACAAGTCAAATACCATTTCTTGATAACCACCACACAAATATGAATATAATCAAAGCAAAACAGACGGTCGAATTCATGTGGCTAAATCAGGTTCTTCTGTACAGTGGAATATTACCAAACCGAGATATGTATGCCACACACTACATGGCATCCCCACATTTGGCAATACAAAGAACAAGTCAAAATGCTTTACAACCATGTCTGGGGTGCCCTCATTATTTTAATGCAGGCATCAATCTTTCCCCAATATGCCACATGTAAAGTCCAAGAAGCTAGAACAAACTTTGGATTCTCCTGGCATGATAGGAGAGCTCAAAAGAAAAATTGATATTCGATTCTTAGCTACATTTGCTTTTTACAAGGATGTGATTCTATTCTAGGCGGTTATCTGATAGTGACTTTATTCTGCAGTGACATCAGGAAAATAAATCTAATACATCCCTTTAACTTGTCTTTTACTGCTGCTTGTCAATATCTTCAATATACCATTTCACACTTGGTAGGAAAATGATACCATTTCACACTTGGTAGGAAAATGATATTCTTTTCCTATGGTGTCAGAATTCATTTAAATTGGCTTTTAATATATTTGGAGATTAAATAATGTGTAGTTGATTCAATTGTTTTTTTCTTTTTTTCTTTTTTTTATAATAGAGAAATCAATAATATATTTGATAAATGTATTAGGGAGAATCAGGGACCACCATTATCACTGAAACTAAATTGCCAGTAGGTTTTTAATATGTGGAATGTTTAACGGTTGACTGTTAAATTCAATGCAACTTACAGTTTTAGTGTCATTATAATTTTTATTATAGGTAAAAGTGATGTTAATAAAATAATTTTCAATTTTTTTTGCTTTCAATTTTAAAATTAATATAAAAAATATAAATTTAGAAATTAAAAAATATTTTAATAAATAAATGGGTTTAGTTTAATGATGAAGATGATTGTGTAAAATATATTGTCTAATTATTTATTAAAATATAAATTTGAGAGGATACAAAAAATAGATGAGACCATTCACCAAGATACAAATTCTAAAAAATATTAAAAAAGACTTAATCAAAATGGTACATTATACAAATTTAACAAAATAAATATCCCCCAATCCTTAACACTAAACCAAAGAAACAAATTTTCAATTTTAGAAAAAAAAAAAAAAAAAAACTTAAACTTACATTATTTAATAATAATTAAATATATCTAAAATCAACTATAACAACCAAAAAATAAATAAATAAATAAATAAAAATGTTTCCAATTCATAATTATATTTTGAAAATGGAAAAAAAAAAAGTTTGATTCGTCTTTTATCAAACTAAAAGTTATGATTTTATCTTTTATCGAACATTTTTAAGCATATAAAAGCTATGATTACTGCTATATTTTCAGTTTAATTCTAATACCAAACCATTTACCTAATGAAAAACTTGCAGTTGCTTATATATACTTTGTTTTGATTTTTTTTAAATGGAACCATTAAAACAGTTAATCATAATTTTTTTAATTTTAAGTAATGTACAATGAGATATAGCTGCCCATTAGCAGCTTTGATTTATGAAAACAGAAGTTATATCTGAGGAATCTCATCTCTTATTACAGAGATATATCCATTAAAATCCTACTAAGTGATATACCAGGGATCTCATCCCTTATTACAGAGACTCCACCAAAATCCTACCATTAGAATTCAAAATCTTTGCTTTCAAAAAAAAAAGCCTGATTAGCTTAATTTGGTACAAGCTAAAATGGAAAAAAACAGTTTAGGCAATATGGCAGGCATTTGGGTTCTCATCGCTAAACATGGTGGCAAAACGACTGCTGTCAGCTGCATTCATCTGCCTTGAATTTCCAGTGCTGCTACTACCATTGTTGTTGTTATAGTAATACTGATCTGCTATATACCTGTGATACCTTTGCTGAGCATCAAGGTAATCAGGGTTATTATTGTATCTTGTTGTGGTGTAGTCTGCATCTCTTTGATATTCCTGAGCCACGCGGTACCCATCTAGCCCATTTCTGATGAGATATCCATGTCTAGCATGGCTAAGGTCTATGTTCGTGTAATATGTATCAACCGGATCAGATGCTGCAGCACTAGTTGCTTCTTGTGGAGGAGGAGGATCTGAGTTTTCTTGAGTCTGAGGATCCCCAGCTTGCGCTGAAGCATCAGCAGGAACAGCATCTCCTTCTGCTGCTGTAGGAGGAGGTTCTTCTGCTGCTGCAGCACCTGCAGCATTCTCATCTGTGACTGTCTGATTGCTTTGCTCCACAGGGTCCTGAGTTTCAGTAGTTGCAGAGGAAGAAGAAGCTTCAACAGCATCTGCTCTTACTGCTGTCTCAGCATTTTCTTCTTCTGGTGTGTGATGACTGCACAGTTTAGCTATTTTCCCTGTCTTTTTAATGGCCCTCATCATTTTATCAGGGTCCGCCCATCCCACCACTACAATTTTTTGCTGTCCAAAATCTTCGTAAACCTTGTAGATGCCTGTAAAAAACACAGATTACTCAATAAAATCAATTCCAAACAGATGCATTCAGGCTTCTAAACATTCTTCATAGGCTTCCATATTACACCCAGAACAAGAACAGTACTTAAGTACGGTAAAGCTTAAACAGCCAGTGAGACCCACATTAAAATAGTGACTTATTAATACTTTTACATTCTGGTGAGTGTTTTGTCCCCACAAATGTAGAATCGATAGTTCACATTCAATCTGGAACACAAGCGGAGTTTCGTTTCCGATATTTTCTCTATATCATTCAGCCAATTTAATGTTCTCTACTATGAATATTCTGATCGTTGAAGGTACTGGTAAGTATTAAGCAGGCGAATTCAACACCATCCTAAATAGTTATTGCGTTGATGTTGAATGGTGTTGAACTGGCAGCTTAACTCTTACCAACATCTTTCAATGTTGATAAAAGAAAAATCTCTGAACATTTAAGTTTTACTTTTAAACCCAATGTTAACTGACCTGAGTTCAACACTATTCAACATGAATGTACGAGCTGTTTACTTTCTCAAGCTTTGAACTAAATGTTAATGTATATTTTTTTGTGACAAAATTCATAATAAATTAATCCATAAACATTAACTGTAAATAAATCGCATGATGATGATCTATAGACAAAACAGAGTTGGATTCCTTGAACAAATGGCATGGAGAAGAGTTAATAGATTGATACCTTGGACAGTTTGCAGAGCTCTGCGTATCTTTTGTACGCAGCCGTTACAATCCATGCGGACTTGTATTTCTGTTATTTTCGGTCTCTACAATGTCAAAAAAAAACACGATCATGAGCTTAAAACCCTCAATTCTCTCAACCCAAATAAGAAGCATTGAAAAGAAAACAGTCTTCAAATTTATTTTTGTACTTTTTAAAGAAACTGCGTGAAAGAAATGAGATTGTCAATGTTTTGAACCTTTGAAATCATGACAGTTTTATTTCTCTCATAAAATAAATTTTGAAAGAAATGAGATTGTCCATGTTTTGGGCCTCTAAAACCACTACAGTCTCATTTTTTTCACAAAGTTTCTTCTCCAAACTCTTCAGTTTTCAACATTATGAAACACGTATATGGAAGATCGTCAAAAGGTAGTAACATTTCACATATTAAGAGAGATAAACAACAGAGAAAGACGAACATCTACATAAATTACATATACAAAACCAAGATATAAATGACCAGATTTGGGCTTATTTGTTGCACCTCATTCCAAAGAGTTGCAAAGTTGTGTATAAAAGTAGGTATAGCAACAATGCAAATCATAAGAGAGCATTTTCTCCGTCTATATGGTGTAGAGTGAATTTTAGTCTATATTATGTAGAGTGAATTGTTTCTCGGTAAAATCGTGGAAATAATTTTTAAATTAACATTTCTAAAATTACATTCAGTGATCTATCATTCTATTTTCATCTTGATGAAAAACCACAAAAAATAACCTGCAATTTTATCCAAAAACAATTCACTATAATACAAATCATGAAAATTAGGAGACATACCTCCATTTGGAATGCCATGTGTAGCTGAGACCTGTTGAAGTTTTTGGAAAAAAAAAAAAAAAAACGCTCCTAGCCCAAGCTGCCTTCTATCAAACTTCTTACAGTTTTTAAATGCAGAAGAAAACAAGTCAGGAGAGCCTTCATCCACTAAATTGCATATATAGAATTTGAGAATATATAGAGAGAAAATGAACGCCCACAATGATAGACAAAGGAAGATTCTATACTCTTCTCTTGAAAGAAGGAAGTAAAAGACCATATGGAAGTGTATCCTCCAATTTTTTTTATATTCCTCCTAGAATATCATTAACCAAACTTTTTTGGGGTGCTTAGAATGTGATAGTTTTGTCCATGAGACCAGCTAGCAGAGGAATATCGTCAATTATTGGTCATGTGATAAGAGTCTTACCCACCGTCCTAGCACAGAGGTTTGGGTAGGACAAAAACAATTTGTTTGCTTTTGTAATCCCCTTGTAATTGAGGTATCTACATGCCTTTCATAAGAAAAGAAGGGTTGCTTTAGAGGAATATGCTCGCCGACATTAGAAAGCAGCAAAACATTATCATGAATTGCGTAAAATCAACGGTTGGATACTAAAGGTGGCATAGTAGAAGCTTGAAAGGGCGAGCCCTTTGTCCCTTGCACCAAATACAATTGTGTTATAAAATGGTGGTGTGGCCATGGCCACATGGTCCCTAACTTTTAGGACTTTAAGGATTACATAAAAAAATGTGGCCAATAACTTTTAGGACTTTGTATATTGCATGTAAAAATTGTTAAAATGTGTGTTGAAAATGGTGCTTGTGGCCCATGACTATGGTCCTATTGAATATGAGGCGTGGGGAGCAACGAGTAGAACATACTTTTTTAATGTCACCTCAGGTTGTATATTATAATTGGTAGTCATGGGCTACAGAACTTATGGATTAGCTTCATTTGGATAAGATTTACTTCAAAATTACTTTTCTAAGTTAAAACCATAGGCCAAAAGTGATATTTCCTTTTTAATTTCTATGTGGGATAAGTGAAAGAAGGTTCTATTGGGACTTACCCTTACCCATGTCAAAATTCGTATAATAAATTGAAATAGAAGAAGAAAGAGGAGGAAATAGAGGAAAAAGATAGAGAAAAGAAAGATATTGATAATGTAAGCAATAATGTTAGTAAGGGATTAAGGAAGTTTGAGTAGACGAGACTATCAGTTTTTTTTTGTTTATATTATATTGATTTGAGAAAGCTTTTATTTTTTGATAGAACTTGTTAAGAGAAATTTAAAAAGTGAAAATTTGAAATATTTTTAGAAAAAGATGCATATTTGTATATAGCAATCAGATGGTCTATGGTTACAATTGGACTTTGCTAAAATGTCTTAGATTGGTGGCAGCTCTTGGGAGTGCCCTTCATGTTCAACCATCCAAAATTTTCTATCATGTTAGTCAAAAAGCTTTTTCAGTATGCCCCTCTTCTTGCTAGGGCTGACCTCTAAGGCTAACTTTGCTAAATCTAAAATGGAGGAGGAAATTTTACCTTGGGTTTCATCCCACGCCTGCTTGTTGGAGGAGATTGAGAATCAAACTAGGCCACCATTCTAGTTTCCATCCTGTCTAGGCATTTTAGGATGATGGATGTTATAGGCTCCTCTAGCTTCCTTGCATTCTTCTCCATTGATCCATTTTTTAATTTGGGGGTTATTTATAGGTCATCCTTTAACCATTTCCCTAAGATCTATGAGTTATTTGAAACCGCCTTGAGGGATCTAGACAATCCCAAAATTTACTTTAACACGATTGTTTCATATGGGATCTTGTAGGAGAAGGCACATTCCCCGATATACTAAAAGGAATTGATAAGATCGATCCTAAAAAAAATAGAACTAGAATGTAAATATGTGAAATTAAATCAGGAAACAAATAAAATTTGATTGATTATATTAAAATAAAGCATAATTGCATTACAATTATCGTAGGCCTCTTTGAGGGGGCAACCTCCTTTGAGCAAGCTCAATTCAATACAATTCATGGATGACTTCTCACTAGTCTAGACTCCTATTTATATTAATTTATCACTAACTAACTAACTACTGCTCCCTGTGAATATGGGATTATTACAATGGGCTTGAGGGACGTCTTACAAAGCATATGCTTCCATAACCTTTTATTAAGGAAATAAATTACAAAAATATGGTTAGGATAAAGGGTCCTAACATGTCCTCCCCCTTAAAATCTTGCCCTTAAAGTTGCAGGTGAGGAAATTGTTGTTGGATTTGAAGAAGCGGTTCATAGGTCGTATCTTTTGGTTGTATCCCATGCCATTGTACTAGAAATTTAATGATGACCCGATTGTGGAGCTAATGAGAGCACATGTCAACTATAATTGTAGGTGTTAAAATGATAAATCCTTTTACATCAAGTTCTAGAAGCACTGTCTAGTTGGTGATATTCTATCCAAAGACCTTATTTGAGCAAGAGACATGAAAAACAAGGTGAACGCATGATGAAGGTGAAAGTTACAACTTTTAAGTGATAGGTTCAATCCATTGAAAAAATTTATTAGGCCCATAGAATTATGGATCTAGTTTTTGGTGACCTTTCATCTTCAAAGAGGATTGTTTATAATGTTACAGATGAAGGTAGAGTAGTGTTGGTCTGCTTATTGCTTCATGTGATTTTGTGTCAAGTGGAGATTATCCTTAAGGAGGTGAAGGATATTTTTGCATGCACTAAGGGTAGTATCAATAGCCTACACTTGAGAACTACCAGGTATATATGAGAGAAGATATGGCATCTTTTGACCATAAACAAATTCATATGGGGTCAGCTTGGTGGTCATGTCGTAGGAGGTGTTGTACCACCATTTGGTGAGAGTTAACCATTTTATCCATTGATGTTGTTACTATATAAGGATTTTAAGCACAATATGGATTTAACTATAGAAATTCAAACCCAAACATCAAACTACCTAGTTAAAGTCTAGAGCCATTAGAACTAGAATGCGAATGGATGAACATAATTCAAAACTAGCACTATGATCTTAAAGCTAAATGCTCTACACCATGATTAAATAGATGTAAAATGAAAGGATTAGATTTAACTTAGACTTAGATTGGACATTATGATGTCATGATTCAAGGATTATTGATGAAGGATTAGATGATTCAATGACTAGTTGGGCATGGATTCCTCACTTGATTTCTTGTTAGCTCCAATGGAGCAATGGGTTGATTTAAATAGATTTTGGAGGGAGAGATCAATGGTGGAGATTTGAAGTTAGATGAGTGAGATCAAAGGTTGAGGATTAAAAGGAATTTAAATTTCCTTAGAAGACTCGATATTTAGAGGCATTTAGAGAGGAGGGGTGACCATAGAGAAGGTTCTAGATTTGGAGGGTTATAGAATCCTTCTTAAGATTAATGATGATTAGATGGGGGATTAGATAGGGATTAGGTAGAGATTAAGAACTAGTGGTTTAGAAGAGCCTAGGTATATGCTAGTAGGTAGGTCATTGAGAATTTAAAATTTTCAAATAATGGGATTAGAATAGGATAATAGGGATTTAGGATAAATTAATTGATTGGTGGGGATGAATAAGGTTAGTGCATGAATAAATATTGAGGGGGATGTTAGATAAATAGATAAGAAGGGGGGATAAATTAATAGAATTAATTAGAATAAATGAGATGAGCAGAATTAGTGTCAACTAATAGGAATATTAGTGACATTAAATAAATATTACATTTTGCATGCATACATTTTACCCCTCTTTGAAAGGGTATTGTGAATTGATGAAGTGGAAGGAGTAATGGTCTTTCAAATAAAAACCATGTTGTGAATGAATGTTAGTATATGATATTAGTGCATATGATGCCCCCTTGAGGGGACTTGTAGGGAATAGTGAGATGGATGGCCACTAGAAAGAAGAACAGAGGGGGAGGGGGCATGGGGGCGGAGGGTATGCATTGAATATATGAGGGGATGAGATTCAAGATGTGATGAGGATAAAGAAGATGAAAATTAACCTGAGTAGTGAACTACAAATTGAATATGTTCCTGGAAAATACATATGCACAGGAAAGGAAATGACTATGTCATGGTTGTTGACACATCTCAAGGGGGAATTAACTATAACATGATGATGATAGGATATAGAGGGCTGAAATATTTATATGTATCCCAAACAAGGATGCATGCAAGGGAGATATCTATGCCAAGATAAGATGATGATTTGATAAGATTGATGATGGGTATAGCTCAAGGCTAAATGATATATGTGATGATAGAGAATAAATGATATGATTGAGTGATTGAAAGAGAATAATTAGACTGCATTGCATTAAATCAATGAGCCACAATATGATCGATAAAATTACAATTTGTGTCATTCCCCAATCGAGGGAGGAACCATAAACTACATATGATTAATTTATCAATCAATGATTGATGGAAGAAAAGATGGATGTTGTGATTGAACCATAAAATATGAGAGAGATGTGATGATGGAGGATGAGGAAAGAGGAGATAGTAGCTGAG
The DNA here is from genome assembly GCA_037957365.1 of Torreya grandis. Classification (NCBI taxonomy): domain Eukaryota; kingdom Viridiplantae; phylum Streptophyta; class Pinopsida; order Cupressales; family Taxaceae; genus Torreya; species Torreya grandis. The sequence continues at coordinate 414,707 of JARHVA010008184.1, read as the reverse complement.
CTATCCTTGGTCACTAAAAAGTGGCCAAGTGCTGCCTACATAGTCTGAAAAGTCCTCAAGCTAATGTATTTTTGATTCAGAAATAAATGATAATTGGAGTAGAAGATGATGATTAGAGGATGATGATGATGAGGATTAGAGATTAGAGGATATGGCTCAGAGAATGAGGTGAGGATTATGAGGATAAAATATTGGATGTTAGTCAGATGGGTCGAGAGAATTAGATTAGTGATAGGAATAGAGATGATTATATGATTGGATAAGTGATGAGGGTGTAAGTGATCAAGCCATCATAGTTGTCATAAGGCTCATCATAGTCTAAATAATCCAATAAATATAGCATTTGGCAAGATGTCCCATGATATAAGTATGACCAAGAGGACATGATACCAATGTGCATGGGCAAATAGCGAACTTTGCATCATTGAGGGCACTTATAAGAATTATTGTAGATTTTGTGACCTCATAGCATCCTTGTTCATTACCCAATAGACAAAAAGAGACACAATGAAAATTAAACATAAGAAAAACAAGATATATACATGAAAAAGAGCATATAAGTAACACACATAAATATCTACATGTAGTGTCATTATGTCTTGTCTAAAAATGGGATGAGTGATTAGGTGTTGGGTTGGACTGGGATAATCATGATGTGACTCTAGACTTAGACTAAGATTTGGATTTTAGATAGACTAATGACAATGATAAGGGTGTTAGGAACTCTAGGAGAGTATAGTTGATTTTCTTTTGTATAAGCAACTAAACATAGAATTAAACCAGAAGTAATAAGTAACTACAATTCAGAAATGACAAATAATAGGAGATATGAGAAACAACCAATTTGTATTAAACTCTTCCAAAAGGAAATACAATGAAGAAATCTCTTTCTTTCCACACCTCATGGGTGTACAGTAATTCTCCCTCAAGAGTTCTCTCTCTCTCTCTCTCAATCAATTACAACCAACTCAAACACTGAGTTGTTATTCCCTTATTGTGACAATCAACCCAATGGTTATTGTTGCCTACAATTACAATACAGTCCCATGGGTCTCTTAAATAGATCCCAAAGCCAACAATAATTAGAAACACGGACTCAAGACTAAAATCAGTCTTTACATGCAAACTAACTGTTCTCCTAAAATTAGAACAGTTCTAGAAACGCACAGATGACTGATGTCAGTCTGAAGGTGATCGATGCCAGCCGATCTTAACCGATGTTAGTTTCTATAGCTAGAGATAACCGATGTCGATCGACCCCTAACCGATGATGGTTGGCTCTGATCGATGTTGGTTACTGTGTAACCCAGCAACCTCCACATTAGCATATTGGTGAAGCTTTTAGCTCCACAACTTAACAATCTCCCACTTGGAGATAAACAGTTGCACCTGTACCTATACAACAACATCCTCTAACTTGTTTTTGGCTTGTTTCTCCCTCTTCAAGTTCAATCTTGAAGACCAACAAAAGTTGAATGAAGATTCAACTTCTCCTTTTTTACCGACTTTGTTAACATATCTGCAGGGTTCTTATCCGTATGGATCTTTTCCAGCTTCAATTGTCCATCCTCCAATACCTGTCTAATGAAGTGGTACCTAAGCTGTATATGTTTGGTTCTTGAATGAAAGGTTGAATTCTTTGCCAAATGAATTGCACTTTGACTATCACTATTCAATCTGAAACTCTCTTACTCCTTTCCCAACTCTTCCATAAACCGAGTCATCCAAATCATTTTTTTGCTAGCCTCTATGACTGCAATGTATTTTGCCTCTGTAGTAGATAGGGCAACAACCTTCTGCAACTTTGAAATCTAGCTAACCACCATTCCACCAACAGTGAACACATATCCTATGGTGCTTCTCCTACCATCCAAGTCACCTACCATATTTAAATCTACATACCCATGTAGAGAAGTGTTTGACCCTCCATAGCATAAATGCCTACTGTTGGTCCCTCTCAGATATCTGAGAATCCATTGAACTACTTTCCAGTGCTCCTTTCTTGGATTGGCCATAAACTTGCTGACAACTCCCACTACTTGGGCAATATCAAGTCTAGTACAACCATTGCATACATCAAGCTCCCAACTGCTGAAGCATATGGAACTCTACTCATGTACTCAACCTCATTATGTGATTTAGGACACTTTTCCTTGCTCAACTTGAACTGTCTAGCCATAGGTGTGCTTACCGATTTTGCATCCTGTAAATTGAACCTCTCCAACACCTTATTCACATAATCCTCTTGAGACAAAATCAACCTATAATTTTTCCTATCTCTCTTAATACTCATGCCAAGGATTTTCTTTGCTGCTCCTAAATCCTTCATGGCAAATGTCTGAGCTAATCTTACCTTAAGCTCAGTAATTTCTTGCATGTGTGAACCTGTAACAAGCTTATCATCTACATATAGTAACAGGATAATATAGCTACCATTATCCAACCTAGTAAAATAAACACAATGGTCAGATTGACATTTACTAAAGCCATGCTCTGTCATAAACCTGTCAAACCTCAAATACCATTGTCTTAGAGCTTGCTCAAGACCATATAAGCTGGCCTTCTGTCTCATTTGTCCATTCTCTCCTTCCTTTAACCTATATATCCATCTATTTTTCAATGCTTTCTTTCCAGCTGGCAACTCAACCAAATCCCACGTATGGTTCTCTTCCAAGGAATCAATTTCCTCATTCATGTCATGCTCCCACTGTTTCCTCGATTCTACCTGCATTGCCTCATCAGAACTTTCTGGTTCTCCACCATCAGTGAGCAACAAGTAGTATAAAGAAGGGGAATAATGAATTAGATGTTTACTTACCCTTTCAGACCTCTTTATGGATGTTTGAGACTCCTTGATAGCTTGTTGTCTGCCCAAATTTTCATCTGACAATGACCAATCCCGGTCATCTCTAGTCGATGACGGTCTGAACCCGACCGATGTCAGTTCCTCCTGACTGACATCAGTCTCTACATGATTGACGTCGATTTCAACCTAACCAACGTCGGTTCCTACCTGACCAACGTCGATTCCTGTGTTTTCCTGTGAGTGATGATTTTTACCTACGAGCTCATTTTGGATCATAACCTCATCCAAATCAAGATTGCCCTGCTTAGAATTATTCAGCCTCTTGAGCTGATCACTGTACATCACCTTCTCATTGAAAACCAAGGCTTTCCATTTCTTAAATGTGTTAAAAACATCATATTTCCTCTTTATGCAATAAACCCATACCTTTCTTGTAGCATCATCAATGAAAAAAAACATAATACTGTGATCCTCCAATAGAAGCTACCTGAGCTGGTCCCCACATGTCTGTGTGAACAAGCTCCAACTTGTGCTTCTTCTTTGTTGACCCAGTTTTGAGAAACCTCACTTTCTTTTGTTTCTCAAAAATACAATGCTCACAGAAATCTAGATCTATGCTTTTCAAATCTAAAAGCTTACCTTTTGACTTAAGAACATCCATTCCCTTCTCACTCATGTGACCAAGCCTACAGGGCCACAACTTTGCATCTACATCTGAAGTAGATAAAATAGAAGGATAATAATTAGTAATACAAGTAGATAGATAAAGTGTACCTACTTTCTTACCTCTAGATAATACAAGTGCACCCTTGGAAACTTTACAAGATTCAGCTGTGAGAGTTACTGTGAAACCCTCATCACCCAACTTTCTTATAGAAATCAAATTCTTCTTCAGGATGGGTACATGCATGACATCCTTCAACACCCATGTGTTGCCATTCTGAAATTTCAGCTGCACTTTTCCTTTGCCAACAATTTGACAAGGCTCATCATCCCCTAAATAAACTTTTCCAAAGTCTCCATGGACATAATCATTGAAAAATTCTCTATTTGGGGTTGCATGGAAAGAGGCACCAAAATCTAAAACCCATGATTCTACTTGACTATCCAAAGAAAATATAAGAGCATCCTGTGCAACAATACCTGCATCATTTGCTTCTTTATTACGTTCATGCTGATCTTCTTTGCTATCCTTCAACCAACAATCTTTCTTTGCATTTCCTTTCTTTCCACAATTCCAACAGGTTATACTGCCATTTTTGGATTTGGATCTACCTCCTATCTTTGACCTTGATTTCCCTTGCTTGCCCTTCTCTCTTTGCCTTCCCCTACTTTCAACACTTAAAGCATTACCTGATGTTTCCCCTGTGCTTTTCCTGTGAATTTATTCATTCAAGATTACACTAACAACATCAACAACTTTCAAGATATTTGAAGCAGATGCAGTATTACTAGCTACCATTACCAAGCTATGCCAGCTTTTAGGTAAAGAGCATAAGATTAAAAGAGCCTTAATTTCATCATTAAAAACTATTTTGACTAAATTTAACTGATTTATAATTTCATGGAAATCATTAAGATGACTATATACAGATCCACCTTCCTGCATTTTCAAATTAAATAATTGCTTCATAAGATATACCTTATTCGAAGCTGAGGGTTTTTCATATAATTTGCCAAAATATCCATTAACTCTACCATTGTCTTTGCCTGTGATAAGTTTGCAAACACGGAAGATGCCAGGCTCAACCTTATAGATCCAAGAGCCTTTCTATCAAGAACATTCCATTCTTCATCTTGCATATCTGTGGGCTTTCTTAAAACCCCACCCAATGGTAAATATAGATCTTTCTGATACAGATAATCTTCTATCTGCATCTTCCATAATTGATAATTCTTGCCATTGAATTTCTCCATTCTTAGTTTACTTTCTTTTGCCATTGCTTTACTCCCACTCAATCAGAAACCCCTGTGAGTGAATCCTGTAATCAACAAAACACTAACCTACTCTGATACCAATTGTTAGTGTTCCAAGCTCTGATACCAATTGTTAGGAACTCTAGGAGAGTACAGTTGATTTTATTTTGTATAAGCAACTAAACACGGAATTAAACCAGAAGTAATAAGTAACTAGAATTCAAAAATGACAAATAATAGGAGATATGAGAAATAACCAATCTGTATTAAACTCTTTCAGAAGGAAATACAATGAAGAAATCTCTTTCTTTCCACACCTCTTGGGTGTACAATAATTCTCCCTCAAGAGTTCTCTCTCTCTCTCTCTCTCAATCAATTACAACCAACTCAAACACTGAGTTGTTATTCCCTTATTGTGACAATCAACCCAATGGTTGTTGTTGCCTACAATTACAATACAGCCCCATGGGTCTCTTAAATAGATCCCAAAGCAAACAATAATTAGAAACACGGACTCAAGACTAAAATTAGTCTTTACATGCAAACTAACTGTTCTCCTAAAATTAGAATAGTTTTAGAAATGGACAGATGACTGATGTCAGTCTGAAGGTGACCGATGCTAGCCAATCCTAACTAATGTCAATTTTTGTAGCTAGAGATAACCGATGTTGGTCGACCCCTAATCGATGACGGTTGGCTCTGACCGATGTCGATTACTATGTAACCTAGCAACCTCCACATTAGCATATTGGTGAAGCTTTTAGCTTCACAACTTAACAGAGGGTTGAATAGGGATTTAGATAAGGATAAATTTTGGACTTGGATTAGGATAAGAAGTTGGACAGGGTATGGACGTGGAATAGATGAATGAGTTGGATGAGAATAAAGAGTTAGGGACCTAGATTAGGATTAGGATAATGAGTATTCAGATTTGGATACTTATTTGGTCTAGGAATCAAACCTAATAGTGTCTAAAAGAGGTGATTTATAAAATTTGGTGAAGATTAAGATGACCAAGGGCTATCAAAAGACAAAACTCTATAAGAGTTCAATCTAGCAAAGAGATTAGGAGATGATGGGATCAAATACTTTTCATACTAGCAAAATAGGGATTGGATGGGTGTTAGGTATGAAGAATTAATGATAAAGAAGTGGTGGGTGATAGACTAAATTCATGTACAAGGTTGTGTATGTTGATAAAACTTAGTCAAAGGATGATTAAGAGGAGGGAATAGTGACCACTAGGATTTGGTGCCAAGATGAAATATAGCATCCAAGGATGATTATTATGATATGGATATTAGCCATTGTGAAATATGAATGTCATGGAGATGGATGTGATGAGGGGATTAGACATAAAACAAGACACCATGGACTATTTTGGGTTTTTTTTAATTTTATGATTTTTAGGGTTTTTTGGAATATTTCACTTTTTAGGGATTTTTTGGAATATGTATATACACTATACAAATGGGGTTACTAGCAAAGGGAATACTAATCTTAGCAACCAAGATAAGAATGGATGGAGGGAATGATGGATGGGATAATAAAAGGATTATGGTAATGTGAAAAAGGGGATGAGGGATAAGGAGGAATGAACTAGGGATTGCCAATGACTACATCATGAAGGATTCAGATGTTTAGTTGCCTAAGTGTTCATTGGAAAGTATGCCAAGATGATTATAAAACATTTTTCAAGACACCTTCCATTCTTTATGAAAGTAAAGATGGGAAGAAATGATCAACACAATAGGATGCATGATATGATGATGGATGATGGGTAAGAAAAATGGATGGAGGGGATGGATAAGGGAAGATTTAACAAGGGAGATTAATGGATTTTGCCCCCAAGTGTTGAGGTATAATGTAGACAATGGATTATTTTACCATGATGCCAAAAACTAATTTTCATCATGGGACTTTCCCAAGGTGCCAGAAGATTGGTTTTCACCATTGGATGAATGTTTTTTTTTGAATTTTTTGACATTTTTTACCTTTTTTATGTTTTTGATGTTTCTGAATTTTTTGACTTTTGGATGGCATCTCAATTTATTGGAGAAGGGTAAGATGCATGATTTTTTATGTTGTTTGGATCTTCAACTGACACGTGTTCTAGAGATATGTGATGCAAGGACCATGTGATGGATGTTAGATTCCTGAATGTCTTGGTGGCCTTTATTGATTCTTAATTTAAAGTCTTTTGGATTTTTTAACCACGTGTCTTTATAGCCCCTCCAAATGACAATGCTACCTAAGGATGTGAGATATGGTGTGGATGGGAGCATGTCATGATTGTGATGATAGGGTATAGGATGTGAATGAGGGATGTGATCATGAAGGGATGGGGATCATAAATGGGGTTCAATAGTTACATACACCATTATATATGGTGGAGTGGATTGTTTAGATTGGTGCCATGAGATAAGGGATCTAAGACCTTTTGACTTATTGATTCTTTGATCTAGACATTAAGAGGATTGTTGGCCATATGATTATTACTTTTGAAATTATTTTGATTTATTGATTGGGTTTTACTTTGACTACCCCCTGGTGCTAGAATTTAGGATTCACTAGAGGAAACTAATTTATGATTTGATAGATGATGATTATTTTGACTTTGACATTCCCCTAGTGCCTGATTTTGGGCTTTACTAGGAGAAGAAATTTTTTATTAGGCCAATGATTTGAATTTTCTTAAATTTTAATTATGGGATCAAATATAAATTTATCATAATTTATGAATTTTGGAATACGGTCTTGGACCTTGGTATTCATGGTAAATGATTTTGAATACAAAGGGGAATCTAATGATGCATGATCTTGTTTAGTTCCTTCAAAAAGTGGGATATAGGGATTATGGAGGTGAGGTGGATGGTTAATGTTGTGTAATATATTAAGGGGATAATTAGAATCATAGTCCTTTCAAGGGTCATTAGGATCCCTAGCCATAACGTTGGGGAAAGTGTCCTCAAAAATCTCAAAAAGATCACTAAAACTAGTTGTAGTATGTGCATCCAAAGTAGAATCAGATCCATTCTGATAATCTTTGACAGATAGAGCTTGTAAAAAATAGATTATGACTTCATCATCTTGATTAGGATCAAGAGATATGTCTAGAGATTTATTATAAGTATCTTTAAAAGGTCAGGGATAGTGATCATCTACTACAACATTGATTAAAGATTATGTTTCTGATGAGGAATCTAACTCAGAGACTATAAGTGAACATGATCCTAATGCAGATGGCTCTGATGTTGATTTTGGTGTACATGAATTTATGTTTCTAGTATAAGAATGATTGTTTGCAAGTTTCCTCTCAACAAGGGGTATTTTATGTGATGGGTGAGAGGGAGAGGATGGAGGAACAATGGACTGAGCAAAGATAGGTCCATGAAAGGGATTATGAGATGTTGGAGGACAAGGCTTATGGGACTTGGAATTGTGTTTGATGGAGGATTGGTTGATGATGGAGGGATCATGTAAAATGGGTATGGTGTCTTGACCTTGGCTTGGAAAGGGAAGGGCTTGATCATGATTGGGAATGAAATCTTAGCATCCCTCTTCTTGTTAACCTAAGGAGATGGACTCATCTTGTTCATCCTTAATTACTATGTCACCATGGTCAATGAGATCTTGGACATAATAGAATAAATTTTGACATCATTTAATGGAATGACCCCAAGTTTTATAATATTTGTAGTATCAGTTTGTTTTATACCATGAGGGCTTAGGCTTGGTGGGATCAAGATGTCGTATGGGTGGATAGACCATTATGTTGGTGGCAACTAGTTATTGGAAAAGGGCTTCCAAGGATATTGGAAGGGGAATATAAGGACTTTTATGTGTAAGTATTAGACTTTATATTATATGGTATTTGACATAAATGGGTGGATAGACGGGTGGCCAAGATTGGATTACCTTTGGTAGTAGATGAAGGGGTGGATGATGATGGGTTATGACTAGGGAATATAGGATGTACATGAGACTCACATGAAGGGGTTTTCCCTATAGGTGAAATGATTTGAAAGGGGTCTACACCTTCGGTAAGTGGGATACCCATCATAAGGAACTGTAAGAGGATCTCATCCTTATTGGCAGCTATGTATTGGTTTATGAGGTGGGGTCTGACTTCAGGGTGGTGGGGGATAAAGGATGGGGGACTTATTGGGATAGAGAATTGGATTCAAAAGTGATGTTATTGACGGATGGAGGATTTGGTTGTGGAAAAGTATGGATGGGATCTAAGGAAATTTTAATAGGGATAGTGGATGGTGGAAGGGGATGGAATGAGGATAAGATTTTATGGTGGACTTGTTTGGGAGGGAATTTCAGGCTTGTGGGGTCAAAATCATTAGGAAAGCAAGCACCCATATTCCATGGATGGAAAATAAATTCATCTTCATTCTCTATGATATATTGATTGATTATGGTGACCACATCCAGGAATGTTGGGATTGATTTTGATGAGTTATGGGATTGTGGTTGGGGAAGGACATGGGATGGTGATTTGGGGGGAATGAGATCAAGGTCAACAGAGAGGAAAGCACCCACTTCTAATGCTCTCAAAAGGGATTCATCCTTGTTGGTTAAGATGTATTGGTCTATGATGATTGGGTCTAAATCCATAGGGATGGGTGACAAAATATGGGTGATGATACAGAGGTAGACAAATGATTAGAGATAACTTTTTGAACAAAGTAGGTCTGAAGGACCAAGCTATTATATTAGGTGACGATGAGGATAAGATGAAGTTGAAAAGTGATTAGGATTATATAGGATTAGGATCAAATTTTATATGAATAGTGCAATAGGTGCTAACAACCTATCAACAATGTTTAATTTGTAATCTAGCAAAGGATTGAGGATTTGATGGGTGCCAAAATTCAAAACTAGCAAGATGATGATTGGATGGGTGTTAGTTATGAATAGTAAATATGATTGGATTGATGATAATTAGATTGATAATGATGGGTTTGCTAGACTGATACTGATAAAGTGACAAGATGCTAGCAGGGTATTGACTAGGTATGAGATCTAAGCAATAGGATGATCGATAGTGGATTAGGATGATAGGATGATATGAAGGATAAAATTACTAGCTCAATACTTGGAATAATTCTCTCAAGATGGGATGGGATTAGGATTAGGTGATGGAGATGATAGGATAAGGATAAGTATGGTGATGGGTGATGATGAAATGATTAAAATGTAATGTAAATAAGATGGGGATGGTATGGACATGGGTGTGACTTAAAAATCCAAATAGGATTAGGATGGGGTTGGATTAGATGGATGATAAAGGTAAGGTTAAGATGATTTATTAGGTATGGACTTAGGATAATATATGGTTAGGATATGTAGGTGATGGGGGGATGAACTAATTATGAGTGGATATGGCTAGACTAGGATGAGATTAAGGTAAGGACAATTTGTACAAGATGATGTCAAGGATGTACAAGATAAGATTTTGGTGATGGGGGTGTGATCAATGATGAGTGGTTCTATTAATAGGAGGGGATAAAAGGATATAAAATATTAAGTACAAGAGGGAAAGATAAGGATATATAAAATGATGGTTAGGATATGTGAGTGATGAGGTGAGGATGACTAGACTAAGGTATGATGAAGACAAGATGAGATGGGATAAGATAAAGACAATAGATATAAAGATAATATGTAAAATGGGATGATGACAAAGATGATATGTACAAAATGATGACGATGAGGTAAGAATACATAAGATGAGTTTGTGCAAGACTTAGATAGGTGTGTACAAGTTTGGGTGAAATGTTGACTCAACTCACAAACAACACTGGTCTAACATAACACACATCAAATCAAGTAAGCCATAAACCTATGATTAGTAAACTAAAGGGAGTGTAACTTGATCCCTGCACCATCAAATGGATTTGTGGGTGAGGCTATAGGCTAGTGATTCATTATGGAATCAACTAAATCCTCTCTACCCCATTTGCACATGATGGATACTTATGAACTAATACTGACTCTGGCAATGAGGTGCCTTTTACGATTGAAAGATCCTATGTTAGGTTTGCATAATGCTTCTAGGTATGTCCCCTATATATGTGAAGGTACAGTGGGGCCCAAGTTAATACAATATGTTGTCTAACCTCCTTGTATCTTGGAGCTTAAACACCCCTCACTCCATGGAACCCTTTATGGGGAATTCTAGTTTGGCACCAAATAATATCTCTCCTAATTTTTAGACTCCACTAGAACACAGAGTTTGTACTAGTTGTGGTGGTGAAATCCATTGTCATTAACCCCCTAGAAAAATAAAAATGAAATGGGGTTTATAGGTGGTTTTTGATCCTCTAGGAATCATCGTAAGGATGAAAGGAGGGGAGCATACACCACCATAGCCCTCAGGATATAAATTGGAAAACAAAGAATATTAATTAAACAATTATGATTTAAGTGTGAGATATTTACAAGAGGCAAGAATATACAAGATAAAATGATTAATGATATATATACAAGATGTAAGACAAAATGATTAAAATGATTCAATTATATCGATTAACGAGATATATACAAGATAAAAAGAAAAAATGATTAAAAGTATTTTCAATATGCCAAAAAGGAGTGTTTGATAAGCATCCTGCAAGCAAAGATTAGTATTTTTATTTGGCACTCAAAATAGGTAACTTGCAAGACAAGGATTGGTAGTTTCGATAATCAATCTTGAGGGGTAACCTATAAGACAAAATGTTTGACCAAAATATTAATTGTAAAAGGATGATGTTAGTTAAAAAAAAGTATCCACTAAATTTACCCCTGTAAGAATCAAAGTGATAGTCTAATAGGCCTTAAGAAAAACACCCTAAAAAATCATGATTTGGCTCTATAACTCCTTTGGGTGAGTAGGCCATGATGTGGGGGTTTGGGGTGGTAGTCCCCAGTGGTGTCAAGGGGAAACACCCCTTTTGGGGTCCAATGGCCTCACCCCAGGTGAACTCCTTGTTTTGGTATAGGGTAGGGTCGAGGGGTAGAGCCTCTGATGCTAAATCCCATTTGGGCCTTGTGGGGAAGCTCGAAAGACTCAAAAATACACTTAAAAAGACCAATTTTAAAGCAAAACTTAGTGCAAAATTGAAAATACATAGTGTAAAGTCATAACCAAAGAGTGCAAAACCATAACTCCAAGGAAAAACTATAGATCATGAGTTGTAATTTTGTAGTAGTTAGCTTAACCATGATGGTTAGACTGTAAAATCACATCAATTAGACAAAACCATAACTTTAAATGATAAAATCACTATTTACTATAAACTGAGAGCTATAGTTTTGTTATAAATTACAAAACCTCAAAATTTTGACTGTGGACCGGAATAGATGATCAGGCAAAACTAGTTACTTAGATGCTCAAAAATGCCTATGTACAGATGACTATGATGGATTAAAACTGATTCATGATATATCAAAAAAAATTAAATGGAGATTGTTTATAAAAAATGGATAGAACTAGGATTATAAAAAGAGTATTTTTAGTTATATTAGGTCTTATATATACCCTATAAGATGATAACCAATAGACAACAAGGTAAAATTGATAGAATTAAGTTATATTGGCAAAATCACTACTAGGGCTACAATATTGCAATTTCAAAGAGTAAAGTCACAACTTCCCAAGTTTCATAATCTACAATTTTTTTGATGATGAAAAAGGGAAAGGGTAATGTGTTTAGTTTTAACTTTGAATGGTCCTTTGTGCCGTTGGCCTCTTCCTTGTTGAACCTACCAATCACACAACAAAAACAAAGATAAAATCTGTGTTATGAGAATGTGGTTAGCCCAAAATTTCTTATTTTAGACCTAAATGATGTAAACATAATGCAAAAGAGTGTTTATTTTAGGATCAAAAGGATTTTATGTCTCCTAAAAAATAGACAACATCAAGACTAAGCATGCAGTTTAGAGAGCAATGATCAACTATTTAGTGATTTTATGAAATTTACAAAATCGTGACTCTTCACCATAATCTGCAATTTATAGGACAAAATCACGACTTTAAAAGTCACAATTTTTCCTAAATAATAAAACCCACAAAACCCAAAAATCATTAGCGATTAGATTAAAGAACTAATATATATACAAAATCACAATTCTCTATGCAAAGTTGTGATTTGCGAGTTACAATATTATCAGAAAGCAAGAAACTTGTCAAGGTCAGAGAAAATGGTTAGTGGTCAATTCAAATAGTTAGTGAAAATTCATGACTTTTGGGACAAAATCACAACTACAAGGTCGTGATTACTAGTGCAATGTCATATATTTTACCTATGCACATAAAATTTCCAAAAATCTAAGATTTTCCTTATCCAATTGATCCTGCAAGCTAGCAAAACACATCTAACGAAAAAAATTGGTTAAAATTGGTAGTAAATTCCTACTATGGTCACCAAAATGTATAATTATTTTGAGCATAGCATGGATTTAATTCTGGAAATTCAAACCTAAACATCAAACTACCTAGTTAAAGTCTAGATCCATTACAACCAGAATATGAATGGATGAACATAATTCAAAACTAGCACTATGATCCTAAAGCTAAATGTTCTACATCATGATTAAATGAATGTAAAATGAAAGGATTGGATTTACCTTAGACTCAAATTGGGCATTATGATGGCATGATTCAAATATTATTGATGAAGGATTGGATTATTTAATGACTAGCTGGACAAGGATTCCTCACTTGATTTCTTGTTAGCTCCAATAGAGGGATGGATTGATTTAAATATATTTTAGAGGGAGAGATAAATGGTGGATATTTGAAGTTATATGAGGGAGATCAAGGGTTGAGGATTAAAATGAATTTAAAATTCCTTGGAAGCCTCTATATTTAGAGGCTTCTAAAGACGAGGGGTGAGAATAGACAAGGTTCTAGATTTGAAGGGTTCTAGAATCCTTCTTAAAGTTAATGATGATTAGATGGGGGATTAGGTATGGATTAGGTAGGGATTAAGATATCCTAGGCATAGGCTATTAGGTGGGTCATTAGGTATTTAAAATTTCCAAATAATTAGATCAGGATAGGGTAATAGGGATTTAGGATAAGTTAATTGATTGGTGGGGATGAATAAGGTTAGTTCATGAATAAATATTGAGGGGTATGTTAGATAAATGGATAGGAAAGGGGGATAAATTAACAAAATTAATTAGAATAAATGAGATGAGTAGAATTTATGTCAACTAATAGGAATATTAGTGACATTAAATGAAGTGAGTATAGTTGGATGCATACAGTTACTTTGTGACAAAAGAACAAAGATAGATCTCCAAACATGTATTGACAATTTTTGTACGTCCATCAATCTTTGTATGATATCACAAACTCGCTTATAGATGTGTGACAAGGTGCTTCAAAAAATAATGCTAGAAATGAATCATGAAGATCGAGTTATGATCTAATACAATAGAGGTGGGGATGCCATGAATCTAGAAGATTTGATCAAGAAATGTTTGGTGGTGGAAGAAGTTTAGGGGTGGGCCAAAGAATAGATTGAGAATATCTAGAAATATGATCCACCACTATGAGATTGTCTGGAATTCACCTCAAAACTAGAAAAAGGGTGCATAAAACAATCTACCTACTTAGTCACCTGAGGATTGAGGAAATTAAGTATATTTCCTGAATCAATAAGAATAGTGAGGGGTTATTTCTTGAAAAACCCTTTTACACACATTTTTTGTGGAGTGGTTACCCTTGCCAAGGCATGCATGGAAATTTCTAGATGTGAATTTGAGGGCATTGAATCATCGATTTCTTACTTTGGTTCATCTAAATGGGAATCTATGGCATCTTCTCATTCTTTTGTATTAGGTGAGGAATCAACATTGAGCAGATACAATTTTTTTCAATGTATTTATGGCATGTAGCCTATTTTTCATCACAATTTTAGCATAACCCTTTATCATGATGTGTATGCATTTTTTCCTCGAAGAGACATTCTATGGGCATTGCTTTGAGAGGGGGTTTGTGTTGGGGCATTGGAAGGAAGATATATTGGAGGGTACATGTAATAATATTGTATATAGTATTAATCCTATGTGTGTAGCTTAGGTGTCTTGTTTTTGTCTTATTCAATTAGTTATCCATTCCCATATGAATAGGGAAGGTTAGTTTGGGGAATGTGAAGTGACAATCTTCTTAGCTTATTTTTTATAATGTTTGCTCTCTTTTAAGTTGAATCAAGAAATATAAATTTCATTTCCATTATGAATATAATATGGCTTGTCATTAGTATTAGAGCCTATAATTTTAATTTGTCATTTTTTGTCATTATTTCTCCTTAAATCGATTCGTACAACCTATTATTTTCTCTTAGTTAAGTGTCATAGTCTATGAGTGAGGAGGTAAAAGTCTTTTTGTCATTTTTTTATATTCTAATTTTTCATATCTACTTGTAGTGAACCAAAAATTAGTAGGGATGTGTTTTGATGTTAGAAGTGGGACATTAGGACTACACAACACCTGCTTTCTAACTACTCATAAGGACATACCTATTATTTACCCAAGTTGATGTAGTATTTAGTAGTCCCAACCTACAATCTAGAATTTTTTTGTTGCATCTTGGTCACCATTCATTGGTTGCATAGAATTTTTCTTTATTGCATCACTTTATTTATTTGGAGTTGTGGGAAGAAAACCAAATAATATTAAATTTTGTACATCAACTAAAGGATCACATGGAGGATTGATAAACAATATTCTTCGGTATCTCAATATTCCATAGAAGACAAATTTGGTAGAGTCTCTACATTTTCTATTCCAATATTAGAATTACATATAAAGCTAAATTGGAGGAGAACGTGTATAATATTTTAAGCTTTTTTTCTAAAATTCAAATTTTCGTTTAAACATCTTTTACAATTTTTTAAAACATTTAAATTTTAAGGCATTTAAAATTTGGATCAATTTTCATTGAAATTGTCTTGAGCAACCTAATCTAAGTGAATTTGGGAAAAAAATAACCAAATTTCGTAATTAAAGGAGAAATAATAAGATCTACTCTTTTACCCATTTGTTATTAAAACTAAGTATATTGATGTATGAGGTTTTCTTATTAAGTCATTGCTAATGATAAAGTGGATCCTTTTCACGTACCATTTTGTTATATATAAAAGGAGACCATTTTGGAGTGATAAGGAACCAATTGAGGTTAAACTCAAAAATTAAAACCTCCAAAACTCAAAACTCCAAAAACTCAAATAAAAACCATGCATTCTATCAAATTTATTATTTGCACAACATTGATCGGTAAAGATAGTTGGTTAGAATGGTCTCAATAAGTGGAGAGCACACTCATCTTCAATGATCTATGGTTTTATTTATGATGGAGAGAAAAATCCATTTGAACCAACATGAAATGTAAAAGATATTTAGACATGGAGGCAAAAAAACTTGAAAGAATTGACCTTGATGAGGGCCTCAATGGATGGAGATGTGTTTCATCATATTCAAGGGTGAAATACTCCATCAGAATCATTTAATAAACTAAAGGAGTTATATGATTCTCACTTAGAGTTGGTATTCATTTAGTTGTAGTTGAAGTTGTTCAACCTTGAGTTGAAAGATGGTGATGTGATGAGATTAGCTTCAAATATATGTGCCATCAAGCATGATGTCGAATAAAGAGGTGTTAAAATCAATATCTATATGATCACATTCATAAAATCCATTCTTTCCAACTATTCAACTTACTTGGAGTCTCTACAAGCAAGCAATCAGTTGAATACTCTCACATTTGATCAATTGGTTGAAAGATGGTAGAAAGAGAAAAGGCATTTGGAAGAAAAATTAATCCCACAATAGGTGAAAATGTGTGTTATGTCAAATCAAATTCTTAAAATATATCTAATGACATGTCTTCCAAAAATGAAGGCAATAATAAGTAAAAAAACAAGTACAAGGGAAAAGATGGAAAAAATAAAATTCATGGTGGTAAAAATAAAAAATAAGATGATAAACATACCCTCTACTATGAATGATGAGCTAGAAAAGGAATCCATGAGACTCATGAATGCATAACTCCATGGGAAAAAATGAAAGCATAATGTAATAAAAAAGAGGGAAATTCAAAGAAACAATTAAAAGAGTCAAACTCAACCCAATTCCCTAGTGAATGTGTGTTTTCTAGTATAGATGATGAAGAAAATAATGTCTCAATTTGTTCTTCATGGTTTGACATTTGGGTTATTGTAACAAGTGCCACTCAATAGATGACTTTCCAAAAAGAATTTTTTTAGGAGTAAAATGAATAAATTTATTTCTCTGTATACCTCATTAAGAGATCAAGTCTACAACCATAGGGAAGAGGTACAATATGGCTCAAGTGTCCAGGGCTTCTAGATTTCAAACTTGAAAATATTCTTTATCTTCCTCAATTGAAATTAAACTTATTATCCCTAATGCTCATTAGGTAACAAGGCCATTCCATCATGTTGGATAATGGTGATGTCATTATCAAGATAAAAAGTGATAATGTAGTTGTCTTGATTAGATATGAGGAAGGGAAACTACTCAAACTTAGGGGTGAGCCATCAAATTCAATGAATTATGTTCATCTCATAGAAGATGGAATGTCCCAAACATGTTGTGGCATGAAACATTCAGTAACACTCATTATAAAAATATTTATTTATTATAAAAGAATGGTGTTGTTGGCATGCCTACATTTCCCATAATATCATATGAAAAGTATGAAACCTGTATCTTGGATAAACACACAAGAGAACTATTCCTAACGTCATAGTGGAAAGCTAACAAAAAATACAACTAGTTCATTTAGACTTATGTTTTATTCCAATCCTCTCATAATTCATGTTGTTCATTGATCACTACAATAAAATGACTTGGATATAATTTTTAAAGAAAAAATCGTAAGCCTTTGATACATTCCAAAATTTTCAAACCATGATTTAAAATGAAGCTCAAACCTACATCAAGATACTTAGGATAGATAGTGGTGGTAAATACACTTCAAAGAAGTTTGAATCTTATATTGAAAAAAATGGGATCAAACACCATATCACAATTCCTCACACTCTAAAATAAAATGGATTTATAGAAAGGAAGAACAAAATTGTGATAATTATGGTTCATGCTATGTTGTACTTCAAAGGGGGAAATCTGCACTTTTGGGCCAAAGCAACTAAAATAATAGTATACCTCTGCAACAAATCACCTTCAATAACTCTTGAATCCACGACTCCATATGAGATGTGGTGTGGTCATCTTCCTTCAATGTGACATCTTCAAATTTTTGGATCCACTTGTTACACATTAATTTTAAAGGAATATAGAAATAAGTTGGACCACAATATTTGTAAATGCATCCACTTGAGATATTCATAATCCTCTAATGTATACAGGTTAGATGATGAGAAAGAGAAAAAATTTCTCATCATAATATGAGATTGCAAAGAACAAAGATCATATTGATCAGAATCTGAATTGACTTGATAAGTATGCAAAGTTTAATGTCTACAAAGATATTGATTTGTATGTTCCAAATAATGATTGGGATGCACACAATTGGGAATCTATTGACTTTATATTATCTCATATACATGAGATTGAAACTCCCCCTGAAGGAGAGAGTGAAACTTCATTAGATAATGAATAGGGGCCACCAAAACATAGTCAAAAATTTATGGAAATTTAAAGGATGAACTTGAAGACCCTAAAACATACAAATAGATGCCTAAGTGGATCACTCAAACATTGAAATATGTGAAACCTAATGAAGTTGTAAAAATAGGCACTAGAAGTACACATGCAGTCACATCATAATAAGACAAGTCCCTTGAATGAATTCAAGATAGGATTAAAAATCTCACCTTGAATGATTCTTCAGAAGAATAAATCAATGATGCATTTGATTCATAACCAACATCTTTCAAACACACTGAGAAGCTTAAATCTTGGAGAAAAGTGATGAAAGATGAGTATAGTGCATTGGTAAAAAATGGGACTTGGAAATTGATTGATCATCCATATGACTACAAACATATTGGCTCTAAGTGGTCAATCATAAAAAATACAATGTTGATGGCTCACTTAACAAGCACAAAGAAAGGCTTGTTACAAAGGGATATGCTTAAAAAGAAGAAATTGACTATAATGAAACCTTTGTACCTATAATAAAATGAACTACCATTCAAACCATATTGGCTCTAGCAACTCACAATGAATGTAAAGTTTACCAAATAGACATCAAAACTACATTCCTAAATGGTGACCTTAAGGAAACTATGTACATACACAACTTGAAGATTTTATAGTAAATGAACAAGAGCATAAGGTGTCAAAACTAGAAAAATATTGTGTAGTTTGAAATAATTCCCTCGAACATGGTACAACAAACTAGCTGAGCACCTCATGAACATGAACTTAAAACATTTGGAGTTTAAAGATGCAACTCTTTTCCTCAAAATTTTGAAAAAATATTTGTATTTACGATGGTGTATGTTGATGATTTGATCATCATAAGTAACAATTAATGGTACACTACAAAATTCAAATTAGAGTTGATGAAAACCTTTGAAATAACTAATTTGGGTTATCTTCATTACTACTTGGGTATTGAAGTGATTTAAAAATTAAAATATTTATTCATCACTTAGTAAAATTAAATTAGTGATAGTTTAATTAATTTTGAAATGGAATATTTTAATCCCCTTAGCATTACCATGGAATAGAATCTCAAATTGGCATCTAAAGATTTAACAGGTTTGGTTGATGCCACTAAATACAAATAACTCATTAGAATTTTGATTTATGTGACCATAACTTGACTAGATATATCATTTATAGTTGGTATCCTCTCAATATTCATGCAACAACCTTGGGATAGTCATTGGGTAGTAGTAAAAAGGGTCCTCAAATACCTCAAAGGAACATAGAATTTTGGGTTCAAATACTCTAGGGTAAGAGACTTCAAACTAGTTAGATATTCAAATTCTAACTATGGTGGTGATCATGAAGATGAAAAGTCCACCACAAGTTTTTTGATGAATTTAGGAATGATATTTGTCAAATGGATATCAAAAAAACAATCAGTACTAGTGATTTCTTTAGCAGAGGCAAAATATATGGCCACTTCATAGGCAACTAGAGAGATCTTGTAGCTCAGAACGGTTGTTGCATATTTAAAGGAACAACAGGGTTTGTCTACACTTATATAATCTAGATGGCAAATAATCTAGTCTTTCATGACTAAACTAATCATATTAATACTAAATTTCATTTGATTTAGCACTATGTGAAAGATGGTAGTGTCAAGTTGCAACATTTTTCTATAGTAGAGCAACCAAAACACTTATTGACAAAAGTGCTTGGACAAGAAAATTTTGAAAAGTTCAAAGGAATGCTTCGTTTGACAAAGTCCCCTAAAAATTAAGGGGAATGTAATATATATATATATATATATATATATATATATATATATATATATATATATATATCTGTGTTTGTGTGTGTGTGTCCTAGGTGTCTAGCTTAAGTGTTTTGCTTTCATATTATTCAATAAGTTCTCCATTCCTATAGGAATAGGAAAGTTTAGTTTGGGGAATGTGAATTGAATATCCTTATTTGGTTATTTATTGTAATGTTTGTTCTCTTTCAATTTGAATCATGAAATATAAATTTCATTGTCATTCTGAATATAATTCAGCTTGTCAATGCCCAATTGGAATTGTGGTGTTGCAATGGGATTTTGTCTTCTAAAATTTTTTTTAAAACCAAGGCTTCAATAATACTTTAAGTTTTGAACATTTTACCCTTGGCTCAAATCACATCCTTGCATTAGGTGATGAAGCAACTTTTTTAAAAATCATCAAATAGGCCTTTAGTTTGATTTACTAGTTTTGCAAATTTTGTTTGATAATTTTGAACTATGTCAGTTTGATGAGGTTTAGTTAAGGCACCTATGAAATCATCATAGGCACTAGGCCCAAAATGCACTACCAAGAGTTTGAAAAAATCAGCCCAATCTCGTTCTTGATTTGATTTTTAGTGGCATTGGTACCATTGGATAGCTTCCTTCTCTATGTGAAATAAAGTAATGGGTACCTTTTCTTCTCCCATAGTGGGATGTAGGTTGAAATATTATTTTTCAAAGTAAATATAGCTAGTGAGTTCAATACCATCAAGGTTTAGAAAATATAATTTAGGGACATGTAGTGGTGATCTAGAGGAAGAATTGCCATCATATTGATTATCCCCATTAGTTCATAGTGTTTGATTTTCAATATAGAATTCAAGGATGCAATCATTTAGTTCAGACATTTAGGATTCAAATTTAGTCTAAAGTTCAACAATGTCATATTCCATAGTGTGGGTCCCTACATGAGTAAAAACCATTTACTAGAGGATTTGGAAGTGCTAAAAAAATCCAAGTGAAGTTATATATAAAATTTATTGGCTTGATAAGATAATCATAATGGTGTAATTTCCACACAATTGAAAAAATCAAAAATGTTCTTTCAGGATATAGGCGAAATAATTTTTTTGTATTGAAATTTTTTAAGAAAAATTGAAATAACCCTTAAAATGACCAGCATGGTGAGAAAATCAAAATGGTGTGTTCTACATATGGGCTCTGAAAAGATTCTATACTTTTTTCTAATAAAAAAATTATAGTTACAATGTGATCATTTGGTTGTATAGACAAAATCAAATCAAAATTTGGAGCTTATAATAAACAATTATAATTAAAATGATATCAGTTGGCCATATGGCCAAAACCATATCAAAATTTGGAGCCTAGACAAAAAACTTAGATCTTTTTTTATTCAAATTACAAATGAAATTCCTTATTGGAGCTTAAAATTGATGATGTAGTACACAACTAATTTCATAAATTCATGTTATATTTATTTTACTAGGAGGAACATATGATGCATACACTATGGTTTGGAGAGCCTATGCAATATAATGCCAATGCACATGGACATGTTTTAAAACTTAGCTCATAGTGATGATAAATTATTTTAAAAAAAAACCTTCAGATCTTGACATAGGTACAACTTTTAAAACTTGGTTCATAGCGATGGTTGGTTTTAAAACTCGTCTCCTAGTGATGACATTCTAGGGAGAAATCTTAGTGCCACCACTTTGTTACCACTTTTTGATCACCCATATCCCATTAAAGTGAGGTGAGAGCATACAATGGATAGATGTAAATATCCCTAACTTATTGAAGTTGCTACAAAAATTAACCCTAACAAGTGTTATGATACTAGATGATAATATCCTTCTTAAAACAAATTAGAACTAGACTAAAAATATACAAAATTAAATCAAGAATTAAATAG
The DNA here is from genome assembly GCA_037957365.1 of Torreya grandis. Classification (NCBI taxonomy): domain Eukaryota; kingdom Viridiplantae; phylum Streptophyta; class Pinopsida; order Cupressales; family Taxaceae; genus Torreya; species Torreya grandis. Next base: position 392,641 of record JARHVA010008184.1, on the reverse strand, counting down.
AAATTGAGTGATTATTTTAAAATAATGAAGAATTGCATTAAAATTATCACTGGCCTCTTTAAGGTGGGAACCCCATTTGAACAAGCTCAATTAAATACAATTCATGGATGACCTTTCACTAGTCTAGACTCTTATTTATATTAATTTATATTTAACTAACTACTACTCTATATGAATGTGGATTATGACTCGAGGGACATCTTGCAAAGCATATGAATCCTTAGCCTTTTATTAAGGAAATAAATTATAAAAATATGGTTAGGACAAAAGGTCCAAACAAGAATAAAAATATGGTATTACCAATGCAAGGGCAAAGATAACATCATTTATGAGGCTATCAAATGTGAATGGAGGGCTTATAAATACTCTAGATGCAAACATGGCATAAAATAGGAGATAAAGAGATATTTTTCCTCATTGAAGCACTTGAAAATGTCTATAATGGTGATGAAAGGCTTAAAGGAGGATGAGCCAAGTGATCCATGATGAGGGGTGGGCAAGGGGTGAAGAAATAATGGATACTTAAAGAGAATGACAAGAGACAAATAACGTGAATAAGAAGTTAAGGGAGTGAATATGCCACCATACTATAAGAAGTCCAATCAGTGCCATACATGCAATAAAAAATTAAGGAAGGTAGTGAATCTAAAGTTGATCGATGGAAGGATGATGGAAGATTAAGTTTAATGAATGGGATGTGACAACCCATCCTTAGAAATATAAGTGTATTTAATCCTTTGAACTCTAAAAGCTAGTCATTTTCAATGACATTGAAAGTATCCAAGTTGACACCTAAATTTACAATATGATACATTACTTTGTTTGCCTCCCTAAAGAAGTGATTGATCCTGATTTCATCAATTTTTTTAAGAAGAGTGAATGCAAACCTAACATTAGAACCCAACTTCCATTTTGAAATGGATCCTTTATTGAGCATCAAGATGGTGAGTTGTGAGTCACCTTTGATATTGATCATAGATAAATATTTTATGTACTCTATTTGAAGGCTCAGTGGGAGCATTCAACATTATTTTTTATTTTGGATGGCTCTAGATGGATGGGAGGAAGAAACTGATAAGAATGAGAATTTGTGGTCTCAAAGAATGCATCTTGCACCTACTCTCCTAATATTTCCCTTTGAGTAACCATCAAAGTTGAGTTTGACCCAACCTAGGATGGGAGGATTACAATTAGATATATTTATAACTTCTTGGATTACTCTTATCCCATGAATAGGGGTAAATTTTGACATGATTTTAGATGTTTGGATTAATCGAGGAACACCTCTTGAAGTAGGACAAAGGGGTGGGACTAGATTCATAATATCTATGCTATGTTCCACTTAGTTCACTTGGATAAGTGTGACTCCTACATCAATATGTCCGCATGTCAACTTGTTTAAAGTGTCCAATGGGCCCAATGAGAATGGAACATAGGTCATTGATTACAAACTACTTGTTTCTCACCACTAGCCTAGGCTAAAAGTGATATTAATGAATGTGTAGACACTATTTATGAATTATATAACACCTCAATCTTGTACACTTGGGAAAATACATATCATGGATGTACCTTCAGCTTATAGACCTTTCCCACTACTAAAAGGCTCGCATACATTATCTATTTATGCCTAATTACTTATCTCTTAGTCTGGCCAATGTCATTCTAATGACCCAGACTATCTATCATGCTCAAATATTATAAACATATTTATCTTCCATTTCTACAAATTTTGGACTTTCACCTATTTTCTAATTGCCCTGACACATGCATCCCAGTGATACACCTACATTGACATAAATTTATTCTCCCAATGAAAGTGTCTAGTGCCCTAAAGTCATCTAATTTGTAAATAAAATGTATCCTAAATTTCAACCTAAGTATTTTAATATGAGATATTCTCAAATGGATTAGTATAAATACAATATCAACCCTCATTCATTCCTCACCTAGAAAAGGCTTGGAAACACCTAGCAACTCAGAAGGGAAACATACCAAAATCATTATATCAAGCACTCAAGTGAGCAAAATCTTCCCTACTTTCTCTTATCTCCAAGTCAACCATAAGGATAACATATCTACAGGTCTAAATTACTAAAGGATTAGACCAAGAGCTATATTTTTCATGTTGCAACTTAGGTCACTGTTGTAATTGTTTATCACACATTTCATGATTCACACACAAGCCAACACATAAGGGATAACTACATAAGTCTAAGGCCCTCTTCAGAGGATTGGATATGTAGGTAGCATTCATTGATAGAGGGGTCTTTAGGGTATCTTTACATTATGTTCCCACTAACCCATTTTTCCTATAGACACTATGAAGATGAAGAACTGGGTTTTTCTATTTGATAAGAAGTGATAGTCCATGACCCAAATATAAATGCACCAAAATGAAGGCAACACAAAACCCTTTAGCATTTAGGTGGTCATATCCAGTTTTAATAAGTACTTTATATTGGACACCTACATCTAAGTGAGACAATAGCATCAACATAACCATCCCAAGTTTATGCAAGTGTTCATGACTATAGAGGTAAAATTTTCACAATCAGGTGATTGTGCCAGAATCCAAATCTAGTAAACTTTATGTTTGTTCTAGATCTAGATTTGTATTAGCATCAGAACCAACTAAATATATTATTTTCTTTATCATTACAATATCTAGCATAGTTTTACTTTCTATCTTTAGCATCTTAGCATAATAATTTTAGTATATATTTTATCTGAGTTTTGTAAATAATTAGCCTGCTTTAGAAAATTTATACCTCATTATGCCCTAGGCTATATATACCCCTTTAATGCTAGATTACCCCAATCTAGATTTTAGGGTTAGACATTTGGTGAACCCAATTAATATGAATGAAAAAAATTCTAATTCCTAGGGTTTTTAGTTAGTTAGGGTTTCAAATTTTTATACTTTTTCATTTCTTACTTATATTATTTTGCATGCAACCTAGGCATATCCCTATATTAGGAGGTGTACCTATTGAACACATATAGTTTCCCCTCCTACCACCTAAGATGTCTAAAACCAATGAGGAAACTAATCCTCTGGATCATGATGATACCATTATTGAGAATGAAAAACATATTGATGAGGTTATCATAAAATAACTTTGATAATGAAAACCATGAGTCTAATGAAATTGATAAAGATGAGTAAATAGATCATGAGAAAGTACAAGCAATTAAATTGTTTCATCAATGTATTTGTCAAAACCCCAAAGATCTTGATGAAATCCTAAGAACTATATTAGAGAATAAGAATTAAAAAAATGTAGATGCACAAGTAGGTCCATCTATTAATGATGATATTCGAGTTATGGGTCATCCCCATATACCAACAACCCTCCCTTTGAGAACATTATCGATTCATACTTTTAATGGGGGCATGAGATATGTATTTCAACCTTTGTTTCCTAAAACTACTATTACTACATCTACCATGGGAAACCTAAATCCTTCAACTCAAATATTGGTTTTAATATCTACCCAACCTATGGGTACACCTCCTTTAGTGACTTCTCAAATGTCCAACCCAAAAGGCCAAGATGTGTCAGCCCTTGTCCAAAATATAAAACTTTTACAAATTAAGGTTACAAATATTAAACAAGATTATATGAAATCCCCTTATGTTATTGATTCACAAGAGGTGTTTTATAATACTCTTGAAACAAAGATATCTTTACACCCCTTGTTAATTAGTTTTTTTGCACCTAAGTTCACATTTTAAGATGGAAAGGGTGATCTTGAATATCATCTTCAATATTTTTATGTAGCATGCCTTGATTATGCCTCCAATGATAAACTTTTGACCATATTATTTCCAAGGAGTTTAAAAGACTATGCTTTACGATGGTTCTATGATTTACCAACTCAATCAGTAAATGCCTTCAAACCACTTGTGGATTACTTTTTGGCACATTTCTCTATTAAAATTACTAAAAATGTTGTGTATACTCAAATTATAAAGATTAAACAAGGAAAAAATGAACCTATTAATGAGTATGTCTTGAGGTACAATACAATGTTAGCTAAAATGACCAATCATATGGTAGATAAAGAGCTTCAAGATATTTTCAAGTAAAATTTGTTTGCTCCTTTATATGAGTCTATTATATTCAAAAAGTTCAAATATTTTGATGATTTATGCCATGTTTTTCATGATCATGAAATGAAACTTATCTCTTTGAAAAAACTTAAGTAAGTAACAAACACACCAACTACATCTACATCTAATACCAAGTTTACTATGAAACCATGTTATAAGGTCAAACCTCCTAAACCTAAAAAATAAAAAACCACCATGTTTAATGTGGTGTCACAGCAACCTAATTAGCTTGTATTATCCAATTAACCATGGATACAATTTACATGCTTACTTGAGTTTCCTTCTTCATTACTCATGTGTCTTGTAGAGTGTCATCTTATATTTCTCCCTCATCTTAAAGAGGTTGATATGAGTAGACATCTACCCTAAGGTTATGACATAAATGCTTATTATGACTATCACCAAGGCCCTGGGCATTCTTTGCACATATGTTTTACATTGGATCATAAGATACAAGACCTCATCGATGATCAAAATATTACATTTGATGATCCTCCAAAGGAATCAAGTTCACAACCTAGTGACCGCCACAAGAAGAAAATATTTAACAATATTTTTCAATACCATTCTAAGAAATATTTAGAAGTGAAAGTGGCATATAATGCACATCCTCCTCCATCACATTATGGGTTACCATTGGATGGTATTATTGGTACTTATACACTACATAAACCTCCTATAATTCAAAGGCCCTACTTTAATTTCGATGACAATGAGATTAGGGATGATGAATCAGATCTTCATTCCTTATTAATTTGATCATACCTTGATCACCAACCTATACACAATGTTATGATTGACAATAGTAAAAGCAAGAAAATTTGTACCATGACATTACTTATGCATTTTTGTTATACAAATCATGATTTGCATCTTTGGACCATATCATTTAAAATATTTAATGGGACCTCACAACAAGTTCTTGGTGAGATTGACTTACCTTTATAGGTGGGTCTCGCTCACATGGTTACTACCTTCTCAGTTATACCTTCCATGGGTTCCTTTGATATGTTATTGGGATAACCTTAGATGCATACACTTTGAGAAGTACCTTCTATAATGCATGGGTGTCTTAAATATATTCATGCCAATTGTGCAATTATAGTTTCTAGAATTCCATATGAATATCTCTTTGAGTAAGAGAAATTTATACCTAGGTAGTTAATTATCAAACCTCCTATGGTTAATCCTCTATAAAAGGGTAATAAATAGTAAATTAGATTTGCCATGGACCAGTACTTGAGAGTTCCACATAATCCTTATCTACTACGCATTATATTCAAATATCCAAAGCACCTACACATGTTACTAATATTGTTGTTCTAAACAAACTATAGACCATTTATCGATGGGTTACACAAACCCCTACTCCTATTATTTTTACTTCTCAACCATAGATTCCTATTATACATACACAAAGCATAGTAGATCCTATAATGCCAAATTTTAAACATATGTTCACTCCTCGATAGCATCATCAATTTATTACACCAAGTTTAGAGACATTTATGATCATCCTTTGGGAGAGATCATAGGATAGTCTTTTCCTTTCACAAATACTTCAAAATTTCAAAAATATGCTCATCATTTACATGTCTTATTAGTTCCTTGGCATATATGTTGTCAATTTCATGTTGGTAGATGACATATCAATATTTCTTATATACACATGTTTCATGCATCTTTTGAGTGTGATTTAGGGATACATAGATACATGATCCATTCACTTTTAGATGTTGGTTTTTCCCTCTAATCACATCACCAGAACATTGGGGGAATCCACTTCTATGATAAAAATACATCTAGGTTATATCATTTCTATGGTCACTTGACATTATCATGTTTGAGATTATATATGTATTTACACATATCTTTATTTATGCTTATATCTTTTTTAGTGTACTTGATATGTTATGTACTTAACATTTTTTGATAGCACATATATTCAAGGACTCTTATGATATTTTTATGTTAGTTATTTATTCTTTCATTTATTAGTTATTTACGCTTTCATTTATGCATTTTTTGAGTGCCTTGCCTTGCTATTGTCTTGATTTTTTGAGCATTTGAATATGATCCATTTTTTTGGAACCCATGCCTTTGCTTTTTTGACATTTGAATGTCATTTTTGGTTGTATGTTGACATTTCAATATATCTTTTCTTGATTTGTGGACATTTGACTAAGTCATGTCCCTTTGATTATGTATCATTTGAAGATGCCCTTTATTTGAGGTTTCCTTGGACCATTGTATTTTTATTTTATTTTGAGAATTATTGTGTGTGTGCTTGATTGCTTTTTTGAGATTTTACTATTACTATATATATGTTTCCATGATCTACATCATGCATCTTAGGACTTGGTGTGATCACATTCTTCATGCTTCAATGATATATCTAACTAGACATGTTACCTCTATATGTTACATGGTATATTCATAGTTTACATGGTTATGTTATCCTTCTGAGGTAAGGTAACTACCATTTGATACTTCTCCTCACCTCAAAATGGGGCATATTAGTGGGGGCATGCCATGGAGGCATGACTTCCACATTGATTCATAGATTCAGATTGTAGTGGATGGAGTTCTAAAAATATGTTTTCCATATTTGTCATAGTTTAGATTCAATGGGGGCATGTTTTCTATAAAAATGTTCTCCATACTTATTCAGTATGCAACATACTTAGGCTATATTTGGGCCATGTTTTAGAAACATGTCCTCCACATTGGAACTTATATACATTTTCAGATTTCTCCATATAAAATGGGGGCATGTTTTGGAAACTTGTTCTCCACACTTACAATAGTTTCTAGTTTCACATTATAGTGTGGGCATCTTTTGGAAACATGTTCTCCACACTTACATAGTTTTAAATTGGTCAAAATTTATAGTTATATGATCCAGATACACATTTTTGGTAGAATTATATACATTGGTACCATTGTTACACACAATTTAAGCATTAGACATATCTAAGTTGCATATGTTATGCAATGTGTGCTTAATATTGAAAAATACAATCAACTTTAATATTTCAAACACTTTCAGGGACTACCAACACCCACAAGGTTAGACTTTTAAAGATTGTATTGAGTCAATCTATTGTAGTAGTTGGTTTTTTTTGGTATGATTGAGGTGATTAAATCACTCAATATTACTAAGTTTATAGGTTGGAATTGATTACATCATCTAATCTCACTAGATTTATAGTGTGATTTGACTTATTTCACTCACATTCACTAGGTTATAAGTATTATTGGGTTGCATGATTAAACTAATCTCAACTATCAAGTGGTAACTACCCGATAACTCACTTTTCTCCAAGGTTGGGAACATGTGTCATCCAATATCTATCTATATCTTTAGATATATGGACTTTACATATTTTATATTTGTCTTAATCTCAATTTGGTAATTTATGATGGTACATATTTCAAATTAAATTTTCAAAAGGCAAGATAATTGCATCGATATGTAGGTGTACTCTTAAACTTTGCTCTCTTTCAATTTTAATCATTTCAATGCTTTCAATTTTAGATTATATGCACTAATTATATTATGTAACATGCTCTTGGTTTTAGGTTAGTCATCATCAAAACACTTAATTTGGACTCAAGCAAAGGAAAGGTGTGTTATACAAACACATGTATACATTCCTTTTCATTTAAACTAGCAATTTCATTACTAGTTAAGGGGGGATGCAAAAATTATTTCTAAATTATATAACACATTAGTACTGTACACTTGGTAAATGTATATCATGGATGTATCTTTATCTTATAGAGATTTTATATTTCTAAAAGGCTCACATACACTATATCTTTGTGTTGAATTACTTATCTCTTAGTTTGACCAATGTCATTCTGATGACCCAGACTTTTTATCATGCCTAGAATGTTATAAATATGCTTATCTTCCATATCTGCAAGTTATATACTTGAACCTATTTTAAAACTACCTATACACTTACATTCTAATTAGATGCCTATATCAATGCAAGTATCCTATCCCAATAAAATGTTGAGTGCCTTAAAGTCATCCAATTTTCAAATGAAACATATTCTAAAGGTCAGCCTAAGTACTTTAATGCAAGATATTATCCAAAGAGATTGGTATAAATATAAGATCAACCCTCATTCCCTCCTCACCTATAAAATTCCAAAAAACACCTAAAAATCATAAAGATAACTTACCAAAAGAATTATATTAATCACTCAAGTGAGTAAATCTTCCCTACTTTCTCCTATTTATATATTAATCATAGGAACAACATATATACAAGTCTAAAGTACTGAAGGAGAAACCAAAGAGCTATATTTTTCAAGTTAAAAACTAATCATTATTGTACTTGTGTATCACACATTGCATGAATCAAACACAAGCCAACACATAGGGGATAACTACATAAGTATAAGGCTCTCTTCAAAGTATTAGATATGTAGGTAGTGCTCATTGATAGAGGATTCTTTAGGGTAGCTTGACACTATGTTCTGACTAACCCATTTTTTCCATAGCCACTATAAAGATGAAGAACTAGGTTTTTTATATTTTATAATGAGCGATAGTCCATGACCCATATCTAAATGCACCAAATCAAAGGCAACATAAAACTTAAAAGCATCCAAGTGGTCACATCTAGTTTCAATATGTATTATTTATTGGACACCTACATCCAATTGATATAATAATGTTGATGTTACACCCTTAACCTTTGGTGTGTCTTGGGATATGTGTGGATGACTTATGTCTTACATACCTATTTTATATTTTTGTTACATTTCTCTATGTTCTTAGTTAGGTTAGCCTATAGAATAACCATGGCTAAGTAGACTATATATAGGAGGTAGTGGTTAGTCTTTGATCATCATGTTAATTATTCTTATCTTAGTGCATTATCATAGAGGTTTCCCCATTGAAGTGGTTTTGTTATATTATCTTGTATTCTACTCTACTATCAATTATTACTGTGTGATCTCTCAAATTTGCTTATTCTATGTGATATAAAATCATTATATGAAAAAATCTAAGTAATTTCACTATAAGTGGTATTAGAGATTTGATTTAGGCAAGTTTCTTGCACCTTTTTTTGGATCTAGTGAGGCACAACTTCTATGAGGGGAAGGAGAGAAAAAACATAACTTGTAATCTAGGAAGAATTAATTTTTTCTTTTAGCGTAGTATTGTTCAAAATGGTTTTTTGAAAAAAAAAATGTTTGAAAAAAATTTGCTTTGCATAATTTTAGTCTTTGGATTCATCTCGACAAGACAATCTCAATGGTATATTCCATTTGTATACTTTTTGTGCCAAAATATTTTACCCTAGTGAGCAAAGGCAGTCATTGGATTCATCTTGGTGAGGTGATCACAATGGTACCATCTCTTGGTACACTTTTTTTGAGGCAAAACCCCTCCTAGGGTTTGTATATGGTTGGTCCCTCTACATAGGGATGGAAATGGGGGAAAAAAACTCCTAATACTCCTTTTGTTAGTGAAATAGAATCTATAACTTCAGATCCATTTATTTATCAACTTCAAGTTGACATAAAGGGATTGGTGTAGCATGATGAATTTATTATAGCTCAAATTGATGTTTTAGGGATGTATAGAGAGATTAATGGGGTTCACAATCAATTGAATCATATCACTATTTCATGGCTAGTCATTCATCTCAGTTATAGTCAAACAACCCTCCACTTCATCATTTGGGTCCTCCTCCTCTCAACACTAATAACTCCAATTTTGGGCTGAAACTGATGTTGCCCACAGTGGACATGTGTAATTTGATGGTAAATATCCTCTCAATTGGATTACCCAAATTGAAAATTTATTTGATCTACATCAAAATCCTAGTTCTCAGAAGGTGATAGTGGCATTTATGTATCTATAACCTAAGCAGTTCATTTGGTATCACTAGTTTTGTGCCCAAAAGAAAAATAATGGTGCTCTTATTACATGGTCTATTTTCACTGATGATTTGTTGGCTCATTATAAAAATAATGTCTTTGAGAACTACTTCAGCTAGTTAGCCAAACTATGACAAACGAGAACTGTGAAGGATTAATTTCATCAATTTCAGAATCTATCCTTATGGGTGGAAGATATCACTGAGGAAAATTTGACTAATCTATTTTTGGGTGGTCTCAAAGATATAATTTTTGGAGGTTTGGATGTTTAACCCAACATCTTTATCAAAAGCTATCCTATGGGTATGCATGGTAAAGGAAAAAGAGATGGTCAAATAGAAAGCCTTCACTATTGGTCGTGATTGCACCTTTATATGACCATCATATCCTCAACCCACCAGACTGACACCCCAAAAAATTGAGGAGAAGTGAGATAAAGTGTTTTGTTATGGTTGTGACATAAAATGGATGAAAGACCATTATTGTGATGAAAAGAAGTTGTTTTACATCGAAGGTGCCAATGAGGATGATGATGAGGAGGAGGCACTTGGAGAGGATGAAGAAGGTCTTGAGGAGGAATCTAAAGACTCTCAGCCTACTATTTCCTATCATGCCCTTTCTAGTATTATTACTCCCCAAACTCTTAAGGTGGTGGGTTTCGTAAATAAATAAAAAGTCATTATTCTGATTGATTTTGAGAGTAGACAAAACTTCATTAACAATAAGTTAGTTACTCGCTTGAACTATTTCATTTATCCTGCTCTAGAATTTTTAGTCATGATTATAAATGGTGGTATTATCAGCTACTCAAGAAAATTCCATAGTATTAAGCTAGCCATGGGAGACTACTTGTTGGATTATGAAGGGAGCTGACATTGTTCTAGGAGCATAGTGGCTCACCACTTTGGGCATTATTGAGATGAATTTCAAGGAATTATTCATGTGTTTTCATTCTAAGGGAAGGAAATTTGAGCTAAGGGGATTAAGGGATAAATATCCATAACTTATTAGCTCCTATCAAATGAAAAAGATTATCCAAAAGGGTATTGAAGGATTTTTAGCTTGCTTATTTTCCATGGAAGTTCATCTAACTCAGCCATTTACACTTCCTGATTTGCAACAAGTTATTGATACCCATTCAGTTATTTTTGGTGACATACCGAAAGGACTTCTACTTAGCCACATGCATGATCATGTTATCAAACTTATTCCTTATAGTACACCACCCAACATTAGGCCATATGGGTATCCCTATGCTCATAAAATTAAAATTGAAAAGATGGTATATGAGATATTGGATGCAGGAATCATTTGCCATAGCCAAAGTGAATATTCTTCACCAGTTGTCAAGGTGTAAAAGAAAGATGACACTTGGAGGATGTGCCCTGATTACAGGGAACTCAACAACTACACTATCAAAGATAAGTTTCCTATTCCTATCATTGATTATTTTTGACATGAATTAAATGGTGCTTTTTATTTTACCAAATTAGATCTGCATTCTAGGTATCGTCAAATTTGGATCCATGATGAAGACATACCCAAAACTACTTTCAGGACTCATGAGGGTACCCCATTATGAGTTTTTGGTTATGCCTTTTGGGCTAAAAAATGCACCATCTACCTTTCAGAGTTTGATGAATACTATTTTTAGGCCATTTTTGAGGAAATTTATTTTGGTATTTTTTTATGATATCCTCATTTATAATAAAAATTGGGAAGACCATTTGCACCATGTGAAATAGGTACTCTCAATTTTGGAACAACATTATTTGTATGTCAAACCTTCCAAATGTACTTTTAGATCTTGTGAGGTTGAGTATTTGGGTCATTTTATTTCACATACAAGAGTAAAATTGTGTCCTAAAAAAATCCAAGCAATGGTGGATTGGCCAATTTCTAAGACACTCAAACAACTAAGGGGATTTTTGAGCCTAACTTGTTACTATCGTAGGTTTGTCCAAAATTATGGTAGTATTGCAACCCCACTCACATCATTTTTGAAAAAAGACTCTTTTCAGTGGATTGATATAGCTACTAGGAAATTTGAATAATTGAAATTGGTGATGTGCACCACTCTAGTGTTGGCTACTCCTGATTTTTATAAGACTTTTATGGTTAAATGTGATGCATCTGGGTATGGTATGGGTGTTGTAATCATGCAAAAATGCATACCATTTTCATTTTAAAGTCATCAACTGAAGGGTAAAAATTAGTACAAGCCTATTTCTAAGAAGGAAATGATGGCCATTTTGCATGCAATCAAATAATGGAGGCCTTATTTGATGGATCATCACTTTCAGGTAAAGACTGATCATGATTGTCTAAAATATTTTTTATAAAAAAGGTTATCATATTAAGAACAACAAAAATGGGTAACTAATATGTTAGGCTATGATTTTGAAATAGTTTACAAAAAAGGCAAGGACAATGTAGTGGCAGATGCACTATCTAGGAAGGATGAATCAATTGAGGCATTGTTATATGTTATGACCATTTTGTAGGTAGATTGGCTAGAGGAAGCATGCTTAGAATGGGACAAGGATAGTGCTACCCATGATTTGATTCAGAATCTTTATCAAGGTTTGGGTGGATTTGAAAAATTCACATGGAAGGGTGATGCATTATGGTATAAAGAAAGATTATACCTATGTAAGAATTCTCTTCTTAAATAAAAAATCCTTCAAGAACTTCATGTAACTCTAATTGGGGGTCATTCAATATTTTTGAAAACCTATCATAGAATCAAGCAGGATTTTTTGGGAAGGACTCAAGGGGATGTCCAAAAATATGTGGCTGAATGTATGATCCATCAATAAAATAAAGGAGAAACCATCAAAACCCTAGGTCTTTTGCAGCCTTTATCCATCCCTAGCCAACATTGGGAAGAGGTGTCTATGTATTTCATTATAGGGTTACCAAGATATGATGGTCAAAATGTTATCATGGTTTTGGTAGATCATCTTAGTAAGTATGTTCATTTATGTTCTTTATCATATCCATTTGTTACTAGTATAGTAGCTTCTACTTTTTTCAATACAATTCAAAAATTGCATGGTACCCCTAAGATCATTGTCAGTGATAGAGATCCCATCTTCAATAGTGATTTTACGATTGAGTTATTTGCATGTTTGGGCACCCAGTTGGATCATAGTTCACCCTATCATCCTCAATCAGATGTAAAAATTGAGGTAGTCAACAAATGTCTAGAAGGATATCTCCATTATTTTGTTTCTGATAAACAGGATAAATGGGTTCATTGGTTACCACTTGATGAATGGTGGTATAATACTTCTATTAATTATCCTTCTAAAATATCTCTTTTTCCGGCACTATATGGATACCACCCTCCATCCATCACTTCAACCTTAAAGGTCCATCCTAAGGTTCATGCAATTGAATAAGATATTCACCATCAATAGGAGGTCCTTCCCAATTTGTGTGAAAATTTAACCATGGCCTAGAATCACATGAAACAGTAGGTATATCAACATAAGAGTGAGAGGCACTTTGACATTGGTGATTGGGTATTTATTCACTTACAACCATATAATCAGATGTCCTTGAAGTAATAGAAAAAGGATAACAAGTTGTCCCCTAAGTATTATGGGTCTTATTAGATCTTGCAAAAAATTGGTAGTATGGCCTACAAGTTAGAATTTCCTTCCTCCACTCACATACATCTAGTATTTCATGTATCATGCATGAATAAAGTCATTGGACATAAAGTTGATAGCCAAAATGAGTTACTAAAATTGGATTAGGAAGGAAGAGTTATTCTTGATCCTGAGGGTGATCCTTCAAATGCATATTAAGGAGTTATGGTATTGAATAATTAATGAGTACCTAATCAAATGGAAGAATCTGCCCTATGAAGATGCTACTTGGGAGGATGAATCCTTTGTGCAACAACATCAGATTTGACTCAATGTTGAGGATAATATTTTTGAAGGGGAGGGGCATGATATGCCCTTAACCTTTAGCATGTCTTAAGATATTTGTGGCCAACTTGTGGCTTATATACCTCTTTTATATTCTTGTTACATTTCTTTGTGTTCTTAGTTAGGTCAGCCTATGGAATAGTCATGGCTAAATAGACTGTATATAAGAGGTAGTGGTTAGTCTTTGATCATCATGTTAATTTTTATGCTCTTAGTGTATTGTTGTGGAGGTTTCCCCCTCAAAGTGGCTTTGCTATATTATCTAGTATTCTGCTCTACTATCAATTATTATTGTGTGATCTCGCATATTTGCATATTTTGTGTGATATAAAATTATTATGTGTGAACATTTAAGTAATTTCATTAAAGTCAATGTAACCATCATAGGTTGATGCAAGTATCTATAACTACAGAGGTCAGATTTCCAAAATTAGTTGACTATTATAGAATCCAGATCTAGTCTACTTTTTGCCTATTTGATATCTAGATTTGTATTACAATCAAAATCAACTAAGTATCCTATTTTCTGTAACCTTGTAATATCTAACATAGTTATACTTTCTATCTTTAGCATCTCAGCATAATAAATTTAGTATATGTTTTATCTAAGTTTTGAAAAAAATTGGCATGCTTTAGAGATTAGCTATCATCCTTGTGACCTAGGCTCTCTCTACCCCTTTAACCCTAGATTCCTCCAATAATATTTTGGTGTTAAAAAGAATGTTATTAAATGAGGATGTAGATAATATTTATATTTGATTCAAATATCATTCATGAGACATTATATTATATTTGGTCCATACCTTTGCAAGTACTAACATATTCATTAAATGCAATTATAATTAAATTAAAAATGCCCTGCTAATCAAATTTCTTATTTCTAAAAAATATTGATAATAAGATCTATTTTGGTCATTTTGAATATGACAATAATAGTTTTTTTCTAAAACACAGTTGTCATCCATAATAATTTATGTTTTATAACAAGTTATGTGTTTATTATTTAGTGTTAAGTGCTTTGTATGTGATAGATTTATTATATCTCATAGAAAACATTTCACAAATATGTAATTCAAGACCCTTGATGCAAGATGAGTAGCATATTCAAAATCCATACTATATTTAATAAATGTGAGATATGGGTGATATATTAGGCACTACACACTCCAAATGATTTCCCAGTGGGGAAAGATGCTTGAGGGTGAGAAATAAAGTGGTAACTTACATTGACCATTACATAGATACCTAAATTTGGTCACACTTATACTTGAAAATGTTAATTATTAACACATTCTAAACCAATTAACTTACATTACTTTTTTTTGTCATTCCTCTAAGCCATTTATCTATATCCATGCTTGATCTTATGTTCACCATCACTAATAAATAATAATTTCTAAGTCAATGTTCAAACTATCTCATATCACTCTTAGACTATTGAGAACATTAGGACAATTGTCCCTAATTCTCCTAAGGAAAAAATGCAAGTAGAATTGAATGGAAAAATCAAAACAATAAAGGTTACAAAAGACAAAATTATAATAATAAATGTTGCAAAAATAAAAATTACAACAAGCAAGGCTACAAAAATTTAAATTAGACAAATAAAGGGTACAAAAGGCAAAATTAGAACAAGACATGTTACAAAGGGAAAATTTAGAAGAAATGTTACAAAAGGAACAACCAGAAATAGAAAGGCTACAAAAAAATTCAAATATTTAAAAAATTGTCAAATCTTTCAAAAATACAAAAAATATAAAATATGTAAAAAATGTAAAAACAATCAAAATACTCTCAAAAACCAAAAATCAGAACCTAACCATGACATGAGTTGTTAGTTTACTTATTTACATTGTTTATCACATACATTATAGATAGCATATTCCTTGTTCATACACAAATGCATTTCACTAAGTATATGAATGTGATGTAGAAAAAACATATTACATGTGGATTCTTAGATTTTGGATTTCCTTCTACCTAGTGACCATGCCTATGCTAGGAATATCTTATTCTACAATATTATCACAGGTATATCTATACATGACCTCGCTACCATGTTGAGCTACATATCCTACAAGTGTCTTGCTAATTACTTAAACATTATATTTTACTATATGGAAATTCATTACTTTTATATGATGTGACCTTGATACATATGGAAGGTGTAGACTTGTTTTAACTTGTTTTATCTTCCTTCAATGTTATTAATTTCTTGCATCATATGCTAGACATTGATTGCTTATTATGTGTGTCCATTTGGTCTTGTGTGTGTGATATCTTTATGTCCCTTGTTTGTAACATTCATAATGTCCATTTTGTGTGGACCTTGGCCTTTTTTGTTGTGACATGTTCATGTCCTTTTTATGCATCCCTTGGCCTTATGTGTGATATTTCATGACATTATGTGAAGTTCTTATTTTACTTGTTGAGATTGATTAATAATGTTATGATTCAAATCAGGCATGTTTACTATGTAGTTCAATTCAAAGATAGTTATTTTACTACATGTCTCAATTCTATATCTATTTAGACATGACACTTATATTATCACATTAGATATGTTTCATACTTTCTTCAATGATAATTACATTACTATAATGACATACTCTTCACATGATTGACATGATTTACATGATTATACATGATTCTATCTTTATCAAATGATATAGATAAGTATTATTTGAAATGAGTGACTTATAGGATACATCTCTCAACTCAAAAGGAGGGAATTAAAATGGAATTGTATTAGATATTTGTAGTTTCATGAGCTAAAAATTAGATTCCATAACAGAGTATAGGTTTCAAATATTCAAATTAATTCAAAAATCTAAATCTATAACAGATTACATGTTTTCAAACATTTAAAGTAATTAAGAATTCAAACACATGACATATAATGGCACATTGATACAAATTATGGGAGCCATATGACATGCATTTTCACTCACTTTACAAAGACTCAAGTACAAAACCATACATAGTTGGATGTATATGCATGGGCATATGCAAAACAATTACAAGAACATAAATTACAATTTTCACATATAGTTATAAATTGAGCATATAGATGCATGGCATCCTATATCATTTAGAAATTATTCAAGAAGGTATGATACTAATTCATGCACACATATACAACCTTCCAAGTTCAAAAGGCATGATACTAGTTCATACTCATATGCACCATCATAACAGTTTACAAATTCAAAGACAAATGGTATTTATTTGATTCAAATATATTGGCACTATGGTCATGATGGGGGTATGAATATTCTTCATTCTCTTTCAATCATGAAAATATAATCTATATTTATCTACAGTGGTGTGATTCATTTTTTTATGGGTAATGTATGTTCAAATCTAATCACACTCAATGACCTTGACATTACTTTTAGTGAACCCATTGGATGGTTCCATCTTCTATTATGGGTGATTTATTTTTTATTCTAATGACACTTAATGACCTTGGCATTACTTATAACAAACCCATAATGGTTCCACATTTTTTGGATTAGTACATTAATTAATTTCCACCATTTATAAAGTTAGAGAATGTGTTTTCCAACTCAAGAGTTTGATCATTTATTCGAAATTGGGACTTGATCAAACTTAATACACCAATGGTTTAATAAACGGAATCATCTCTCCAATTGCTTTGACAAAGGGGGAACATTGATCCAATGTTTCATCTTCTTTTATAGGTTACAGGGAAATATGGTTGCATCTCCCTATAGGGGTACTCCTTCCTTGCTCTCCTTTTAATTTTAAAATTTTAGAGTCTCAAAATTCTCAGATTTAAAATATTAACAATGACTATTTCATGTGTTGTTACAAGGTTTGCTAAAATAAATGCTCTGAACAAGTGGACTTTCTTATCAAAGATAAAATGTGTTATACACACTCCGATTTAGTTATTTATTATTTACTCTATAATTTTCATTACTATAATAGGGGGTAATGTAGACACTTAAATATGGTCACAAGTACTTGACAATGTTAATTCTTGATACATATTAAACTACTCGACTTACATAATTTTTTCACCATTATTCTAAGTCATTATCTATATATAGGCTGACCCTCTATCCACTATCACTAATACATAATATTTTCTACGTCAATTCTCAAATAATCTCATATCACTCTCAAACTCTTGCTAACCTCAAGACAATTATCCTTGATTCTCTAGGACAAGTGCATACTAGGTAAACATGTATGTTAATGCAGACATGTCCACTTAATATAACATCTTCCCCATGCCATTTAACAACTAATATTCAAATTTAAAATATTCATTTGGGTATTTCCACATGTTTGGCAAGGTTGGAGAAAGGACGTTATCAAAAGGTTTCACTATAAATAAAAATCAAAGGTTATTCATTATTCTTAGCTTCACACTATTTATTTGAACACTTAAACATTGTTGCACATTGATGAAATTTGCCCTATTCTTCTCAAATTCAAGATCATTTAGTAGGAGTAGTCACAAGACAAGTATGAAACATTTCAAATTAAGTCAAGAGCTAACATTGTCAAATATCAAAACCAAATTTCTAGTTGTATACATATAGTCAATGAGCACAATTGAGCAATCACTCCATGTGGGATAACTATGTGTGGTTTTATTCCCTCCTCAAAGTATCCAGATATGTAGGTGGTGTTCAATCATCAATGGAGTGATTAGGGTCATCTCATCCCATTACACTCCCCCTCTATTTTATAGGTTTCAAGATCTCACAAGTACCCATAGGGTTTCCAAGATAAATAAAAGGAAAACAAATTTTTTTCACAACATTTATAGAATTTGAATGCTTTAGCATATTCAGTAAACACAAGCATAAAAGGCAAAATAGTTACAATTTTTCATAGTCAAGCAATCAAGTCCATAATCAATGGATATCACCAACTTATGTTATTGTCTAGGGAACATAGACCTGTCTAAATATAGTCAAATATTTTGAATCTGACTCTGAGTAGCCACAATCTTGTCTTACCCTAATTTTCATTTTCAGAAATCAGTTATACTCAACCAACAACTTAGGTTTGAGCTAAAAATTTTATTCCTAGTGTTTTCCAAAAATAACATATACTTGTCATATTGTAATCAAAATTGTGGATAATTATATATCATTAGCATTTTAATATTTCAAAATTTTATACCTATTAAACAAAATTTATTTGTTAAATTAGAAATAGGGTAAAACACATTTGTCATCTACTAAAAAAATATTATGGTGCTTATGTGCTAAAGTGGGTCCCCTTGGCTTATAATTATTACCAAAATTACAAGAGGAAAAATGACTTTTGGTTAATGAATACTCATGGAGGTCATTTGGGTAATGATCAAAATACACATAAGTATAAAATCCTATGAAAATTAGTATCTATATAAGAATAGACATGTTAATTTTTCCTTAGTTACATTTTTGCAATGTCAGTAAGAAATTCATTTCCATGGTTAGTTATATCAAAGTTAAATATCCTAAAACATTCTTACAATAATTTGGACCCTTAAACCCTTGCAAACCCAATGAATTAGGCCTATCCAACATGCTTGAATCTCATGGGAGTGATCCAAAACTCAAAAGCTTTGGCTGAAAATAATTCAAAGAAATAAGAATAACACAATTCAAATAATGCTATCTCTGAAAATAGATGTTTTATTTATCAAAATTGCAGACCCAAACATATGCTTATCTTTGAGAAGAGATGTCTGATTTCCCTTTTCGGGTTACATCTTCATTTATACATGTTTTGAAGGTGTGGGGAGGATGTGGAAGGTCACCAATCTCGAGGGAGATGAATTGGTTCGACTTCCATGATTTACAACAATACAGAATTCGAGGAATTACTATTTTTAGAAACTTACTATTTTTAGACTAGACTAATAAAATTGAAATTTGGGACACTTCTGTTGGGTTTTAGGGGGTCAAACTTCATTGAGCAAAGCTCCATGCCATCTCATGACGTTTTCCTCATTATTATCTTTCCAACGGTTCAAACGGCGAGTCAATTGGAGCTACCGTGCAAAAGTTATGGCTCCCGAAAGTTCTGCCATCAAATGGGGTGGACCCATCACCCAATTGTTATCCGAATTATTGTCCGGATCATTCCTCCCTCCTTGAGAAGCAATGGTCCCCATTGCAACAAGACTTTTCATCAAGTGTGGTAGTTTTACTTTGATTTGATTCCTGTTGAATACCTGATTGTTCACGATTTTTGTCTGACCATCAGTCTGTGGATGGAATGTTGTGAACTTTTTCAGCTTGATATCTATTTGATTCTGTTGTTTGTGTAGTCAAGGCTGTAACATCAGCCCTCTTAGATTCATGTGGCTGGACCACCATGAGAACAAATTTCTTGGCACTAATCAGAGAGATAGATGTAGAAGGTGGTACTTATGGTACCCTGTAGCGCCGTGTTCCAAGAGTGAGAGTGATCCTTCAAGTTCTTGATTCATATATACCATGTCGATCATACATGAATGGCTGACCAAAGAGTACATCAAAAACATCTAGATTGACCACATCACATAAGACCTCATCTTGGAAAGGTTGTATTGCATATGAGAGAAGACATTGGTGGGTAACACGGAGGTTTCTCCCTGGACTCAACCATCCAATACTGTATGGTTTTGGGTGAGGCTTCATGGACAGATTTAGGCTTTTCACAACATTAGCAGAGAGTAAATTATTTTGACTTCCACTATCAAGAATGAAATGTAGAGGCTTACCTTTCACCCATAACTTAGAGTGAAACAACCTTTCCTTGTCATCTAGCATCTTGTCATGTGTCTATGATGAAGCAACAATGGCTTCAGGATCAGCATCTATAATTTCTTCTTTAACCTCTTCGACTGTAGGGTCTGTATGAGGTAGAGCAGAGGATTGTGACTCAGAAAGCAGTGATTTGATAGCTCGAGATTCTTCTTTGGAGTGAGTTCCAGATTTGTGATAATCACACCACTTCCCAGTCTTTCCTTCTTTTTGCTTCCAATTTTGGCCTTCTTTGTCACTTTTCCATTTTGAAGACTAATTCTTTATATTCATTCTTCCATGCTTCTGCTCAATCTTCACTGCGAACTTGTATGCCTCACCGATGGTTTCCAAATTGAAGAGTTCCATTTTTCCCCGTATGTACCATTATAGTCCACCACGATATTTGAGAACCTTGTGTCTCTCACTTTCTTGGATGCCTAATCTCGCAGATAGAGAATGAAAAATATCAGTATAATCTTGAACAAATTGTTCCTTACCTTGGCGAAGTTGTTGCCATTGTATGTAGAGATCATCATATGCTCCAATGGGATAGTATTCTTCTTTCATCGCTTCCACAAAATTATCCCAAGTAGGTTCCACCTCAAGGCCAATGTCATCTATGTTGAACCTCTTTTTGTACACTTCCCACCAGTTTTTCACAGGCAATGTTGATTTTAAAAGAGCAAAAGTAATCTTTTCTCCATCGGTGAAATTATTTACAGAGAAGTAGGAAGACAATTGATCCAACCAATTTTCTACTGCATCGGCATTAATTTTGCCTTCAAATGTAGGAATATCAAAATTTACCTGGACCTTGAAGGGTGTTGGGGCACTGAAAGGACGTTCCCTGGTTGAGGAGCCAGGAAGTGGAGCCGTAGAGCCAAAATTTCCCATCGGAAGTGTTTGAAGAATTTGGGCAAACTGTTGTAGCATCTGCGCTTGTTGCCGTTGGAGGGCTTCATTCACCATTTCCTTGAAAGGATCGGATGTCTCGGTGTTGTCCGCCATTTGAAGTCGTTTGGAGCGAACAGGTGGAAAATTTGGAAGCTCTGTTGTTTCCCACCCAAGCTTCTTGTAGCCTGACCTCATCCTTGGGATCATACACTCTCAAGACAAACCGCTCTGATACCACTGATCCAAAACTCAAAAGCTTTGGCTGAAAATAATTCAAAGAAATAAGAATAACACAATTCAAATAATGTTATCTCTGAAAAGAGATGTTTTATTTATCAAAATTGCATACCCAAACATATGCTTATCTCTGAGAAGAGATGTTTGATTTCCCTTTTCGGGTTACATCTTCATTTATACATGTTTTGAAGGTGTGGGGAGGATGTGGAAGGTCACCAATCTCGAGGGAGATGAATTGGTTCGACTTCCACGATTTACAACAATACAGAATTCGAGGAATTATTATTTTTAGAAACTTACTATTTTTAGACTGGACTAATAAAATTGAAATTTGGGACACTTCTGTTGGGTTTTAGGGGGTCAGGGAGAAAGACCATTCTAAACTTCTACCATCTTAGGCCTATGATTCCAACTTCCTTTTATTCCCTTGAAGTTTTCTTGTGATGTTCTAACTTATGGTAACAATATTTGATTGAGTATGTTAGTCATGGATTTCCTAAACTCCAATGTCATGCCCAAAAATTTCCATAAATAAACCACATAAATATAAGTCATTTTTTTAAGTTATGTATACTACACATGCATGGTGACTTGTAATGCCCTAAACATTAACAAAGTCTTTCCATGTGAAAAAATTGGGTGCAATTACCAATATACCTATGGTTGCATGGTCATCATAATGCCTATGTTGATCATGCCTATATTAATTGACCCACTTTGACTCAAATTGCCTAAACAACCTCTAAAAGCTTGGTAAGCCCCAAAACCCCCATAATCTTGGTTTGGGCCCATAGTTAATATGAAAATGACTTATGCATGGCCTAGGGTTGAATGACCCACTCTTACACTCAATGTGATTCAAACAAAACCCCAAGCAATTTTAGTCAATCAAAAGGCTTAGATTTATGACTAAAGTCACAATTTGAATCTAATTCCAAGTTAAGTTTTTTTTCCAAAAAGGGCTTAAATAAAGTCAACAAGGTCTCATAAGATATCAAAGGGAGGCTAAAATATCTTAGGCTATTATTTAAATAATTCCTATAAAGGCTCTCTCTTTCAACAAAGAAAGAGAAAAATATCT
Organism: Torreya grandis; assembly: GCA_037957365.1. Classification (NCBI taxonomy): domain Eukaryota; kingdom Viridiplantae; phylum Streptophyta; class Pinopsida; order Cupressales; family Taxaceae; genus Torreya; species Torreya grandis. The sequence goes on along the minus strand of JARHVA010008184.1, from coordinate 369,706 downwards.
AGACAAAGAGAGAAGGTTAGGGAGGGAAGGAAAAAATTATAGTCTTTCTAGTTCAGAAGATGGGACCCTAGCTAGCTTTCTTGGTGGGGTCATGTGATTATAAATATATTATGGTGTCTTTGGATTAATATTCATTAGTGGAAAAGTAAAAATGGGTGAATTTTAAGTTCAATGGCATTCACAACATGTCTCTATGACATTTTGAGCTTCTGCATAAATAAAAATGGCATTTAAGGGCAAAATATTATCTAGCATCCATTAATGGCCACCTTTAAAATTTGTGTTTGGGTAATTTCATTGATCATATAAACATTTGGGGAAGTAGGGTATCTCCTTAGAACATCTCTTTGGCTTCACAATTCATCTGGAAAAAAATTGATTGGACCCTCAAAGCATTCAATGACCATTAATAACTGGTTGAAGCTTAAATCTCAAAAAAATAAAAGTGCTTCCAACTTAAAATTTCATTTTTCCTTAAATACACATAAGATTCAACATTAAGAAGGGGAAGGAGAGGCTTAAGCTTCACCCCACCCCAAGCTCATAAGAGCCCTCATTCACTCATAAAGCCCAGAAAAATTTCCTTCAACTACAAGGGCATTTCTAATTTATTTTAATGTTTTAAGTTCTAAAAACTATTTCATGTAGAAGAGTCAAAAAAATTAAGAGGGGTCCCTCTCAAGATACCCTATCCATGGGTTCCTTAAAAGCCCAAAAAGGCTTGACAAGATTTAAAGGGTCTAAGCTTGAAAGGCAATGCTACTTACAATTAGAAATAAGGCCATATATTTTTTTTTAAATATCACCAAAATAAACTAGTATCATCGATTATGCGGTGATCCATAGCTTATATAATAATGCATACCATGAAAATAAAATAACACTTGTACAATAAGCCCATCGGTCATATTGTAGATCCATGACAAAAAGGTATACTGCAAACGATAAAGGAAAGGTTGCAGTCATATAAGTCACAAACCAGTGTTAACTACCGTTTGTATATAAGATGTTTTTTAAGCATCGGTGGGTGGTCATATGGGATACCGACTACTATCCCCTTTCTGTCTACCCTAAAAAAATGGTTCACTACCCTACAAGCCAAGGTTCGTGTGCAAACAAAACCCTACATAGAAAGTATTTTTTTATAATTTCTATCTTCTTTTTTTTTTTTTAGCTCCTAAAATTATTCTATGAGTTTGTGTGGATTTATGAAGGAGTTTAATTTCATAATAAATTATTTTAGAGAAAAATTAACGTCTTTTTATTTGCTTAAAATTATTAAAATTGAAACAACTTTTTAAACCTTAAGCTCTACAAGTAAATTTTGTCAACTTTCTAAGTAAATTTGAAACGAGTTAATTATTCTATATCCATACATAAATATATAAATATAAAGAGCTTAAAGACACTTTCATTTGCACTAGTTAACATTATTTTATGTTGCAAATATTAAATATTTTTCTTTTCAAAAGGGTTATAAGAAAATTTTCACAATTTTGTATCCAAACTTAATATTATTTTATTTCATTTTTTTTATATAATATTATATTTACAAAGCATCTAAATAATTTGAGAAGTATTACAAACTTCAATATATATTTTCTGAGATATGAGTTTTACAAATTTACAAGTTTCTAAACAATGTGCATTATTATATTCAGCATGATGGATATAGAGGCCCATGACTAATAGGGTGCCTAATTTTAACTTCGAGTGATTCAAATTTTATTTAAATGTGAAGGTTTATATTTGACAACTTAAGTGTCTAACTCAACTCCATATTCACAATACATCAATTATTTTTAAAATGATAAATTTTTAATTAAAATGTTAATAAGGATTATATTCAATTTTATTTATGATAGTACTCAAAATTTTATCTACCCTTTATCCAAGATGTTACTGAAGAATGTACTTAGATTTAGATACATTCAACTTCACCTAGTTTTCTTACAGAATAAGGTAATCTAGTTTTAATACCTTTGATTTCAACATTTATTATTATTATTTGATGATTGAACATGTGCATATAGAAAAAGAAAGAATATTTTTACAAATATCTTGTGTATAATTTTTTGTTAAAGAAATCCAAGCATGCAATATTTTGTATCTACCTATTTATTCTTTATCTACTTTAATACGTATGCACACACACATATTAAAGTAGGGATAAATATAGACATTGAAAAATTACCCCACTACATTTATTATTTGTTAAATTTCATAAATCTTTTAGTAAAAAATTTGGGATAAATTAGGATATATTTGTGCATTTTTCATATTTTTTCATGTCCCCCTTTTCTTCTAACGCCATTTGTATCTCCTTTCTCTCTTTATTTAAGTTTTTAGGTGTAATCACCTAAAAGTGGTTATTGGATGCTAAGAGTGTCACTTGAGTTAGCTTATTCCTAGCTTGGCCCTAGACCTAACCTAGAGCCTTAGACACACTTTTCCATCCATTATACAGACCACATACACCTACAGTTAGTCAAAACACAGTCTCAAAATAGCTTTCTCAGATTTGAACCCAGATTTTCTAGCAGTCTACTAGGTGGACATTAGCACCATATTTAGGACACTACATCCACATGGTGCTAGTGTCCCCAACTGGGCACTACTATCCTTATCCCTAACTTTCTTGAATTGATACTTTTTCAAATGTGTGCCCCTCCTAAGGTCAGCCTAATCACATTTTCTTATCCACAAAAGCTATAGATCTATATAAATAGAAGTCTAATTGACCTCTATTCACTAGTTGGAAAATAGATGCAAAAATCTATTTAAACCAAAGACAAGTTGAGAAAAATTAAGGTATTTGATCCCTATTCTGCCCTACTTCTGCATACTACCATCCACATCAACCCTAGACCCATATTTCAAAATATTTCAAAGCTCAAGTACATTCAAGGCATCCAAGTCTACTCTCATTCTAGCAATCATTTGCACTTGCATCAAGCACTAAGTGGGAGAACTACATCGAGCTTGATCCCTCTTCAGAGTATTGATATGTAGGCAACTCGTCACAATGGGGTGTTGAGTATGTCCATCATATGCTACTAGGGAACACATAATTATTGGTCATGCCATACTTGCAAGGAGGATTAGGGTTTGTACACTAAATTAGATTTTTTAGGCACAATACAAAGCTTCAAATTTTGTGCATGTAGGGATAGGACTTAAAAATATAGGCACATGTGCTCCCAAAAAATAAGAACAACCCTAAAAATGGGACACTAACGCCACTTTGAGGACACTACAATAACATGGCACTACTGCTCATATGGGGTGCTATCATCTAGCGAGAAAATAAACCCCAAAATCCTATTGATGATACTTAGAACTATCTAAAACTCAATTTTCAGAACCCAAATCATTTGGGATAGTCATTTTCTAGATAAGTTTCTATTTAAGCCTATTTATTATTATTTTTAGAAAGTCAAAAGAATTCAAAAGCTATAATAAATTAGTACTTAATTATTGCTTATTACTTGACTAATTTAGACATCTCAACCCTTTAATTTAAACATAGGATGTACATATTTAAACCCTAATAGGTTAAGTCATTTGGTGAACCCATCTTACTTTGAATATTGCTTCAAACCCTAGCTTGCATTAATCTAAATTTTTGTGATATAATTTAGGGCTTCTTACTTCTAATTTTCAAATTTTTTTAGACAACCTAGCTAAATTAAATTAATTTTCATATTAGGGTTTTAAATTATTTTACATATAATTTAATTTTTTGCAAAGAAAGCCTAGATCAATAAAACCCTAACCCTAGATGCTCTTAGGGCTAGAATATTTATTTATCCTATTTTCATTCACTATTATTAATTATTTAGACTTCATAAATTCTATTTTAGTAGCTCTATTTCAAATTCTTTACTATATGCCATCTTAAAAAGCTATATCTCTTCCATTAAGAAGAAGTGCTAGATTAGATGGTACTCCTATAGAGCATATTCATATTCTTGCTATCCGATACTATAACAAGGACAAGTAACCTATTACAACTTCAACTATGAATCCTTCACACCTTGATTATGTGTAATTCAATGACAATGCATCCAAAGATGAACAATACATCCAAGAGCAAGATGAGGTCCACATTGAGAATCAGGATACTCTACCTCCACTTAATAATAATGACATAATTATGAACAAAGATGAGGTATTACGAGGATTTAGAGATAGAATTTATAAATAAACCCTTGATCATACATAGATTCTACTAGTCATATTGGAAATCAGGAATAAAATAAACCACGATTAATCTTCAACTCCTCTAGTTAATAATGTTGTTACACCTCTAATGGGGCCAACTCAACCAACTCAAATATCACAACCTAAGATTTTTATTCAACCATCAATGATAGCTATACCATTTTTTTCTAGTTCTTCCACTCCATATGTATAATCCCTTATGCATGAGATTCATACTTTGTAGTCTAAGGTGTTACATCTTGAGAAAAGAGCAACTAGGCCATCACATGTCTTAGATTATAACATTCTCTTGCATACACCTTTCACACATCACATAATGGAAACTCATTTTCCATACATTTTCATGGAACCCAAACTTACATTATATGATGGTAAAGGTGACCCAAATCATCAACTCAAATCCTTTCACGCATCATGCTTGGACTATGTGTGCAATGATTGGCTTCTTATGAAGCTATTTCCATGTAGTCTCAAGGATTATGCCCTACAATAGTTATATGATTTACCAAATCAATCTATCAGGCATTCAATCCTTTAACTAATGTGTTCCTAGCACACTTCTCTATCAACATTAGTAATAATATATCATATGCACAAGATGCACAATTAAAACAAAACTCAAATGAGCTAATTGTTGATTATATCTTACAATACAAGATAATATTATCCAAATTGACTAGCCCCATGGTAGATAGAGAGCTTCAAGATATATTTAAATAAAGTCTATTGCCATCACTACATGAAGTTATCTTATTCAATAAGTTTCCTACATTCACTTATTTGTGCCATACAGTTAAGGAAAGAGAGGTTAAGCTCTTATTAATGGGCAAACTCAAGTATATAAATGGATCAAAATCAACTATTAAGATTTCAAACAAACCTCCATACAAGGTAAGGGCAATATAAAATAGAAGTGATCAAAATGCCATAATCCATGTAACTTTCAATCCATCTCCCAGATTGGTTTTATCCATTCCTTAGCACAGAATCTTCACTAATCTTCTAGAGTCACCAAACGGGTTATACAACAACTATTGGAATGCAATGTCATATCTCTCCCTCCCATTAAATAGGTTGATATAACACAACCTATTCCAAAGAGTTATGAATCAAATGCATTCTGTGAGTATCACAGGGCACCAAGCCACACAAAAAATAGATGAATTAGTTTAAAGCACAAGATACAAGATCTCATTGAGGCTGACATTATTGATGTGGACATACCCATAGAGGAAATGAAACAACAACAAACAAAGGCTAAGGCACTAAAGATATTTTCATATCCTTTCCCAAAACATATAACAAATGAGGTAGGGGGCACATTAGATGTTCAATATATATACTAGATGCATCCAACACCAGATTTCTATCACACAGTTAGAGAGGTGACACATCCACTGTATAACATTATTGGTATGTATCACACTATAATGCCACCTAGACCACTTATCACATTTTTAGAGCAGGAGATTGTGGATGATGACACAAATTTACATGCACTCTTCAAACAAACGTACATAGACCACCATCTTATTCATAGTGTTATGGTTGAAAATGGGTCAAGCATAAGCATTTGCACCATGACACTTTTACAGCACTTGGGATACACAGAGTAGGATATATTCCCCATAGATATAGTCATTAGTGTTTTTATTGGCCACATTTAGAGCTTCATTGAGGAGATTGTCTTTCCATTATAGGTTGGACCAGCACTCATAGCCACTTGGTTCCCAATATTATCTAGTGCAGTGGTATTTGATATATTATTGGGTAGGCCATGGTTATCATCTCTAAATCATCCCATATATAGTAAACCAATGCCTAAAGTATATGCATGCTAATCATGTGGTTAAGGTCAAGGGTGTCCCATATGAGTATCCTCTACCCATCCCACAGGTAGTTCAAGCATAGTCTCCAACTACAGTTTCATCACAAACACTAATTACAATTCCAATGCCATTCCTAGATATTACACAGTTATCAATTACAAAAGAGAGTACATAACCTATGTATACATCATAGTGTTTAATAGAGTCATCAATGTAAACCAGGTCTATTCCTACAGTATCTACATGTACGCATACTATCCCACGAATATCATTACTAGAAAGACCCCTGAATCAAAGATATGTCACAGATTCTAAAAGACCTTCCTCTACTCAATTTATGCTGAGATTAGTTTTATTGGGTTTTATGGGTTCTTAAGACAAGGCACCTAAATCACCTATAACTTCTTCTACCAGATGGGTCCCTAAGACCCCTACAGTTCATAGGCTGGCACAGTCAATGCCCCATCATCATAACATCACTTCATACGTAGCTTTAGATGCAAATTACTCCACATAATATATCATGGCCTCATAGTTACCCTTTCACACTGTATGCACAATCACAATTCCCATATTCAACACAAGTCACGGTGATATTGAGTCTCCCATGAGACTCATTGGTTAGTATGGTTCCTACTCTTGTACATACTTCCGTTTCTCTCACACTCCTTGTACATAGTTTATTTTCATTTGCTTGGACATAGTTTATACTCAAAAAACCAAAAATAATATAACATGTCAAAATATAAAAACATTCCAATATTTCAAAAACACAAAATTTACAAATTGTATGCATTGTTATGTTTACATTTATACTACTTACCAAATATTGCATATTGCTAACTATCCTAGTATAGTCAGTTTTATCATATAGATATGCTTCACTTTTTTTTGTCAAGTATTTGCAGATTACATACATGACTCCAATCCACTAAACTGATCCAAACTACCTATCATCTACCCACTAGAGGCATATACACCGATATAGGGTTATTCATTCAATACATCTGCCTACTCAAGGGCATATCATACACAGTTGCTACTACTAGGTTCTATCTTTGCATACCATACATTCTAGTTTGTGCACTGATATAACTTGATATTGATCATTGTTATTCATTACTTAGATTTCTTGTTGACTATCACTAGTTAGACTCAGTATATATATATCCTAAAATCTACATAGATCTGTACTACAAAGTTATACATGCTTTCATTTCTAGATTAGACTTGATTGTGTTTCCTACGCTTCTTCCATCTTCAAGTCATTTGAATATGTCATTTTTATTTAGCTCTACGCCACTTCTTTATTTGTATACTTTGGACATGTGCCCATGTCCCTTGTGTGTGCTTTTTCTTACTTCTATATGTGGACATTTAAGTCTATCATTTTATGTGGCTTTACATAAAATTTCTTATTGCTTGCATATGTAGATATTTGAACATGTCCTTATATGTCTTCATTCTTAGATTTAGTGACATGTGTCTATGTTCCTTGTATTATGGCCCCTTGGCCTACTTTTGTGTACCTCATGTGCTTGTATGTATGCTTCTACATCATGACACTTGTACTTGCTTATTACACACACCAATTTTTTATGCCATGAGGGACCTCAAGCATCTACCCTTTTTACTTGGGAGCCATGATGGACATCATGCCCCATCCCCATAGGTAGTTACTTAGATTTACTAATATACACATTGATTAAATCTATCTTGACACCTTTATGCAATGATATATTACAACATACATCTTACATTACCTATTTATGCTCAGCTTCATTTACATTCTAATGTTATGTTTACATTATATTGAAATATCATTCTTATGCTCTTACTAAAACATTTTATAGAGCTACTTCTTTTTAGGATAGTTCTTACACAAGTTTCACAACTACTCTCAAAAGAGAGGGCATTCACAAGGGTTTGTCATAGATATTAGACTCCTACTTTGCTTTTCACAAATAAATTTCAGCATACAATATCAGTTTCAAAATCAGACATAGGGCAGAGATAGGAAAAAATAGACTTAGACAACAATTCATATCACTCAAATGTTAGACTAGGTAAACATTAGCACCCAAATTAGGACATTAATGTCATAGGGTGATACTGTCCACTATAGGGCACTATTATCCAGTAGCCCTAGATTCAAGGTAGTTCAGATTATTTAGACTAGTACACCAGGTATAATATAGATTTGCATAGATATAGTCATAGGTTTGATAGTTGTGTTCAAATTTTTCTCATATTCATACCAGTTGCTTAGATTTAGGGACATCATGTATGACATGATCACTCCCACATTCAATTCAATTATATGGATTCAATTATTACATAGTTAGTTAAAATTTAGTATACTCAAATACCATATTGGGGGCATGTGCATGACACATAGTTTCCATATACTCAGCTACACACATGTTGATCAGATGAAATGGAAAACTCCATGTCATTCTCTATGTTGTATACACTTATTATCACATTCTAGGTTGTCACTAGATTCATGCCTTACTCTATCTATAATGGTTGGCATTCCCAAGTGGCTCAGAGCTACCTAATATACTTGAGTGGCCACAGAATTGACATACACGATTAGATATACTCAGTTAGATACTTCAAACACTTTATGTAGTTCAATTACAAATGCATCTACTTCACATGGGTGGGAAATGATGGATTCATGGCCTACTTGAGTTCTTGAGCCACCAACATGAGAGGGTTAGACACACTTAAATTCTTATCCAAGCTATTCACATATCATGATCCATTGAGCAAGGGTGGGCAATAATGGAGTCAAAACTGAATTGAGTTCTTAAACCATCCATATGAATATTGAGCAAGCCATCAACTCAGTCTAAGTTATTCAATGATATGATCACTATGTACACACACATAAATTATCATTAGGTTCTTTCATTGGTTTGTGTACTTAATGAGGTGTATTCATTCTATTCCTCTCTCTTTATTCAACCTTAGTTACTTTATTTCAGCATATTCTTTTTCTTTTGATCATCTCTTAACAAAGGACTAATTTTTTGCATGTTTAATTGCAAGTCATTGCTTTGGATCATGTTTTACATAAGTAGACCCAGATTCACACACTCAAACTCAACTACATGGGCTTCACTTCCAAGGTAAGTCTAGGTATGCTTATTTTTATTTTATATTGGTCATTTCACTTTGCTACATTTCTATCATAAATGGGGGGGGCAAATGTAATCACCTAAAAGTGGTAATTGGATGCTAAGAGTGTCGCTTGAGTTAGCCTATTCCTAGCTTATCCCTAGACCTAATCTATAGCCTTAGACACACTTTTTCAGTCATTATGCATACTACATACACCTACAGTTAGCAAAAAAATAGTCCTAGGATAGCTTTCTCAGATCCCAACCTAGTTTTTCTAGTAGTCTATCAGGTGGACCGTAGCACCATATTTGGGACACTACAACCACATGGCACTAGTATCCCCAATTGGGTACTACTATTCTTAACCCTAACTCTCCAGAATTGATACTTTTTCAAATGTGTGCCCCTCTTAAGGTCAGCCTAAACATATTTTCTTACTCACACAAGCTATAGATCTCTTTAAATATAAGTCTAATTGACCTCTATTCACTAGATGGAAAATATATACAAAAAGCTATTCAAACCAAAGAAAAGCCAAGTAAAATTAAGGTATTTGATCCATATTTTACCTTACTTTTGTATACTACCATCCACAATAGCCCTAAACCCATATTTCAAAAGACTTCAAAGCTCAAGCACATTCAAGGCATCCAAGTCCACTCTCATTCTAGCATTCACTTACCTTGCACCAATTATTGGGTGGGAGAACTACATCAGTTTTGATCCCTCTTTAGAGTATTAGTATGTAGGCAACTCTCTTCACAAAGACGTGTTGAGGATGTCTAGCCTATGCTATTAATGAAAACACAATTATTGCTCATGCCATACTTACAAAGAGGATTAGGGTTTACACACTAAATCAAGTTTTCTAGGCATAACACAGAGCTCTAGATTTTGTGTCTGTAAGAATAGGACCTAAAAACATAGGCATATGGGCTCTTATAAAATAGGAACAACCCTACAGAGGGGGAAATAAAGCCATGTTGAGGACACTACATCAACATGATGCTACTGTCTAGGTGGGGCATTATTGTCCAGTGAGAAAATAAACCCTATAATCCTATTGATAACACTCAGAACTGTCCAAAACTCAGTTTTCAAAACCCAGATCATTCACAATAGTCATTTTCTAGATAAATTTCTATTTAAGCCTATTTATTAATATTTTTATAAAGTCAAAAGAAGTCAAAAGCTATAACAAATTAGTATTTAATCATTGCATATTATTTGACTAATTTAGACATCTCAGACCTTTAATCTAAACATAAGATTTACATAGTTAAATCTTAAAAGTTTAAATCATTAGGCATATTAATTGGGGTGCCACAAGCACTCTTCAGTCTATCTGGAGCACCTATAACATTTGTGGGTCATAATTTTGGGTCTTTCAAAGTTAGGGGCACCCATCCTCTTCATCCAGTCTTTTTCAAAAAAAAATTACGTGTATTCCTCAATGCATTAAATGAAATCACTGAATTACATAGAATATCGACATCTCTGCCCATATTTCAAAAATAAACATATAGCGAATTTATAATACTAAGTAAACAAATATCTAAATTAGTGAGCTCCTTTGGCTAAGCAATGACAAGTAAGAGCCATCCATGATGTCAAAATCACCTAGGGCATGATCCTAGTCTAAATCATTTGACTTTATGTGTTAAGTAACTAGAGAGATTTGTACATTTGTAGTTAGATATAAGCAGCCATCATCCTCACCAATTGGACTACAACCCTTTCGATGCCTTTTTAAATTTTCAACTATGACATAGTGGTTTGACAAAAAGAGAATCTTAAATCTAATTTAATAAGTCTATAAATTAATAAGTATTGTAATTCATTTGGCATTAAACATTCACATAATATTTGTACAATATAAATTGAATCATGAAAAAATTACACGTAATAATATTTGAACATTGTTAGACATTCACAAACATTCTAAAAAAGTCAACCAATTATTAAAACATTTATTATTATTTAGAATTAATATTCTTTTTAAACCATTTTTAACGTACAACCCAAATATTTTATATATCAGTAAAATTATTTCCAACTATACAATTTATTATTTTTCTATACAGTATTATTAATTAATAACATAATTATTAGAAAAAACTTAAATCCCCAACTAACCCATAATATATATCCCAAATTTTTCATTTACAATCTAAAGAGTCCCTTTACAATGAGTTGAGGGGTCACTATGATGAAAACTCTAATCAATTGACAAAAATATAAAAGCATAGACGTGATGTGGACGATTACACATCTTATATTCCTTATGTTAAAATCTATACCATCCATATATTGCAAATAGCACAAATAATACATAATATATTGAAACATAGATTGGGTTATACTCTTATCTATTTCTTCTAAAAAGATAGATTGAATTATTTTATATTAGTTTTATTACATGATAAACATAAACTTATCTAGTCAACTGTCCATAATTTCCCCTCACTATATCCTCAAAAGAATATTTGGCAATAGATTGTGATAGAGTATTAATTTGATTTACCAAATCTATCGTGTAAATCTATTTTACTTAATACTTAAGCAATAGAATAAGATAAAAGTGATTATATACTATTTTATTATAAGTTTTGTTATTTTTTTTTTGTTTGTATAATAAGATAAAAAAGAATATAATATATATTTAGATATTTTATGTTTTCACATTGCATATGAATAGTTTATAGATTTTTTAAATAATTGTGTTTTATTTTTTAAACTGGATGTTTCGGATGATCTTATGATTTTTTATTTTGAAAAAATAATTTATGATTAAATGGAACAATAAACCTACGTTATTTAAATAAGGTAGAGACAACAATCACTTAAAAGTATTAAATGAGAGGGTAACAGTGGTTAAAGTCATGAAAAGTAGTGCAGATTTATTATTCTATCATAAATCTTTTTTTTTAAATTGATTTAAAATATTTGAATTAAAAACGGTGACACAATTATTCTAAAAAAACTATAATATATAGAATATAGACTATTTTGTTAGGTGTGGACCCTGATTGTCTTTCAGATTCAGAGGTTAAAATTATGATGTTATTTTAACCGAGTTGGGATCACATTCTTTGAATTCTTGATGACGCGGGGAGTCACAGGGGGACGGATGGGGCGGGTCTGGGAGGGATGACCCCCTTAGCTCTGCTACCACTTTATTGGATACCCAACCAAAGAACTCTATCACCGCCTTTGTTGGGAATTATGGAAGCACACAATTGATTACCAAATACAAGCAACTTACATGCGGAAATTAACCAGAATACACAAGTAACTAGAATTCAGAAATAACACAGAATATGAGAGACAATACACAACTTGTATTAATACTCATCCAGAAAAGAATACAATAAAGAAGATGCCACTTCTTCTTCACCACCTCTCAGAGGCTTCCCACACCTCAAGTGAACAGTAATTCTCTCCTCAAAGCTCTCTCTCTTACGGTCCCAACACACAACTCAAACACAGAGTTGGTGTTCACCTCCAACCAGTCAATATCCACTACTGCCAGTACTCCAGTGCTCCACGCACTCCACAAGTGCTCCACGCACTCCAAGTACACAAACGTACTTCAAGTAGATCTCCCCTGAACTGCAACAACCTGGAACCCAAATGATCTCACTTATGGAAGGATCTTCCTTGCCTTCCTCTTTGCTCACTTTTTGAGTACACACTGTACTCTAAGTAGATCTTGCCTGATTCTGCTCCCTGTTGTGTTGCTGTCCTCCCTGATCTTGCACACCTGCAAATCAATCTGGTTCTGCACACCTGCAAACCTGAATCATGCACACACATACACCTGCAGATCAATGATCTTACTTACCATGTAGATCTCCAAAAGTAGCCATGCAAACCTACTGACCAAGATCCTACACACTTGAAGAATCCTGTTGATTCTCCAAAACCAACACCCACACTTGGTACTACTGTGGAACTAGGAGGAACACCCTTGCTCACCTCACACACAGAAGGAGCTAACTTTGCTCAACTCAAACTAGAACACTTACAATACAACCCATGAGTCTCTTAAATAGATCTCATGCAAACAATAATTAGACATCTAATTACAATAATTAGATCTGCAGCTTCTAGTCTAAATTTGGCTCTTGACATGCAAACACTTGGTTCGTTAACTAACTGCCCGTAAAACTTGCAGTTCTGAACCGCACAGGCAACTGACGTCGGTCCCTGTCTGCCTGGAGGTGACCGACGTTGGCCGATCCCTGACCGACGTCAGTTGCTCTTCTGTCTAATCCTGCCGACATCGGTTGGCCTGACCGACGCCGGTGTCTGTGACACTTAACAACCTCTCTGCAACCTCCTCCTCTGTTTGCATCAGTGAAGCTTTTAGCTCCACAACCTAACAGACGGATGGGGCGGGTCTGGGAGGGTTGACCCCCTTAATAGGGGGTCCAGGGGCCGTGCACTCTAGAAAAAAAATTATTAAAATTGTCTTATTAAATTGTAATTTCGTAGTCAATCTGCGTTGTTGATTAAAGGTTACCAAATTTGACGATAAAAGTTATGTTTATGTTTGTTTTTTTTTTACCTTAAAATGTATTGATATATCGCTAAGATGTATGAGTGTAAAAAATAATGAAATATTGTACACAAAGAGGAGGCGGAAAAAGTAGAGAGGTGTAACAAGATTTAATTTTTCTTTTAGACCAGTTGTCCATTTTTGTCAAGATTGAGCCAGCAAAGTTAATAAAATGTTTAGTTGTATGGTAATACTCTGCCAATATTGATTTCTGAGTTCTATTATTTTAAGAGAATTTAATTCAACTCAATTCTTAGATCCCAACCTAAAGTGCCTTTGAACTCAATAAAATATATAATATAAAATTAAAAAATACCAATATCTTAATTGTTAGTTGTCAACCCAAAGTACATTTGAACTCGATAAAATATGTATCATAAAATTAAATAATACCAAAAGCCCTGATCCTCTTTAAAATACCTTGACAAACACCATTAAAAAATATTCTTATTTTGTCAATATAAAATTTTGGAGCCACCCTTAATGATTTTTGTTTAATAACAATCTTTATGCCTTAATATGCATATTTTATACAATGAATGATTTGAAAAGTAAGAATATCTTTATTTTGAAATATTAAAGAGCTTATAGAGAGCCACATATCTCACAAACTACACGAGGGGGAGTCCTACGATCATTCACAAGATGGTCCTCCCGTCAAATTTTAATGCAGTCCTCAAAGGAATTGCCTTTGCAATTTCCCTTACATCTGATGATAGAAAAGGTTTCCCTCCAAACTTTTCTATAGAGAAAGGATAGTGAACTAAGAGATGATCCACAGGGCTTTTCAACAGATTTGCATAGGGCACATCTCACAAAGACCTTGTCAAGATCACTTTTGTAGATTATTTTAAGTAATTATCTGTTTCTTAAGTGTAAATTAAAAACACAATTTAATTTTAATTTAAAGTTTAGATTTTCATAAGCTTCACCACCCTCAAAGAATTATATGAAAACACATTTTTATAACCAAATTTAATTATGTGATTACTTGATCTTAAATTTTTAAATTAAATAATCTCATCTTCCTTTATAATCCTAATAAAGCTCATTTATAAATATACACAAAAAATTCTAGCTCTTCTTAAATTCCCCATCAAATCCAAGTGTTCTAGCAGGTTCCCAACCCTATTTCCAAATGGTAGCAGAGTGAGGATTAACATCATCTTATAATAATTGAAAACATTTAATATGCAGTTAGTAAATTAAATCAATTGAATACATTTAATATGCAGTTGGTGAATTATAGCCAATGGAAGGATCTTCCCAATCCTCACTCCCTCTCCATTAGCAATCTTCAACGTGAGCCAGTTACCCAAAACAAGGAAAGATTTTATTAGTGCCTTCCAAACATCCGAAACATTTGAAATAGATTTGATAGGAAATCTGTCCCATTCTTCAATTGAAATGGGATCCACATATTTTTCCCAAATCACTCGGTTCCACAATCCATAAGCTCTTGGCTACTAATGTCTACTCAAAATGATGTATATTTTTTAACCACAATCTTCTTTTGATTTAGAAATTCCAGTAAACTAACTCCATTTCAGTTAATGAGGGTAAATCCATCTTAATCTTTGCAACCAGACCATATAAATTTAAAACATTTATTCTAATTCTATTGAGCGTGACTTTTGGAATGTGAGCCATCAGTTGTACCAAACCGAAACCCTCTTCTCAATTTTCTTATATAGTCAATCTCAATTTCTTATTTTAATGCATTAGGTTTTAGAAAGAAGCCCAAATACTTTAATCTAATATTGAAATCAATAGAGTTGAATAGTAGAATAGTCTTGAGTCTGACCTTTGAAAGTGATACAATATTTTTTAATATTAACTTCCATATCAATGACTTAGCAAAATAGAGCCAAGATCTCCTGGAAACATGCAACTTTTATGAGGGACCCATCAAATTTCCACCAATTTGGATGCCTTTTCTTTCTTTTCTTTTATAATCTATGACTGCCCCACTTTGCCTTTTAGCTACAATCAAAAATAAAATAAAGGAAAGATATTAGTGTTGCTTCAAATCTTGAGAAGGATAAAATAATTTAAATGCTAACCTAATGATAAGAACCGAGAAGGAAATAGTTGTGAGACAACTAAAAATCTAATTCATTATATCAGTCACATCCTAACATGTATCAGCATCAACCCTATGTAGAACTAATTTTTTTTGGTCAAAAGTCTTTAATAAATTTAATTTTATAATCATTGTTGATTTCCTCTTTATTTTTGTGGTATGTAATTTCTTGTAAACTATTTAAATAGTTTTATAGATTTGTTTATTGTTAAGGGACTTAATTTTTTTTTTTTTGAAATGAAGATTAAAAGAACAATCTTCAACTTACATGTAAAAACTTTAGAGATAATTTTTTATATAAAATTTTCAAGGGAGATTGATATAAAATCCTCAAAAGTGGATAGGTGTTCACTTTTGTGGATAAATTCCATGAACATATAATTGAAATTCAATTGCATCTTTCTCATTTTAAAGGGAGATTCCTATAAAATATTGGAAAGTGAATGGATAATCATTTATTAAAATTTGAACTAGTTTGCATGATAAAACTAACACATAAAAATAATCATTTTCATTTATATAAAACATCAAATTATAATAGTGGAAGATTACATACATAAAAATAGAATCTCCTACAAACGTGAAGTTTACTCTCATCTAGATCTCTATTCTCTCTCCTAACCTCAACAATATCTCACTTAACTCTTAATATCTCTAGTAAATAATAATGTATCAATTAAAACTCATATACAATATATATTATTTTATACACACTTAAATATACTAACCTATATAATAATGTAAACGCTAACATATATTTTTACAAATAAATATCATAAACATAAAATTGAAATCCCCTTACATATTCCTCAATATTCAAGATTCCTCTAACACTCCCAACAAGTCCTCACCAAATAAATTTAAAAATCCTATGAATTCAACGAGCCAATCATCAAAATCTGGGTTTGTTTCAGTTTTGAAAATAAACTAGCATAGATTTTAATTCGTCCTTTGAAACCACAAGTATTAAATTTTCATTTACATCATTAATGAAGTTAGGGAAGAATGAGGTCATCCTAATAATTTCAGGAATGTTAGCCCTTGAAGGCTCGTTAATAGAGCTTTTGAAAGTGTTCAACTCCTATCCATCCAACTCTTGTAAATTCCTCACTATAGTACCATACTCCTTATTCATTTCCCAAATGGAATTAAATTGTTCTTACAAAGGCATGAAAGAAATTGGTATTAGCATCTCCATCCGCAATCAAGGCAGCCCTAATTTTTGGTATTAGCATCTCCATCCTCAATCTAGGCAGCCCTAATTTTCATTCTCTAGTTGCTTTCTTCCCAAGGACCTCTAAATTCTTATTTTTCTCCTCTAAAATGTTAAAGTGTGGTTTTGTCTATTTCCAAGTATAAATTATTGAGAGTCTTATCAAAAAGCGCTGAAAATTATGTTTACACATTTACCATATTTTATTAAAGGATTTTCATATTTTAGAGAAGCCTAATTAATAGTAACAGCTTTCACTCTTTTAAGATTCTAGTTGAATTGATATATAGTTGTGCTTTCAGATTCAATATTAAATGGTCTCCATTCTTCCTTGATTAGTGAAAGGAAATATGCATCATTTAACCACTTAGAATTGAATTTAAAAGAATAAATAGGATTTTTATCATCTTTTTTCAACTATAAAATAATAAGAAGGTGGTCAAAAGATCTTCTACCATTTAGCTAAGCTTTTATTCTATCTATTTTAATTAAAATTTTGTCAAAAACTATAAATATTTTGAATCTCTTTTCATTAATTTAGATATATACTTATTCAATATTGAAATACTGATATTCAGTGATTCTATATAATATTTTTAGGAATATCAAAAAAAAAATCCTCTAAATTAATTTATTTTCTATAAACTCAACATCACATAATCTTTTTAATACAATATAGTGATAGAAAAAATCTACAAATGAATCCATATAAATAATAACTCCCCAAATTTTATATCTCTTAATAATTCAATGATAATTTTGTATTGATTAAGAAACCCTGGTTGATGAAGCCTTCCTAGAATAGTTGTCTATTAACATAAGGGTTGTAAAGATTGATTATCAAGAAGGCCTTCCCAAGCTCCAAATAATTTAAAATTGTTAGAATAACGACGTCACCCAAGCTCCAAATAGTTTAAAATTGTTAGAAGAACAACGTCAAGTGTGGAGGAAGTGATCATATTGAAGGAATGGTTCTGGCCCAAAACAAGTCCCCTCAACTTTCCAATTGCATCTAATGTGACGAAGGTCTGCCCTTTCAGAAAGGATGATAATATAATATTCACTTTGTCTCCTTCCTTCTGGTTTCTTGTACTAATAAAATATCCGTCTTGTAAATTTTGAACACACACTTAAGGACAAGTTTTTTATATCAACCACCCATTCTCTTGATATTAAGGGATACCACCATCATCATGAAACCTGTCCTACAGCATACCATACTCTAAGGGTCCATTTAATAGTCTAATGTTTGCATAATCTAACTTCCCTCTCATTATTTGTCTGTCTTTATAACAAAATATTTTATGCCCACATGGTTGGAGCTGCCCACCTGTCTTGAATCCAAACATGGGCTCCCTTCTACTTCCACCAATCCATCAATGGTTTTTTTCTTACTAGATTGAAGCAAATACCTTACGGGAGAATTTCATGCAGGCCTCCCTAGGTATCAATGGAATGGATTAGAAGCTAAGCTTTAGGACCTATTTCTACTAAAATATTCATAGGGAGAATAATTGAAGGAGGAAAATGGACATTCGTGAACATGAACATCTTCTCCAATAGTTGTGGTTATCTCTATGAGGATATGTGTCCATCTTTGACACCCTTCCCTGATTAATTTAATGATCCACTTTACTCTTTCTCACCTTGCAATCAGCCTATATGGCAGATGGAACAACAAAAAAGATGCGAATATAATATAATATCTGATTATACTTTCATTGACTAGCTTCAATTTTAATCTTATCCATTAGTCCGTCCCTTAGGTTCATCTCCACCAAAAAAATCCACCTTTACAAATGAAAATATTTGTTTCCATATTATCAAAATTTAAAAAGGAACCGATGCAATTACCTATATCCTAAAGAGTGATCTCGTTCCATAATTATAGTGATAGAGCAATAAACTTCACCCAAAATGGGGTGAATATATTATTGTTCAAAGCAAGGATCAAAGCCACGAGTTCAGGGCTTGAGAGATGGTAAGAATGAACCCCAATATCATTTACTAAATTTTATCTTTTTAATATTCGAAGTAGATTTTAAAAAGGTAAATCAATCTTTGATTAAAATATAAAAGATTGGTATGATATTTTTGGTTATAGATATCATTAAAAATTAATTAATTTTATTTAATGAATGGAGATATTTTTATACAAAGTTTTTTCTCTTATAAAATAGGAGTTTATACTTGTCTTTTAAAATCATTCAAACTAATTTAAATGAGTTATTTCAATAATCTATACAACTCACTCAAACTTAATACAATTATTCCTAATATTAATAATAAGAATAATACTACTCTAATCATGATGTACTAACTTAATAACATTCCCCTTTAGTAAAAATATAGGGAAAAAGAATCATTACACATATATTGAAAACAGGGTTGTAGTTTGGCATACTTTTTGATGGATGGGAGCACATCACCAATCCACGAATGGAAACACATCACCAATCCAAGTATGAATTAAGATACATTTTGAGTTCATACATCACATCGATGTGAACATATACATCTGTTTAAACTACACATCAAATATACATGAATGGGGACACACCCATCTATTCGTGATGATCTTATTACACATATGTTAGTGATGAATGAATAGGGGCACACTCATCTATTCTTCATGACTTGATTATAAACACATCAATTGTACATGAATAGGGACACGCTCAACTATTCATGATGGTCTAGATACACATATGTAAATAAGGACACATAAATACATTTACAATTTATCTTTAGTGAGAACACATCATCACTGATCACACCACACATGAAAAAATACAAAAATATTGTATGATCAGTGCCTTACTATGTCTTCAATGTGTCAGGATCCTACTCCTTAAGAGCACAATTGATTACCTTTGTATAAGCAACTAAACACAGAATTAAACCAGAAGTAATATGTAACTAGAATTCAAAAATAGCACAGAATATGAGAGACAATAAAATCTTATATTAACACTCTTCCAGAAGGAATACAATGAAGAAATCACACTCTTTCCACACCTCTTGGGCGTACAGTAATTCTCCCTCAAGAACTCTCTCTCTCAATCAATTACAACCACAACTCAAACACAAAGTTGTTCCCTCCACCAGTAAGTGACAATCAACTCAACCGTTGTTGCCTACTTCCAGTCCACTAAGTACTCCAAGTAGATCTCCTTGATCTTGCACACCTACAAATCTAACTGATCTTACTTACCATGTAGATCTCCTTGATCTTGCTACCTGCAGATCAACTGATCTTACACTCGAAAGGATCTCTTCCTTGTCCTTGATCCTTAATTACAATACAGCCTCATGGGTCTCTTAAATAGATCCCATGCAAACAATAATTAGACTTCTCAATTACAATAATTAGAAACGCAGACTCAAGACTAAAATTAGTCTTTACATGCAAACTGACTGTTCATCTAAAATTAGACCAGTCCTGGAATGCATAGAAGACCGACATCGGTCTTTGTCTGTATGGAGATGACCGACGTCGGTTCCTATCTAACCGATGTCCGCTGACCCCTAACCGATGCTGGTTGCTTTGTACACTAAATATGATCGATGTCGATTGGCCTGACCAATGTCGATTACTGTGACACTCAGCAACCTCCTCCATTTGCATAACAGTGAAGCTTTTAACTCCACAACTTAACAATCTCCCACTTAGAGATAAACAGCTGCACATGTACCTGTACTTGTACATCCTCTAATTTTGTTTCTTGACTTGTATCCCTCTTCAAGTTCAATCTTGAAGACCAACAGAAGTTGAATGAAGATTCAACTTCTCCTTTGTTCTCGGCTTTGTTAACATACCTGCAGGGTTCATATCCCTATGGATCCATTCCATCTTCAACTCACTATCCTCCAATACCTATCTAATGAAGTGGTACATAATCTGTATATACCTAGTTCTTGAATGAAAGGTTGAATCCTTTGCAAAATGAATTGCTCTTTGACTATCACTGTACAATCTACAACTCTCTTACTCCTTTCCCAACTCTTCCATGAACCAAGTCATCCATATCATTTCCTTGTTAGCCTCTGTGACTGCAACAACCTTCTGCATCTCTAAAATCCATCTAACCGCCGTTCCACCAACAGTGAACACATATCATGTGGCGCTTCTCCTGTCATCCAAGTCACCTGCCATTTCCGAATCTACATACCCATGTAGAGAAGTGCTTGCCCCTGCATAGCATAAATACCTGCTGCTGGTCCCTCTCAGATACCTGAGAATTCACTGAACTGATTTCCAATGCTCCTTCCCTGGATTGGCCATAAACTTGTTGACAACTCCCATTGCTTGGGTAATATCAGGTCTAGTACTCATGTACTCAATCTCATCATGTGATTTAGGACACTATTCTGTGAACTGTCCAACCATAGGTGTGCTAACCTATTCTGCATCCTGCATATTGAACCTCTCCACTACCTTATTCACATAATCCTCTAGAGACAAAATCAACCTGTGAATTTCCCTGTCTCTAGAAATACTCATGCCAAGGATTTTCTTTGATTCACCTAAATCCTTCATGGCAACATGTGAGCTAATTTTACCTTTAGCTCAGCAATTCCCTGCATGTGTGACCCTGCAACAAGCATATACACTACATACAGTAATAGGATAATGTAGCTAATATTATCCAACATGGTAAAATAAACACAATGGTCACATTGACATTGACTAAATCCATGCTTTGTCATACACCTGTCAAACCTCAAATACCACTATCCTGGAGCTTACTCAAGACCATATAACCTGGCCTTCTATCTCACCTGTCCATTCTCTCTTTTTTTTAACCTGTAAATCCATTCATCTTTCAGTGCTTTCTTTTCAGCTAGCAACTCTACCAAATCTCCCATTTGGTTCTCTTCCAAGGAATCAATTTCCTCATTCGTGCCATGCTCCCACTATTTCCTGAATTATACCTGCATTGCCTCTTCAAAACTTCCTGGTTTTCCACCATCAGTGAGCAACAAGTAGTATAAAGAAGGGGAATAACGAATTTGAGGCTTACTTACCCTTTCAGTCCTCCTCATGGGTGTTTGAGACTCCTTGACATCTTGGTGTCCACCCAAATTTTGTTCTAACAGTGACCGATCCCGGTCATCTCTCAGTCTGCATCTGACTGACGTCGGTTCCATGCGATCGACCTGACTGACGTCAGTTCTTACCTGATCGATGTCAGTTTCTACCTGCCTGACATCACTGACTTCGGTCTACACCTGACCAACATCGGTTCCTACCTGATCAAAGTCAGTTCTCACCTGATTGATGTCGGTAACTGTGTTTTCCTGTGAGTGATGACTTTTACCCGCGAGCTCACTTTGGATCATAACCTTGTCCAAATTGCCCTGCTCAAAATTATTCAGCCCCTTGAGTTGATCTTTGTCCATCATCTTCTCCTTGAAAACCAAGGCTTTCTATGTCTTGAAAGTATCAAGAGCATCCATTCCCTTCTCACTCATGTGACCAAGCCTACAAAGCCACATCTTTGCATCTACATCTAAAGTAGATAAAATAGAAAGAGAATCAGTAATACAAGTAGATAGATAAAGTGTACCTACTTTCTTACCTCTTGCTAATACAAGTGCACCCTTGAAAACTTTCCAATATTCTGTTGTGAGAGTTACTGTGCAACCCTTATCACCCAACTTTCCTACAGAAATCAAATTCCACTTCAGGACTAGGACATGCATGACATCCTTCAACACCCATGTGTTGCCAATCTGCAACTTCAGCTGCACTTCTCTTTTTCCAACCATTTGACAAGGCTCACCATCCCCTAAATAAACTTTTCCAAAGTCTCCATGGACATAATCATGAAAAAATTCTCTATTTGGGGTTGCATGAAAAGAGGCACCAGAATCTAAAACCCATGATTCTACCTGACTATCCAAAGAAACTATAAGAGCATCTTGTGCAACAATACCTGCAACATCTGCTTCTTCATGATGATCTTCTTTCAACTAACAATCTTTCTTTGCATGTCCTTTCTTTCCACAATTCCAGCAGATTATATTGCCATACCTGGATTTGGATCCACTGCCTATCTTTGACCTTGATTTCCCTTGCTTGCCCTTCTCTCTTTGCCATCCCTTGCTTTCAATACTTAAAGCATTACCTGATGTCTCACATGTGCTTTTCATGCGAATTTCTTCATTCAAGATTACACTAACAACATCATCAACTTTCAAGATATTTAAAGCAGACGCAGTATTACTTACTGCCATTACCAAGCTATCCCAACTTTTAGATAAAGAGCATAAGATTAAGAGAGCCTTAATTTCATCATAAAAAACTATTTTGACTGAATTTAACTGGTTTACCAAACCATGGAAATCACTAAGATGACTATATACTGATCCACCTTCCAGCATTTGCAAATTAAATAATTGCTTCATAAAAAATACCTTATTCGACGCTGAGGGTTTTTCATATAAATTTGCCAAAGATTCCATTAACTCTACCATTTTCGTTGCCTGAGATAAGTTGGAAACCACATAAGCTACCAAGGTCAGCCTTATAGCTCCTAGAGCCTTTCTGTCAAGAACCTTCCATTCTTCATCTTGCATACATGTGGGCTTACTCCCACCCAATGGTAAGTACAGATCTTTCTGATACAGATAATCCTCTATCTGCATCCTCCATAATTGATAATTCTTGTCATTGAATTTCTCCATTCTTAGTGTATTTTTTTTTTCCATTGATTTACTCCCACTCAAACAGAAACCCATGTGAGTGACCTGTAATCAATAAACACTTAACACACTCTGAAACCAAGGTGTTAGTGAACCAAGCTCTGATGAACCTGCTTTGATACCAACTGTCAGGATCCTACTCCTTAAGAGCACAATTGATTATCTTTGTATAAGCAACTAAACATGGAATTAAACCAGAAGTAATATGTAACTAGAATTTAGAAACAGCACAGAATATGAGAGACAATACAATCTTGTATTAACACTCTTCCAGAAGGAAATACAATGAAGAAATCACACTCTTCCCACACCTCTTGGGCGTACAGTAATTCTCCCTCAAGAGCTCTCTCTCTCTCAATCAATTACAACCACAACTCAAACACAAAGTTGTTCCCTCCTCCAGTAAGTGACAATCAACTCAACCATTGTTGCCTACTTCCAGTCCACCAAGTACTCCAAGTACTCCAAATAGATCTCTTTTATCTTGCACACCTGCAGATCTAACTGATCTTACTTAGCATGTAGATCTCCTGATCTTACTACTTGCAGATCAATTGATCTTACACTTGGAAGGATCTCTTCCTTGTCCTTGATCCTTAATTACAATACAGCCCCATGGGTCTCTTAAATAGATCCCATGCAAACAATAATTAGACTTCCTAATTACAATAATTAGAAACGCAGACTCAAGACTAAAATTAGTCTTTACATGCAAACTGACTGTCCGTCTAAAATTAGACCAGTTCTAGAATGCACAGACGACCGACGTCGGTCTCTATCTGTTTGGAGATGACTGATGTCGATTCCTGTCTGACCGATGCCGTCTGACCCCTAACCGATGTCGGTTGCTCTGTACACTGAATATGACCAACGTCGATTGGCCTGCTCGACGTCGGTTACTGTGACACTCAACAACCTCTTCCATTTGCATAACAGTGAAGCTTTTAGCTCCACAACTTAACATAGTGGGTGTTGACCAACTAATCAAAATTTGTGTTTGTATCCTTTGTACTTGATCTTTTCCACCTAATCATGAATAGAGTAACTTCTACCCCCTACCACTAGATACCAATCTCGGCTTTAGTATTTTTACATTATTTTTCAATTTGTAGATGAAGTAGATCATCACTACCGATGATGATTAAAAAATGTTTAGGATATCTATTCATTTACATGGCTTTTAGGTTTTTCACTATAATGAACTACAACCTCTGAATAAGCGATGAACTCAAGGTTGGATTAGCCTCCTTTCACTATTTCTTTCAACCTCATTCCTTAGCTCAAGCAACTAAGTTAGATTGCATGTTCGTTTTATGACAAAAATTTAACCCCACATATTAGAATAACACATTCTCTTAAGATGTCATGTTCACCCAATAATACATCCTTTACAAGTATATAATTTGATACTTTGACAAGTAATGATTGTAATAAAATTGTTTTATACAAATTTAGAACTAAAATCACTAAGTCTAAAAAAATGTAACTAAGATGTGAAATTTAACCACTTATTTAAATTAAGCCACTAAACATATTGATATAATTATTGAAAAAGGGATCCATTATAAAACATCATATAAAAAAATTAATCACCATATTATATAGCATAAACAAAACAAAACATACGTGTATAAGAGTTTCACTAATAGAACAAAACATACAAGAGTTTGACTACTATTAATGCCTATAAAACTTGTACAACAAAAATCTATATAACAAATAATGAAATGTTTACCATAATAAATTTTTAGCTATATAAAAATAAAAATATTATCCCCAACCACACCTCATTTTTTAATAACACTTATGTGAACTTAAAAACAAATTTAATAAAACTTTAAAATTAATAGACTCTGTCACTTACAAGATATTACTATACAATATATTCATTTGAATAGTTTGTCATGAACAGAGTATACATGTTG
Organism: Torreya grandis; assembly: GCA_037957365.1. Taxonomy (NCBI): domain Eukaryota; kingdom Viridiplantae; phylum Streptophyta; class Pinopsida; order Cupressales; family Taxaceae; genus Torreya; species Torreya grandis. The sequence continues at coordinate 344,034 of JARHVA010008184.1, read as the reverse complement.
AGAAACACACTAAAACTATAGTGAATTAGAGATGGAAGAGATGTACATGAGTATTTTACCCTGATTTGTATTAATGGGTAATATTAATCTAATTAAGATGTAATATTAAAATATAATTTAAATCAATAGATATGGGATTCAAGCATACATATGAATGTAAAAGACTGAGATTGATTCTTTTGATTTGATAAGGGCATATGTTAGATATAGAAAGTACTAAAGAGATCATGATACTTAATTTTTTTCTTATTGACTACATAACTATGATTCTATTCTAGAAGTGAAAATTATGGATAAATAGGTATGTGGTTGCTTTGGTTCAAGAACCGATTCATTGTTTGGGTCAGTCAATTCTGTAAGAATGGCTTAATATTGCCTGTTCATATCGACCTATTGATTGGTATTGATCTACGTAGATTTAGGGCATAGTGATTATACACTCACTAATGATTGTCTTTATTTGCTCTATATTTACAATCTCAAACCTTAATGATGCATGCACGTCTAGAAATCAACCTCCTTTGCCTTTAAACTTTATATGTGCTTGTGAGGGCTAGAAACCTTAAAAAATAGGGGAAAGTGTAATGGGTTGAGTTGAACCCAATTACCCTTGCCTAATTGTTGATCATTGTCTATGTATCAAATACTCTAAGGAGGGAAGCTAGGCCATATGTAGTTCTCTCATTAGTGTGATTATGCAATTATGCACTTTCTTTATATATATATATATATATATATATATATATATATATATATATATATATATATATATATATATATATATATATATATATATATATATATATATATATGCTACTTTAAAATGCTTGCTTTGACTTGGATTTTGATTTCTTCAGACTTGTATTGTGACTACTCCTAGTGATATGTATGCAAATTGGGAAGAATATGTAAAATTTACTAAGTGTATAAGAGTTTATCTAATATATATATAATGATTGGTATTGCTACATTAAAATGTTTGCTTTGACTTGGATTTTGAGTTCTTCAGACTTGTATTGTGACTAATCCTAGTGATATGTATGCAAATTGGGAAGAATATGTAAGATTTGCTAAGTGTATAAGAGTTTACCTGATATATGCAATAGTGTATGTATGTATATCAAATAAGTGTGAAGACCCTTTTAAATGAGACTTGATTTGTTTATATATGGATCTAATGGAATAATTCCTCATTACACCAACATGCTTGGTTAATGGACCAACCCTAAGGATGGGTTTGATTTTATAAAATATCCATTGCTGAGAGCAGGTCAGTTTCGACCAATGTAGGTTGTTATCAACTAGAAAGAATGATCGAAACATGCAGAACTGACCTAAGAGTCTAGAAATGTTTGTAAAAGATATTTAGTAGGTTTTAAATAGAAAGTGAGGTTCCTATAGGTATTTAACAATAGAATTAAAGGGTTAACTCATAAGCTAACATGCAAGTGTGAGACGATGATGATTTAAGATCTTATTTGTGTGGTCAAGTCATGCATTATAAATGTGTGTTAAGCTTGTTGTTGTCAAGTACCAAAGACCAAATTTTCATATATACAAATGCCTATCTTTTATTATAGTAATGAAATTACTAGAGTAAAAGGATAAAATGTACCTGAGTGTGTAAAACACACTTTTCATTTTGGGAGATGGCTCCAAATGTACATCTTTGCTCCATGCAAGCCTACATTAAGAATTGAGTAGTCAATGCCCATATGTGGAATATGCAATCTAAAATTTAAAATTAAAATAGTAAGGGTTACAATACACTTGGGTGTTAGTGAAAACCATGTGTCCATGCAATTTGTTGGAGATTATGTTTTCTTGTTGAAACATTGGAGAGTTGAGGTGATTATTCTCCAAAAAAAATTAACTACATAGGATCCTTCCTGAATTGGGAAGGCAACATGCCCCAACCCTCATGAATAGTGAAAAAAAAGTACACAATTTTCTAACCCAAATAACTATGCAAAAGAGAGAGAGAGAGAACCATGCGGCTAGGCTCAATTCAAATAAATCACTATGTAGGTAATTAAGAGAACCTATCAGGCAAGGTTAACTCAAAAAATCAATCAACCATTTCAGATGGCTTATAGATTCAATTTTAATTTTTTACTCTGGTTCGATCAATTTCAATACATGTAAAAACTAATACATGATCGAAAGGGAATGAATAATGTTCATGCCCTCATTATGTATGCAAATTTGATTGTGTAGTTTCATTTAATGTAGATTATGATGCATAATCAAAAGATAATGGACCATTTTCATGTACCCATCATGATTACAAATATTATAAAATTGAAGTAGAATGACAAACATTTTCCATTCAAACATAATTGTGTTGTTTTGTATATGTGCATGAACCAGTATCATGCTCCCTAAATCTGTACCAATTGATATAGAATTTTATGCATCTATGTGTTGAATTTGAGAACTTGTATCCCAAAGTTATATGTATATGAATTGTTGTACATATGCCCATTCGTATGCACTAAAGTGTGTATGTGTTTGCTAATATGTTTGTAAATTGAATGCATATGCATGGCATATGTCCTTGTACTCCATATCAATGTCCTAATATTTGTCATGTATATGAATCATCTAATATCTAAATGAATCATAGTCTATAAAATCTATGAAACTTGCATTTTGCTCCAATTTTCACATCATAGTATAATCGCATATCATGTATTACTATGTACGAAATGAGTAACTAGAAAGACATGTTTAAGCTATAGGTAGCTCAACATGGTACAAAGGTCACATAAATATATAACATGTAATAGTGAAACCTATGGAACAAGATGCCCCCTGTGTTGGCATGGCCATTAGGTGGAGGGAAAACCAAAATTTGTATGTCTACATATAACCTGTATGTCATGAATAACACTTTGATACCGTGAAATGCATGTGTATGTGTAAAGAATATACCATTTATAAAAAATGTGATAAATAACATATGTAAATAGTGAAAACTAGAAATCATATCATGCTTAAGTCTTGATTTTGGATTTTTTTTTTAAATGAATGTTTTTTAATTTTCAGATTATTATTTTTTGGATATTTGTAGTTTGGAAAAGTTAACCAATGATCCTATCAATGGTAGGGCCATGGCGAGTGTCTATATTAGGTGGTGGAGGGAGACTATATATTTGATGGGAGATATTGACTGTAGATGGATCGAAATATGATAGAGATCCATGTGGTGTATCATGTCTATCATGATCAATACTCATAGAACTTCAGGTATGATGAATGACTCTAGAAGGTTAAGGACTCAATGGTATTCGTTGTGTAATATGAGGGTATCTTGATACTTATGTTAGTCGTAGAACACATTGAACTACATGTGGTGCTAACTAAGTATGTAATATAAAATATGGTGAGCTTTGTGGTCTTTAGGTAACTATCTAACATAATTAATTTGGAATAGTTGGTTGTATAGGTGGATCCTATATATGTGTAACAATCGAATCTATATTTTGATATTGAATAAGTGTAGCAACTATCTCTAAATGATGATCCTAAATATGTGTATTAACCCTTTCTGAATAGTTATATTTCCCCTCTCTGATTAACAATCCTAAATATGTGTATCAACCAATTGTAATGGTAGTGAGGGTGGAGGAGGAGACATCACTGATTGTAGCAGATACTCATATTATACACTTGGAACAATAAGCGTTGTTACAGTATATGTACTTTAGGCATTAGTGTACTGTAAAGGGATTTACACAAAGTCTTTGCCTTCATGGAAATCTAGTTCAACATGTTGAAAACCCCATTACTTTATAAAACTAGGAATGGTGTGGTTAATATGGTTGATCCCACCTAAAGAGGTAATATAATGTGTCCCAAGGTATTTTATCTTTGTCCATACAATCCTTTAATTGATTTCATTGTATATTCCAAATATTTTCATGTGTACCTAAGATATTGGAGAAGTGTCATCATGCAAACATTCTCACTTGAGCCATTTTCAATCATAACACTATGTATAGGTTATTCCTCAACATAGGCTTTTACCAACAGTACATGGAAAACTAAGTTATCATCAACTATTTCACTATAATCGAATGTAGGCATGGTCCACTAAGAGTGTACCAATGATAGTATCTAGTGGATGATCAAATGATGTCTAAAGAAGATGCGTGTTGTATGCATAACGTACTTTCTGAAGTGTTCTTAGTTTTTTAACTCTTGTTTAGGAAAATGATCACAATATATTCAACTTTTGGATTTCATTGTGATATGTTAAATAATCCTCTATAGGAGTGCCTAAATCAATAATTATATCATCTATCAAATCATGTATTAGATTGAAACATCTACTCAATGAATGCCCTACAATTTGATGATACTCACAATATGATTTTCCATCATAGTTCCTTTGTTCAGGTATACTAGGATTGATTTATTGTGGAGGAAGGAGTGTGATAAGGTTACACTCAAGAAACTTATTTAGTAGCACATAAGGAGTGATGGTAATCATGAAAATTGCCTCTTTAGTGGAGTTGTCAGTTATAATTAGTTTGTAGGTTGCAACACTGCATTGATTGTAGTCTTTGCCTCATTATTTTTATCACTTGGTTTGACCTTATGATTTGGTTTGCTTTGATATTTCATTATGAAAGTAGTTTTAGGAGTTTATGTATACTTAAGTTTTATCATTTTAATTAACTTGACTTCTCTTTCCCTCATTGTATGGCATAACTCATCAAATGATTTGCATCTCTTGAATATAATTAATGCATGGAGTGGTGCTAGAAAAAATTGTTTGAATATATCTTTTAATTCATTTTCAACCATTATAGTGATCATCTTGGCAAGCATGGTCTTGTATCGAAGCATATAGTCACTGATTGGTTCATTGGATCTTTACTTTAGGTTTGCAATTTATGCTTAGGATATATTCTCATCAATGTTGATGGCAAAGTGTGCTAGGATTTAGTTGGCCAAGGGGCTGAATTCTCTTACCCATTGAAAAGGGAGATCATATAACCATATCAATCCACATTCCTTAAGACTTCTTGGAAATATCTTGTCAATGGTTTCTTGTTATATGCATAGTCAAATCATGTTACATGGAATGATCTAAGACGTTTCTTGGGATCACCTTTACCTTTATATAATGGGAGCTTGGGACCTACAAACCCTATTGGTAAAGGGTAGGCTTCTATCTCATGAGCTAATGGGTTATGGAGCAAGACATGTGAATCCAAGGCATGAGTAGTTCTTGATGCACCTTTCTCTAATTGCAACTCATAATTTCCTACTTTATATTCAAAGATAGGACCGTAATTTCTCTTTGTATGAACCAAGATAGGACCACAATTACTTATATCTATGGTTATTCTTGAATAGGTAACATTTCATGGAAGGTATCCCTCCACAAACATTCTACTTCCAAATGGTCTATCAACTCCGAAATTTGGATTCTTGATAGATTTTTAGTCCTCTAAAACCTCTATATTCTCTATTGCAATTTATTCAATAGCTAGATCATCTTCCTTCTCAAACTCTTCACCTATATTAGGAATTCTCTCACATCAGAACAAGATGAAACCAAACAGTCATTTCTAGTGATGACATATTTGCATCAAGTACTGCGTTAGGTTTAACTGCTTTAATATTTTTCTTTTTGAGTGATCAAACCTCTCTCATAGCTGGTAAGTTCAAGGTTCTTGGGATATCTACTACATGCCTAAATATGTCAACATGTTAGGTGGGCTTGATATCAAATTCCAAGGCTCGGCACTCTATAGCAAATGGATCATTAGAGTTCTTGATGGAGATGAGGCCTGGAGGTTCTTCTTCACAATTGCATCTTTTAGGGCACTCCCTAAAGTTTGGTAGGGTCTTGGGTTGCACTCTACCCCTATACCAATTAAGATTGTTGGTACCTTTGTTGCACCTTAATTTCAAAATTAGAGGAATAAGTAAAATATGAATATGTAATAATTTACAATCTTGTATAATTTAATCATATCTCCTCAAAAGAGATTTGGAATTTTAACTCATAGCCCTTGTTATTGCTTTATTCAAGAGCACCTTTCATATGCAATTAATGCATTCTATAGTTATGTTGTAAGAAATGAGAAACGCAAAAACGTGATGGCAACGAAAATATGATGAAAAATGTTATCAAAAAAAAAAGTTGTGTATAAATTTTATATTTCACATATATTTTTTAATTTTATTATAAAAATATTTACATTTAAACATATTTTAACTTTTAATGTATTGATTTTATCTTTTTTATTATTAATACTTTAATTTTTTTAATTTATTTTTTTAATATTTGTATATTTATAATACATAATGTAATTAACAATATATAAAAATATATATAAGTACAAAACATAAATAAATACATCTACAATGCTCCTTAAAAAAATTGTCGAAGGAAAAAGGCCAAACTAATTCCCAAGAGGTGCTCCAAGACAAGTAATTTTCATATACATCAACAGTAGCAAAATTCACCCATATAAAATTTTAACTTAAAAAGTTCAAAAAAAAAAAAAAAAATTTACAGATCTGAAGAAACACAGAAATGGCTGTTTCCATCTCGTTGTCGTTTCTGACTGTTAATATGCGCTATGGCCTGCTGCCATTATGTTTCTTGCGACAACGTTCTATAACACATTTAGAAGTTTAGGTATTAACTATGCATTATAAATACGGAATAATGACAAAATTCATATTAAAAAATGTTAAATATTAAAAAAATTGTGATTGGTTCTCAAATAAAATTAAAGAATTAGTGAGCGCTGGATCAACTTGCCCATAATACTACCAATGTAACTCTATAGATCTCAATGAATGTTTTATCATATAACAGTTGTGCTCAGATTCTGTAACATCCTAGCGTAAATAAATAGATTTAAAGTAGACAATTAGGCATGTGATGTAATGAGGATTTAGAGGCACATTCGAGTGTATGGGTAATTCTGCCAAGTAGGCAGTGATTCTTACACCCTCATGGAGATCACATTTCATTTAGAAGCTTAAGCAAATCCATAAGAAGCTTATAGAAGTGATATAGAATTCTATATTCCCAGAAAAAAGAAAAAATGGTTCCATATTAGTAGAGCATTCTTGAATTTTGTCTGCTTCTCCCTTGGATATTAGACATGTGGTTTATTCAAGGGTATTTAAAGCAGCACAACCTATTTCAATGTATATTTGACATTGGTTTCAAAAATGATGTATAAAATGAGCGAAACAAATGAGTTAATGTACATGTTTCTTTATAATGGATCTCACAAGATGGGATGCAGAGATGTAACTTCACATAAATAGATATATGCTCTTCAAATTATTTTGAAATTTTTGTCAATGCGTTATCATATGTTAGAGTACCGCCTCCCTCTCTAAAATTCAAATAAAAAATGTTACACACCATTTTATCACACCTACGGATGTAATTTGTACCTTACAAATTATTTCGGTTACCCAATACATAATAAATATGATCAATGGAATAACTTATATAAACAAATTGTACTGTTTAACATACACTTTTATAGACACTACACCGCTGCTTCCATTAACCAATATGAACAAGCTTATGATAAGTGTATATTTACACTTTTTCCCTCTGTTATTTACATTTTTTTTCCTTTACTATTTTGTGGTTGTGGAGCTTTTTTGTTTCAAGGTTTTAAATCAGCCAGAAGGGGTACACTTCAAGTCTAGCATCAAATCCTTCGTTTTGTTTCCAGGGGCATTTTGAAATGCTTACAATCTGTCACTCTAATTTCTCAAAAATTTCATCTTCAGTGGGATTAAGGTTAAGAAGAGGCAAATTCCAAAAGGTTGCTAAATGCTAAAACTTTACATCTTGAGTGCATTTTGGATTTGCTTCTATGACTGTGAAATCCACATGCACATGTTAAAGACTGTATAATCCGGTGTCAAAGTATGCAATATCTCTCAGTAATCTCCATGGAAACCAAAAAAACTTGACAATTGCCAGAGCATGAGTCCACCATAACCAAAAAAACAGAGATTGTATTTTTCTCTGTTCCAACAACTTCTATAATAAATTCTTCTACAAATCTCTTCTATTTATTTTCAACTTCTACATAAATTGCAGGAGGATTAGCTCAGCCCCTCCCCTACTCTGCTTTCGAGTTACAAACTGCTCCTAAAATTCTCACTCTATATTCTAGGATTCATGGGATTCAAATTGTAACAGTTTTACTTGGAACAGGCAACAATGGGATTTTTGGGTATCTTCCAAGTAATATATGTGATTATAAACTACATAAATCGAGCAGAAAACTGGAAGATGAAAGCTCATTTCAATGTAAAGGTTGCTTAAATCCTGAACACTTTGTACATCGGCTTAATTTAATCTACAACACTCAATAGAGAAAGATGCATTCCAACTATTTGCGAAAATTCTACAAAACATTAATACAATTACAAGAATCAGGAGAAAACACTAAAAATAAAGATTGAAGAGCACAGAAATTTCATTAACTAACTTCTTTCCCATAAGGAGCCACTGTATTGTTCAAGTTGTGCCTCCTTGAGTGAATATCTTCTTCCCTTAAAACCCAATGACTCTTTTCTATATATTCTCAAACAGAACCATAATTACTTCTTTTCATATTGACTCTCCATTTCCTGACAAACGTACTCTTTCCCCATCTTAATTTCCCAATTAAAAATGAGAAGTTACAAAAATTAAATTCAGTGGATAAAAATTTCATTAAATAACTGAAATTTCCATTAAGGAGCCATTGTATTGTTCAGGCTGTCTCCCTTGGGTGAATATCTTCTTCCCTTAAAACCCAATGACTCTTTTCTATATATTCAAGACCATAATTACTTCTTTTCATGTTGGCTCTCTATTTTGTGCCAAACATGCTTTTTCTAAAATAATGATAAAAAGCTATTAAAAATAAGGATGGAAGGCCTCAGAAATTTCATTTTAATACCTTTCTTTTGAGGAGTCAAATGTATTGTTCAAGCCAGTGAGTGAATATCTCTTCCCTTAAAACCACCATAATTACTTATTTCTATGGCTATTCTCGAATAGATAACATTTCATGGAAGGCATCCGTCCACAAACATTCTACTTCCAAATGGTCTATCAACTCTGAAATTTGGATTCTCGATAACTTTTTAGTCCTCTAAAACCTCTATATTCTCTGATGCAATTTCTTCAATAGCTAGATCATCTTCCTTCTCAAACTCTCCACCTATAATGGGAATCCTCTCACTGAAGAACAAGACGAAACCAAGCTTAGTCATTTCTAGTGATGACATATTTGCATCAAGTACTGAGTTGGGTTTAACTGCTTTAACATTTTTCTTTTTGAGTGATCAAACCTCTCTCAATGGCTGGTAAGTTCAAGGTTCCTGGGATATCTACTGCAGGCCTAAATAGGTTGGCAGGTTAGGCTGGCTTGATATGAATTTCAAAGGCTTGGCCTTCTATATCAAATGGATCATTAGAGTTCTTGACGGAGACCAGGCCCGGAGGTGGTTCTTCACAATTGCATCTTTTAGGGCACTTCCTAAGGCTTGGTCGGGTCTTGGGTTGCACTCTACCCCTGTACCAGTTAAGATTGTTGGTACCTTTGTTGCATCTTAATTTTAAAATTAGAGGACCAACTACAATATGAATATGTTATAATTTCATATAATTTAATCATATCTCCTCAAAAGAGATTTGGAAATTTAACTCATGGCCCTTGTTACTGCCTTATTCAATTGCACCTTTCATATACAGTTGATGCATTCCATGGCACATTTAAAATTCAGGGACTGGCTATGCATTATAAATGCAGAATAGTGACATTTTTTATGGCAGTCTTCTATACCAATTTTACATTTTATTGGAGTGCATTGAAATTCAATACATGCCATTGACAATAATTTATATTATTATAGTATAAACATTCATGAAGTTTAAATTTTAGTTGCACAAAACTTACGCCTACTGAACATAAGGAAATTTCTGGAGTTATTAAGATCTGTCAGTCCAATATCCTTCACATACACTTAACTGTATTACTAGATTATTTGCTCATAGAGCTCAATCATTTATGAACCATTTCCTTTCAGTTAGGTTCTAAGAGATATATCAAATACCGATTTGGCACTTATGACTTGTAATACTTCCAAAAAGAATATTATGGCACGTCATTTCTAGGAAAATATGACTCAGAATCATTTGGTGCATGCAAGAATTCGCTTTCAAAAATTTGTTTTCTTGTTCCTTTTCCCAACTGATGAAACCACTCAGCTGAAAAGGGCTCTCTGCTCGACATAATCATCCATTTTCCTTAATGAACACTGGGAACAACTCTACATCTATTTTATTGCTTTTCCCCACAACCATCAAACCAAAGAAAAAATTGACTAGACCATAGCATGTTATTTTCTGCAACAGTTATGCTTCTTGTAGTAAGATATTTCAATATCATTCAGACAAAAGAAAGACGCATCTCAAAAAGGGAAACATCATCGATCAAACTTGCCCTATGCCTCCTAAAGAATTTAGCATGGTTATACTACAACTATGGGTTCCTTTCAATCTGCAGTTGAACAAAATGCATGAAATTTAATCAAGTCCTCAAAGAGAGAGGACTCAATGCACGATATATACAGGACAAAAACAATTTATGGATAGCTCACTTGAAGTGAAATTCTTCCATACTATATACATATGTTGCTGTTGATAATTCTAAATAAAACTGAAACAAACAAACAAGAATCTGTTATTAGCACTAGATAATCTCAGGAAATGATCTTGGTTTGCAAATGTTGTATCGTTGTCCTTCACCGGTACGCGTGGGGAAACAACAATGTAGAAATTTCTTTCATGTCTTCAGATGATAATAGATATTATTGACTTCTGAAAATTACCCACTTGCTTTGGCGCATATCTAGCAATGATTGCATTCATGAGGAATCCTTAGAAAAAACACCATTTTGTGGGTATCCTGTAATCTTTGCAGTCTATGAGCCCTGAATTTAACCAACACCCACAACTTTTATGAGGCCCAAACTCCAAGAATCACAAAATTTATATTAAAAAGTATTAAAATTTAAAAAAATTATGATTGGTTTTCAAAAGTTATTGAATTTATGGGTGCTGGATAAGCTTTGCCATCTATAAGACCATGCTTTTATTATATATTTTGTCAAACAATTCACCTGCTCTATGTAGTTTCCACATTTTACATTCATATTTATGAGAGTTGTTACATCTACAATTTTTCCAAAAATCTGGTTTTTATTATAAAGTTAAATTATTCATTTTTTTTATTTTATATTTTCTGAGCTTGATAAAACTTGCAAAATTGTTTTAGGGTTAATAAAAAACCATTCTACATTATACATATCATATCACTAGAAGATTGTAATGATATTTCGATATTAATTGTAATACCAACTTGAACTTAACCAATGCTCACAAACTTTTAGAGTCCACACTTTTCACGAATTACAAAATTTATACTAAAAAAATATTAAATATTAAAAAAATTGCAATTAATTCCTAAATAAAACCCAAAAATTTGTGAGTAATAAACTTATCCGTACTACCATAAACAAAATTAATCTCGTGAATTTTATAACTCTATAGATCTCAATGAATACTTTTCATATAACAATTGTGCTCGGGTTCTGTAACATTCTAACGTAAAAATTTAGATTTAAAGTAGACAATTAAGCATGTGATGTAATGAGGATTCAAAAGCACATTCAAGTGTATGGGTAATTCTGCCAAGTAAGCAGTCATTCTTGCACCCTCATGGAGATCACATTTCATTTACAAGCTTAAACAAATTCATAAGAAGCTTATATAAGTGAGATAGAATTCTATATTCCCACGGAAAAAGAAAAAAGAAATTTTGGCTCCATTTTTTAATTTTGTCTTTGTCTTCTTTAGATATTTGACACGTGGTGTATTCATTCAAAGTAGTACAATCTGTTGTATATTTGACTCTTATTTTGATTTATATTTGACATTTGTTTCAAAAATGATGTATAAAATAAGCGAAGCAAAAGAGGTAATATACAATTGCAATTTGGTATGTTTATTTATAATGGATCTTACAATGAGATGGATGTAAAAAGGTAGCTTCACATAAATAGATATATGCACTTCAAATCATTTTGAAATCTTCGTCGATGTCATTATCATTTACTAGGGTATGACCTTCTTATCTATAATCCAGATAAAAAACATTACACACCATTTCATCACCTCTGTGAATATTTATTTTGATTACTCAATATATGATCAATGAAGTAACTTATGTGAACAAATTGCATTTCTTAGAATATACTTCTTATAAACACCATGCCACTAAGTTAGGTTAGCTAATATGAACAAGCTTATGATAAGTGCATATTTACACTTTTATCCTTTACTAGTTACAGTTTTTTCCCTTAATGTTAAGTTAGGTTTGACTCCTTCCTAGCATGTCAAGGTCATTTTGGAAAGGGTAGGGGGCATCTTTAGTTGCCTTTGGGAACTCTACGTTTAGGTAAACTATGTGAAGGATTAAGGTTTATAAGGTCTTAAAAATTATCTACTAAAAAACAATCATTATAATTTAAAAGATCATTATAATTTAAAATATATATAAACTCTAAAATTGGTATATAGTTCATAGAATTCATGTCCAGTTTGTGCCTAACATATATCTTTGTAAAGATATTGTGACAATCATAACCATCCGTCCCTCAATAAATTGAGATACACCATTACCAAACATATTTGTATTGCTAAACCAATTTAACTCATCATTCTCTTTTTAATAATATTATTTTAAAATATATTATTCAGAATTATTAATTTAGTTTTAAAATTGAATTAGTAAAAATTAATAACTTAATTTATATAATATTCATATTACATCATAATTAAATTAAATAGACTTTCAAAAATATTTTATATTTATTAAATAATATATTATTTTACGATTTAATAAATAATTAAAACAATATCATTTCTTTAAACTTACTTTGTATCTTAGAACCAATTGCTAGTTAATGTGTGATATGTGATCTTCCTCACTCTATATTTAACAAGAGAGTTTCATGTTGGGGGCTACTCCCTTTATATTTTTGGGTATTGTGACCAAAAGTTAAAAATCTAACTACAAAATATCTCTACATTAAAATAAGGAGCAGTTACTCTTTTTTTTTTAACTTTTGAGAGATGGGAAGTAGTAAAGAGTTAAGGTTTGGATCAAATTTATTCTTTTTTTTCAAATAATTTTTTTTAGTAAATATTCATAATTATTCTAAAGAATATATATTCCACAAAATACTACTTTTAAAGAAAAACTCTCATATAATTTTTTAACAACAATCTCTTAAAAATAATTAACTATTCCAAAGTATAGACGAAGTCCAGATCTAATTTTTAAAAATAATTGTTTTGGAACAAGCCAGTTCAATTATAGGGCCGGACTAAAATCCATTTCAAGTTCTAAAATCAACCATAATAGCGGTACACTTCAATGTGATAAATGCAAGATGGATCACGTCTCAAGTCAAGCATATTTTAGTGAAATCCTACGTTTTGTTTCCATGGACGTTTTGGAATGGTTACACTCCATTTCTAATTTGTCAAAAATTTCATCTTCGGTTGAGGTGAAGTGAAGAAGAGGTACATTTCAAAAGGTTGCTACAATCAATGTTAAAAGGTTACATTTTCAATGTATCTTGGTAAAATCATCATTCACATGTTTAACAAGTTTATTCTATTTTATGTATTTAGAATGGAAACAAAATGAGGGAAGATTTATGCTTATCATTAAGAACATTAGGTATTTAGCATTGGCTTGTCCTTAAAGCATTTATATTTTTGTTCTATTTGTAAAGATTATAAAATTTTAAATAGCTTAAAATTATTAATGAAAGAGTATTTCCACAGTCCATTAAATTAATTAAAAAAAATTTGAAAAAATTGTGCATTCATGTTTTTTTTACGACAATTGAGATAGTGCATTAACTTAAGCTCAAAACATTTACATTTTTAATTTATTTCCAAAGAATATAGAACCCTCAATAACTTAAAACTATTAATAAGAGAATATTTCCTGAGTCCTATGAATTAGCTAGCATAAAACTAATTTAATAGAAAAAGGAACGACGCAACAGTTGGAATAGTGCATTCAGGAATAAACCTAACCTGTATGGAGCAGCCCGGTAATGGTGCCCGACCCTTTTTCATGCGTTAATAAATAGTTGAAAGTTACGATTTTCGCATTCAAACAGAACCACCCAAAAACGATTTTAGCATTGAAACAGAACATCCCAATCTTTTGGGTCTATGAATGTGTGAGGGGAAGAATGGATGATGTATTGTAGAAGCCAACTGGGGACAGTAAACAAATACAAAAATGGTGTTATTTTTTCCCGATTTTCTGTTGTGAAATCCACCATGAGAAGAGTGTGCATTGGCAGGAGCTTTGAATCCTAGCGTTTTGTCAAAGCAAAGTGTCAACTGCTGTGTTTGAACAAGATAGAGCAAGTAAAACCGTTGTCCTTGTTATTATGTTGTTGTCAATCTAGAAATGAGTGAAGGGCTGCCACTAGATCTGAGTTTGAGTAAAAGGATGGTGGGAAAAAACTCTGTAAATTTTTAAATCGATGTTTAAGAGGAAAAAACATGTTTAAGAGTATGGTCTCATGATATTTTAATTGTAAAAATAGTTGCAGTTATTGCAGAAATTATTTAAGAATAGATATGCAGTAAAAGGATCTCATAAATTTTAAAAATTGCAAAATTTACTCTTCTGAAGGAAATCTAGGAGGTTTGAATGTAAAATCAAATTAAATAGATATGTATAGAATATTTTTGATTGGTTGTCAAGCGCTTAAAAATTCTCTGCAGCTACTGCAACTTCTTGCTCCTGGTTGCTACCTATTTTTAAATTTTTTTCCCTATGCAACAGCTGCTACTATTTTTCAGGGAAAGATTTAATATTTTACAATTCAAAGAATTTACAATTACATGAAACTACCTGCAACTACGAAATAATTGTAGTTACCCCTTCCATGAAACCACAACATAAGTTTGGTTTTTATTTGCACTATAAATAATTAGAAAATGTCGTAAAGCTTTTCAATACTATTGTTTAGGTTATAACCCTTGAAAAGGTTAGAGAAAATGGTGGTTTTACCTTTTTGAATAAATTTGTTTTCTAAATCGTTTATATTTGTAAGTGAATGAAGTTTTTGAGTTGGAAATGGGAAATGTAAAAAACTGAACATTACCATCGTGAATAAATTCAGAACACATGCCTTGTACATAAACATTTGATAGGGTGGCGTTTATTATAAACCTTAGATAGATTATAGGGTAAACTATTCTTCAATAAATTTGTTTACAATCCAAATATTAGGATTTTGTATGAATATGATGAGAACTTAGTGTAGGTTGTGCAGTTCTGAGTCATTTCTTTATTTGATCATGAAGTTGAAGAAATTACCACAAAACATGTTCAAGTGGGAAAAATTCGCACCAATTTTTTTACTCTGAAACCTATCCCAAAAATCACATGGTTAGCTACATCAATGAGGAAGAGGGAAATAAGAATGGTACAACCATAAATATTTTTATTTAGATTGCCCTTATTTGATAGAGTTCCCATGTCAATTTCTGATTTGAAGAGACACTGCCCAATGGGCTATTTTATATGGTTTTGTTACAAGTATAACGTTTTTGTGACAATCATTTGGATGTTATTTGTCATAAGATTTATTTCCTGTCATCTTAGTCTATGGCAATTTGTTTTCTTGATTAAATTATGATTTTAAGTTGAATTTGATTTGGGCAATAATTTAGATGATAATTCGAGTGATGAGTCCACCTCAATTGATAGCGGAACTTTCGGGAGCCATAACTTTTGCACCGTAAATCTAATTGACTCGCCGTTTGAATTGTTGGAAAGCTAATATCGAGGGGAACATCGTGAGATGGCATGAGCTCAGCTTGATGAAATTTGACCCCCTAAAACCTAATGGAAGTGTCCCAAATTTCAATTTTAGTAGTGTAGTCTAAAAATAGTAAGTTTCTAAAAAATAGTGATTCCTCAAATTCTGTATTGTTGTAAATCGTAGAAGTCGAACTAATTCATCTCCCTCGAGATTGGTGACCTTCAACATCTTCCCCACACCTTCAAAACATGTATAAATGAAGATGTAACCCGAAAAGGAAATTAGACATCTCTTCTTAGAGATAAGCATATGTTTAGATCTGCAAATTTGATCAATAAAACATCTCTTCTCAGAAATAGCATTATTTGAATTGTTTTGTTCTTGTTTCTCGAATTATCTTTCAACCCAAGCTTTCAAGTTTTGGATTAGTTAAAGCTTTTTGGATTTTAGCCATTTTGTTTCTTGAATTTAACATTCTATTTCTAGTTTCTCTCTCATTTAATTTGTGAGATTATACTTGTTCCTTGATCCTTCCTCAACTAGAGGGGATTTACCTCTGCTGTTTTGAAAGTTTCTCTCACATGGCTTATAGGAGATTTGTTATTTAACTTTTGAATTGGTGTGTAGTCATTTGATTTTGAGTTGGATTGTCATTTGATTTTACTTATTATAATGGTTTAAATTTGATTGCCATTGCTACATTTTAAGGTGATCTATTGAGGGCCGACAATCTTTAATTAATAAACTTGATTATCATATTTATGAATATTTTGTGGGGATTTTTACATACGAACAATCTTATCATTTAGATTTCTTTGATTAGTCTTGGGTTGCTGGATATTGAGCCAAATTATCACTTACATAAAGTTGCTGAGTTTTGGGCCAAGTTATCATTTACATAAAGTTGCTGGGTTTTGGGCTAAATTATCACCTACATAAAAAAAAATGAGTCCCAAAATCATTATTATTTCTTTTAGGAAAACAAGTCCCAAAATTATTGCTATATCTTCAAAGCAAACGAGACTCAAACTTATTACTATATTTTCAAAAGAGACAAATCCCATTAAAAAAACGAGTCCCAAAAATATTATTATTTTTTGAAAGAAAACAAGTCTCAAAATTACTACCATGTCTTCAAGCGAAAAGTGTCCCAAACTTACCACTATATTTAACAAGGAAACGAGGCCTGAACATATGCATTTCTTCTATGTTACTTTTTTCCATCATGGAGTGGTTGTCATGCTTTATCCCTCTCAATGAGTTGGGTTGGGCATGGATTCGACATCTGGTTGAGATCATCTCACCTAGTAGCTTATGTCATTCCTTGTGCAATATACGTTGGAGAGCAACAATTGAACACATTATGATCAGTACTTTTGTTCACAATGGGGTGTGAATGCCCACTTGTCCTCATTAGGAATCATATGTATATTGTTCTGCAAAGAAGGCTGTCATCTATTTTCAGTTACCTGTGTTGGATGATGTACATACCTTATAAAATTTAGTAGCTTGTTGAAATTGTGTATTGCTGCACACCTTAACCATAACTGAGAATTATGCGATTGTTGCAATATGAATTTGCACTACAAGAATTTAGGTAATATTTCATCTTTAAAAAAATAAAATTTAAGCATGACGCATCGACTTGTGATTTAATATTACTGATGTTAGTTACATGGTAGTAGTAGTTTGACATTGTAATTTAACACCAAAATTGGTTATAGTATATAATATTAAATATGTAACACAATAATTTAATCAGTTTCGGTGTTCAATTATGCTGTCGATATGATATGGGTACGAAAATCTGAGACATAGATATGAAGATTTTTTGGGGGGTTTGGATAAATTTTAGATGCGATCATACAAAATTATACATTAAAAAATAAAAATAAAGTCATATAAACAAAATTAACCACATAATATGCATACATGAAATAAAATAAGTTAAATAACTACAAAACATACTCATAATTCAATGCCAAATATCATAATATTTAACGGTTGAATTTAGATTAGTTTTATAATAGATACATAGTGCGAACACTACAATGCATGGACAAAAAATAAGACAACTCAACGTATTCATGATTCACTATATTCATTTTCCTCTTTAGTTGTGATGTCTTCATCAACATGTGGTTCGTTGGAACCACATGCAACAACAATGTCACTCCCACTCCCACTCCCACTAGCTCCACCATGCAAGTCGTGTGAAACACCATCTAGCTCCGTGTCAAGCAATGAAATGAAGGGGATGGAGGTATCCAAGTCAGTAGTCTCTAGTTCCACATCCCAACACTTTGTTGCCTTTGCCTTATACTCAAGTGGTTGTTGTTTCCTTTTGATAAAATGAGTGTGAAAGTTGCTTTTGGGGTATAGAATCCACTTTAGTTTGTTTTTAATTGTATTTTAAAGTCCATGTTTGACTTTTCATCAAGTGAAATTGGAAAAAAAAAAATGTTTTTTTGCAGGGATACTACGCCGATACGCTCAGGGTACATGATTGGGCTTTTGAACATGCCCGGATATGTCACAAGGTGTAAACGGGTGTACCCACAAAGCCAATCATGTACCTCACAATATCCCCATAGGATCCCCTACATATTTGTATATAAGGCAGTATCATATCATATTCAACAAGATAATATGCAATATTTGATAACGTAGGTGTTAAATAATGGTGTTACATAACATCTATCACGTAAATAACACTAATGATTTTAAAACGAAATCGATATATTATCCTTGATTTTTTTTAAATGTATTATAAACTCATATATTATAATATATTCAATGTGTTATGTTATAATCAATTACAATGTTAATTTGTATTGTTACATAGTAACTACAAATCAGTGTATTATACTTTAATTTCATTGTATACTAGCTGAATTCTTGTGGTGTATGGAGATCCATAAAATAATAACTGAAAGTTGATTGTTTTTCATATGATGTAGTTCTGAGTGCACTAATAAACATATATACAAATTTTAGAAGATTAAAAAGCACATAAATTGTTTCCCAAAATGCAATGATTGTGGGACTCAAAAAAATTGGAGTGGTTAGTAAAGCCTTGAAGATTATTTTAACAAATGCAAATCGCAGGGATAAAACCAAAATCACAGATTAAGTATCCATCATCTTCTTACAAGACACATAAATAAGGTTTTATTGCACAAAAATTATTTTGAAAACAGATTTATTTGTAAAGATGCCCCAATAGTGGTTAAGATATATAAAAGTTTTGTATTAAAACTCATAGGTAATTGTGAGAAATTGGGAAAATTTTAGAAAAAGGGTTTTCGTTCAATTTATTGCGGGCCGGTCAAGCCCTGTTAATTACGGTTTTCGATGAGTAACTAACTGCGGTTACTTACTCAAAATGGCAGTTAGTAGGGTTTGACTTGGCGCTGATGCTCCAATAGTGGTTAAGATATATAAAAGTTTTGTATTAAAACTCATAGGTAATTGTGAGAAATTGGGAAAATTTTAGAAAAAAGGTTTTCGTTCAATTTATTGCGGGCCGGTCAAGTCCTGTTAATTACGGTTTTCGATGAGTAACTAATTGCAGTTACTCAAAATGGCAGTTAGTAGGGTTTGACTTGGCGCTGATTTGATAAGCTCAGTCATTGCAGTGAAACAATAAGTATATCAAAAAAATTGTTTTAAATAGTAATAAAATTTGCGATTTCGGGTTTGCAGCATATGTAAGAGTGCGGCTGTGTCAGGGCAAAAGATATTGCTAACTACTAAACTTCCCTGTTGTTTAAATGTTGTTCAAGAAACTTCCCTTGTCTGTTGGTCAGACTTCCACTTGAATTGTAGTTATAAATTTAAAAAAAATTGTTGTTGTCGACGGTAAATTTAATGATGTTGTCGAATTGTAAACTGTTCAATAATGCAAGGGTGCCTTGCTTTTATTATTATTTTTTTGACCCGGAGGTATCCTTGATCTCATTTGGGACAATGCGAATTTTTGCAACGACTTTCATTGGGGTGAGCGGAGGCGAGACTAATCCTCCGGGCGCTGGCAGTGGGACCAACACGCATCAATGATCGAGTTTACCCGAGTCACGAGAATCGACCTCGAGACTTATATGGAAAGAACCCAAAACCTTTTATTTGAGATTAATAGTTTCAGATTTATTAAGATTTAACTGGTATACTCATTCAATATCCACCACGAACACACATATAATAAATATATTTATAGCTATATAAGTTTATAGTTTATAAAACATTAATAAAATTTAATATTCATAGTTTATAAAATATCTGCATTACTAGATACATTCCCCCCCTTTTCGCTTGATACTGATATGGGCAAGGTATGCCCTGCACCCTGTGGGTACACCTGAATACGCCCTGGGATCTGCCCCATATATATATATTTCAATTTTTCTTAATAAAATGTTAAACATGGCCTTCAAAAAACAATTAAAAACAGAATAAAGTATTCTCTCGACCCTAAAAGCAACTTTCACACTCATTTTCGGAAAAAAAAAACAACACCACACTTAGGTGAATAATGAATAAACTGATTTGTTTTTATTTTTGTCCATAGATTGTAACATTTGCACTATGTACTTGTTATATGACTAATCTAAGTTTGACCATTGAATATTATGATATTTGGTATTGAATTATGAGTATGAGTATGTTTTAATCTAAGTTTGACCATTAAATTTTATGATATTTGACATTGAATTATGAGTATGTTTTGTGGTTATATAACTTATTTTATTTCCTATATATATATTATAGGGTTAATTTTTGCTCATATAGTTATATTTTTTATATTTTTAACTTTTTATAAATATTTTTCTATAGCTATCTCCAAATACATATTTAAGCTCAAAACAATTCACCCTATCCATGTATTTGATTCCCATATCCATATTAGGTATTTAGTAAAATATTAATATATTTATAGTAATATTTTATAATTTATATTTTATTTTAAAATATAATATAACAATATAATTTAAGTTATAATATAATTTAATTTTTAAATTTATTATAGATAGATTTTTTAAATATATATATTTTTTATTAATCATGAATTGTATAGCTATTTATTTTAGCAACAAATTTGTTACGAGTTTTATTTTTCACAAATTCAAGTGTGGGGATTGAATGGGATTTCATGTTGGACTTACTCGAGTAATTGAACCTTTGATTATAAACTAGCCTATTTTCACTCCCTTGAACATAGAGAAAAGAGGAAAAAAAACATTTATTGTGCAATTTTTTATATTGAGATTTTTTTCTCTACAACCTTTTGCCGCAATTTTATCATTATCGTCTAATCACATGAGAATCACACCCTAAGTCCATTTCAATCACGATTAAGGCTCAAGATTAACTACATTTTGATAAGAGGAGAGAGAAGGAACCTTGCTAGACTTCTAAAACTTAGATTACCTGCAAATTTTCAATTTATTTTATGAATTTATTAAAGTATCGATAAAGTTGACAAATAATTATCGAACCCCAAATATAGGTTAAAATTTTAAACTACCCAGTACAAATTTTTATACTATGTATAAAAGCCCTTGGTAGCTGCACTTCATATGTCCACTTCACACCTTTTATTCAAGGGAGAGATTTAATAATTTAAAAAAAAATGGCAAACAATTTTTTATTATACTATTGCCCTCTTGAGTGCAAAAAGATTATTAAAATATATAAATATTTTCCTAGTATTAAAAAAAATGAGCCGTGTAAATTGTTAAAGGTGCAGTTCATTGTTAAAGGCATGTAGCTGTTATAACATCCTCCCAAGTTCAAGTCCCAACAGGAATATACGATGATTGTAGCAGGTTTACCTGCTAATGAGACTCAGCGCCTGCTCAAGTCAGCGATATGTGGAAATAAGCAGGAAGGTTTGCTGTTAGGGCTCTTGATAACTGCACTAATATACATGTATGCAAAACGTGGAAGCATACAAAAGGTAAGCTAATTGTTCAACAATATGTCTCACTGAGATGCAGTCTTATGGAATGCAATCATTGTAGGATGTGCACAAAATGGGCATGTTGAAAGGGCCTTGAAAATTTCAAAGCAAATGGAATATGCAGAGGTAAGCCAAACAAATCAACCTTTGTGACCATCCTGCCATCTTGTGCCAAACTTGGAGCTTTGAAACAGGGTATAGAGATTCATCAAAAACTAATTGCAAGCAGATTTTTGACAGATTTTGTAGTTGCAAATTCCATCATAGAGATGTATCCAAAATATGGAACTATACAGAAGGCACGCAAACTCTAGTTGAAAGGTTTGGGGACCATTTCTTCATTTACTTCTATCGCCAGCAATGATATTTTTACTGCTGCATACAGCTTCTATTAGATAAAATGTTTGAAAGGGATTGATATTGTTTTTGCAGTGTATCACAATGCACTTTTTTTTTACAAAGGTAAATTTGTTTAACCAAAAGAAAAATTACAAAAGGCACACAGAAGAGGTGAAAACCCATAAAGGGAAAGCACTCAACAATACAATGAATACCCTTGATGGAGGCCTCAAGGTCACTACACAACACAATAGTCAAACATAGCCATTAGGACGACACTTATTAGCAGAACAGGTGCTCAAATATCATTAGAGTGCACTCCGACCAAGGGAAACTTAAGATTCACCCTTTTCTTCCTTCCCATTGCCTTTAATATCAGTCTTCAACTCTTCTCCTCTTTCATACAACAGAACCAATGTTGGATATAATTGTGAATGCAATGCTTATCCTTGCCCAAGTTGAAAAGGTTCTTCTTCAATCTTGTATGTTCCACCCCTTGGTTATGAACGATTTCCACAATGTTCTCAAACATAGTAAATTTACTGTTGAGCTTGTCCGACTCTTTTTCCAGTCAGATTAGCTTGTTAATCATATTCTTAAGGGTGAGACTTAGGGATTTGGCTGTCCTGTTGCCGTCAATACTATGAGCGATTTGATCTTTCCTAAAAGATGCCAAATTCTCAGTAATAGTTTGCATTAGATTGCTTTGGGCTTGAAATATTGTCCTTCCTTCCATGAGTTCCACCATATTTTGCTGGAACCCCCTTTGGATTTTTCTCATCATCATGTGGAGCTTGCTCTGGGCTTTGCCATATTGTTCTAGGTCGTTTGCCTCCTCCCATTCGATGTTTCAACAACCTCCTGGTATGATAAGTCTTGCACGTCATCTCCATCTCCTCTGCCAGTTCATTCATGTCAATATTGCGTTTCTGAATGTTACCCAAACCATCATCATTGATCATCTCTCTTTTTTGCACATATGTTGCTTCCCCTACCATCATTCAGGCGCCTTCCTCCATTTCCATCTTCTTTACTGCTTTCATAACTAGCACCATATGAGTTCCTCTTTTCTTCATCCCCCCTACTTGTCCTGGAAATCATACAATGCCCATTAATGCCATGGGCATGGAAATTCTTCCCATCCGCTTCACTCACCTTGAAAGAAGTGCAAATCTGATCGGTGAGTTTGCTACCATACTTGGAGTGTTCGATAACAACCTCAGCTTCTTGTCTCTGCTGGTTATTGAGCTGCTCACATAGCAATGCAGGTTGAAGGGACAAAGTCCTGTTAGGCCTAAGCAGAGCCCTCCCTCAGATTCAGATTCTCACTTTCAATCCTTTCCTGCCAACTGGAAAGCTTTGTGGACTTGCCCACTTCTTTGCTGTGCAAACTTTGACATCTGTTCCTCACACGCATTTTGTTTTTGGCTTTCCCCTCCTGATCACCATTGAGACGATAACAAATTTCTGAAAGCCAATTGATGATCATTTGCAGCACGATCTTCCTTACTTGTTGAAGATTACTCCTCACAGAGACAGATCAGTCTATGTTGGATGTAAAGCTGCTAACTAAGAATGTTGTTGCAAAATCTAGGATGATAACCAACTCGTTGAATCTGCCTGCAGCTTATAAAACAGTGAGAAGAATGCCAGTAAGCAATTTTCCTAAATGTTCTCTTACTAATCTAATCCTCCCGGTGTTTCCTAAAGGACACCAAGACCTATATAACTTGCCTTTCCCATTAGCAAACATTGCAGCAACAATACCTTTTTAAATGAGCTGAAACTGAATGTACCATCTGCTGTTTCTAAAAACCAACTACAAGATATTAAAAAGGATAATGCTGCAAAGAGGAAACTTGCCCATGCATATATAGAAAGACTTTGCAAGCTACTTGCCTTTCTGCCACAAGTGACTAGAAATCCGAATGGACACAACCTTCTTGCCATGGAAAGAAAGCATGTACTTGAATCAAAGGTTGTCCTGGGTTATCCAACGGTTGACATGCTTGTTCTTGTAGCTTCCCAGCATGCGTTTTTCTAACAAAGATAACTTGAGAAAACCTGCAATCAACTTGGATGTTCTCTACTTATCTCTGCAAACACACTACTCAGCACCCTTGAGACACGTACAGTACTGCCAACCAACTCCTTGAAGACAAAAAATTGAGCTCGTTTACTGAGATTGCTGATTCTGGCAACAAATCAGGTGGCATAATTTTATGGATATGATCACTACATCTTGCAACCTTCATACTTTTTCGTTTTGGGTCTTCCTTCCATAGACAATTTTTAGTATGCCATAAACATTGCCTCCTTCATGAGCATCTTATTGATACAATTAATGAAAACATACCATGAGTAATACATTATTGAACATTTGTATTTTGTCAATCCCCCTTATCCTTCTTACTCTTCTCCATCTAGACAACTCTGTCCAAACTCTTGTACTGATGATTGTTGACCAGATCCATCTGGCTCCCTTCTATCCAGCTTTCTTTGCACTCAGTGTCGAAGTTGGCCAGCCAACACATTTACAAATAACAAAGGTAAAGTGCCTTTTGAATTCTCTAGCCTCCTTTATGATGCTCTGTATATGCTAATTTTTCATATTACCCATGTTGACTCCATTTATGATAATCCTAGAGTCGCCTTTGAATTTGAGTTTGCTTTATCCCAAGTTGGGTGGCCAGTGTTAGTCCCTGTAGAAGACCAGCTCCTTCTGCCATGTTGTTCGAATTCTTGCTTTGTACATGGCTACAAAACCCATTACCTCTCCGAAATGGTTTTTGATAATGCATCCTGCAATCAGACTCCCTGGGGTTTTGTTTCAAAGCGCCGCCAAAGTTGGGTTTGGACCATCACACAAGGGGTCTTTCCCACTCCCCTTATCTCCCTTTTTTTCAACTCTCCTCTTGTCAAAGCCCAATCTGATATCATCCTAGTTCCTTCGATTGCCGATGTCTCCAGGATTGGCTTCCGTATTCTTTTTGTTCTCACCATTAGAGAGAATTTTGGGGATGTTTCTTCTAACCTCTCTCAAAATCGTTGTTGCCTCTCTTTTAGTGTTATTGAAGATCTTAGAGTTTTTTTCAACCAAACTAGCCAACAAATAATGACTGAAGGCATAGACCAAGTGTCTTTGATAATATTTAATCTTTTTGGGCTTCCCCACTGACAATTGCATCTCTATATCTTTTCCTCCTACCCAATTGCTATTGAAATTTTTGATAAAGATATCCCACACTATCCTGGAGAAAGAGCAATTTAGGAGGAGATGGTCGTATCCTTCTTCCTCTCTTTCACAAAGAGGGCATCTATTTGGCCCCACATACCCTCTGCTCTTTAGATGCTCACCTGTGAGGATTTTGCCATGCAACGCTACCCATGGAACAATTTCACTATTGGCCAAGCTTTTGAGATCCATATCTTCTTCCACTCCACTTTAGACCTGGGATCCTGAATCCTTTGGGCGAGATGTGCGTAGTCTTTACCCACAATATATTCTCCTATTCCCTGATGATGCCATCCTATAGTGTCCCCGTCCTCCGTGATAGGAATTTTATAGTTGGCTAATAAGTCGCTCACTCTGAACACAAATTCCTCTTCAATACCAAGGAGTTCCCTAAAGTCCTTCCATTTCCTCTTGACCAATCCCTTGTGGATGCTCTCATCCCAATAATATTTGACCTTGCTGCCCCAATTTGCACAGGTTGCTCTTTGATTCTTATCAATTCCTCATCATGACTTAAAGGATTGGATCTTATCCATGCCTCATTCCAGAAATGAATTTATCCATTTTTGGAGCTTTCAAAAGACATTCTTCGTGATGAGATCTGTCATACTATTTCAAATCGTGGAGCATTTGGGGCTATTGTCCATATCAAAGATGCTTTCTGATTCCCCCAGATCAAGATACTTGCTCCTTGGGATGTTACTTGAGCCTTTGTCGTGGTCTTTTTACTTTCTCCAATCCAGCTTGGCTATGAGGCCTTTGTTGACGATCTCTAGATTGTGAATACCGGCTCCTCCAACCTCTTTAGGGGCACAAACCTTACCCCAAGAAACTAGTGTGAACTTTTTTTTTCCCTTTTAGCTTGCAAAAAGAAAGTTCTTAAAATGGAGTTGATCTGGTTAATCATGCTCTTGGGTGCCTGCAACAAAAACAACCGATAAGTAGGGATGCCCTAGAGGATTGCTTTGATCATGATCGTTCTTCCTGCCATTTACAACTATGTGCCTTTCCACAATGGAAAATTCCCTTTGATTTTCTCCACTAACTTATTCCAAAACCGTGCTTTAGGCCTCCCTTTGAACATAGGAAACCCCATGTAATTTTCTGGTAGCTCTACTTCTATATCGATTTGTCTGCTCAAGAAATTTCACTCTCTCATCACAATTGATGTAGAAAACTTAAGACTTACCCTTATTCACCACTTGTTCCAAGGCCCTCTCAGAGATATCTAGCACATCTTTGATTTCCTGAATCTCTTGAAGTTGAGGAGCTACGAATAACATGGTATCGCCTTAGATCTACAAACTGTAGGTGAATATGGTAGTCTCCTTCTGTGGAAACTCGCCCCAAGGAATAACATGGTATCATCTTTGATCTTAAGTCGATTTCAAAGATCTTTAAGGAAGTGCCCCAACAATTCGACCATTATGATGAAGAGATAGGAGATAGAAGATCTCCTTGATGGAGACATTTTGAACTACCAACCTTCTAGTGTCCCATTTATCAGCATTGAACATTTGGGTGTTGTGTAGCAATTGCTCACACACCTCCTCCATTCATCACCAAACCCAAATCTTTGGAGAATCTGATCTAGAAAATTCCAATTAACTTTGTTGTACGCTTTGGCTATGTCCAGCTTGATCAGAAGCCCTTTTCTTTTGCTCATGTAATGAATGAACTAGTTCATGATCCATCACCATTCCATCTAGGATTTTTCTCCCTTCCACAAATTCTCCCTATTCCTCAAATATGATGCAATAGGATCTTTTTGAACCTATTAGCAATAACTTTGGAGAAAACCTTGTAGACTGTGTTGCAAAGAGAGATGTGTTTGAAATCTTCTAGCTTATTGGCTTCTTTTTTCTTTGGGATGAAAGTAATGAAGGGTAGTGTTCATACTTTTGAGGATATTCTGAGAGATCTTGGCTTCATCAACCACTCCCAACAACTCCTCCCCTAGGAAATCCCAAAAATGCTGAAAGTAAAAAGTGGCGAATCCATCCAGCCCAGGGTGCTCAATCCTCCTCCATATCAAAGCGAGCTGATCTGACTTCTTGAAGTGAGAGAACTTTTTGGAGATCTTCATTCTGAACGCACGTAATGACCTTTGGGATGTTGACTTTTGTAGATCTCTTTTTCCGCTAAATAGTGTTCAAAATGTGAAGTGAGGGTATCTATGATATCTTGGGGTTCTTTGATCATCTCTCCATTTTGATTCTCTAGTTTCCCAACGAAGTTAGCTTGTCTCCTGAACAAACTTATCATTTGAAAGAGTTTTGAGTTTCTATCACCCTCCTCGACCCATTTAGCCCTCGACTTTTGTCTTCAAAATATTTCTCTTTCTTGTAGACTTCCTCCAGCTGATTTGCAACCATTTGCTCCTCTTGGTATAGGGTGTTAGAAAACCCCTCTTCCACAATCTTCTCTTGGATCTGTTCCATGGTAATTTCCAGCTGCTCCTTTTGTTTGAATTTTTTTGGAAAACCTCCTTGTTACAAACTTTGCGCTTCTTTTTTAGATCTTGCAATTTCTGCAAAAACATGTACATCTTAGTCCTGTGTTTGTTGTTAGCCTTATTCCAGTTCCCTGTTATCATCTCATCAAAGTTGGGATGCTCAAACCACATTTTTTCAAATTTAAAGTAGCTCTTACGAGGTTCTCAGCCTAAGGGTGATAGGCCAGTGGTTTGAACTGCTTTCCATGAGAACTTCAGCTTCCAAGACCCTGCTTTGATCCCACCAACTGGTTGAGGTGAGGAATCTATCCAATATTTCCATGATAAATTCCTTACCTTTCCTCATAGTGGTCCAGGTGAACCCTCATTTTTTGGATTGGACATCCCACAAATGTTAGCTATGAAGCTATTGAAGCTACTATCACCTGATGAATTAACTCTTCCTCCTTTCTTCTCCTTACTTCCCACTCTTGCATTGAAGTCTTCACCAACTATCCAGTTCTGATGTCTCTCCTTCCTATGTTTTGAGAGATTTGGCCCCACAATGCTTCCTTACCCCACTGACCCTGGGAACAATAGCAATTAGTGAGGGAAAAATTATGTTTTGTTTGCTTGTTGAGAACCTGACACTACATCCAGTTCTGAGACGAAACCATCCCCCTAACCTCTACTAGATCAGGATTCCAGAGGATTATGAGACTTCTTGCCACTCCTCTCTCTCCCACGCTGATGTTCTCCATGTTAAATCTCCTAGCCAGCTTCCAATGCTTGGTAGACTCTTCATTAAGCTTGGTTTCTTGCAGAAGAATCAACCAAGGCCTGTATTTCACACTTATTCGTTCTATGAATACTCCTTTTATTCTGGGCATTGAGAACTCTGATGTTCCAAGAGATATTTAACATATTAAACTGGTTTGGCCTTCTTGGTATCCACTGAGATGTCTGCCAGTTAGGATTGGTTTCCTGCTAACACTTCCTTCCGTATCTCTCTTTGAAACATGTTTATCGTTTTAAACCTTCCTCTCTTGATGTTTCCAACATTGGCTTTCTTTCTCTTGTTCCTTTTCTGGCAAAAGATGAAACTTAATTCCTTAGGTGCTCCTATTTGCCTCATCTTCCCTTTCTTGGCTCATAATGTCATCCTCCTTTGTATCTTTCTCCCCTTCTGCATGCATATCCTGTATCACAATGTACTCTGTTAAAGTGGAAATTCTTCTTCTTAGATGCAAGGGAAAATTTTCTTTAGCGTTTACAAAATATCATGACAATCAAATCACAAGAGATTATTTTATAAAAGTTTGTGAAATGCATTCTTTTCAGAAAACAAAAAAGAGGCTGCCAATATATCATGAAAAAATCAAACATTATTAGAATAGATGTTGAAGTACTTACCATCTTTGAAACATGATCTCTTTTGTGGCATGAAAAATCAGTCCTGCTCAAAATGTTAACTATATTTTTTGCTGCACTCCTCCATTCTCTGTATCATCAATCGTTTAGAAACTCTCTTCAACGCCTCTCTATTTAGCAAGAGGCTTCAAATTTCTTTTTCCCTCACTTTTACAATGCTCCTTTGACCCAACAGTACAAAGGGAATCTGCCTATCAGCCCGAATCCCCAAGCCAATGTTGGTCCAAAGCTAGGAAAACATGCATCTATACCACAACCAATCAACCATTCAAACATATAAGCTACTTAATGCAACAGTTGGGCCTACTTTCTGTATGTGGTAAAGATAGCTGCAAAATGATGGGAAAGGTGTTGGGCTCAGCTTGAAAATAGCCAAACAAAAGTTTCCTTGAAGCAAAAAAATCAGTTTGCAGTTCAAATGAAGCATTCAGTACTCATTCAATCATTATCTCAATTCCATATATATATTTTATCTGGCATTGGCTTATTTAGATTACTGTTTCTCTGTGTGTCTAGTTTTAAAATAAAATTTCCAAGCTTTAACTGTCTTTATTTATGATTTCACTGTACTTATTCCTCCCATCATTTTTCTCTTCCTTTTGCAAACATAAATCCAGATGAGAAGTTGGAAAAACATTGCACGGCATGTGGAGTATCGGAGCTTACCAGTTGTACAATGAATCGTGCATGAAGGATTAAGTCTTTTCTATGGGACCATGCTCCAATATACAATTAGTAGTGGTTTGCAAAGTGGCATCATTAGCTGGCGTAGGGGACTTAATCCTTCACTATTGTGTCTGTAATTTACAAGTTGTGTACCATAGTGTCATAACTATATGATGGGATTTCATTCCACATTAATACTCTCCTAGCATCTTTGTTCTATTGCAGCTGGTATGCTCCACCCCAATTCTCCAGGACTCCATTTTTGTCTTTTGGTGTGGATTTACATTTACAAGTAAAATGATTCAGGTTCCAAGTAGGGTTCAAATTTGCAAACCTCGTAGCCCCTTAAAGGTTTTGGTGTGGATTTAGATTTACAAGTAAAATGATTCAAGTTCCAAGTAGGGTTCGAATTTGCAAACCTTGCAGCCCCTTAAAGGTTATGGGGTCCTTCAATCAAGAGTTAAAGGAAATTTGCAATTTATAAAATATATGAGTTCTATCTTTTACCGTTCAAATGTGAAGTGGAAAGGAATAGCCGAACTTTGAAATCAAGGGCATCACAAAAATTTGCCCATATATCAAGTTCTATCAAGGGCATTGAGGCATGAAAAAAAGCAGATCTGAAGCTCTGTTAGATCTACACAAAACAAGAGTATATACACACTTGCTAAGAGCAAATAGTGCCTGCATGTCAACAAATTCCATTGGATGTGAGACTAAGGCCTTTAATTAGGGAGGAATGACAAGGAGGTCAAAAACATAGATACAAACACAGGAAGTCCTATGGTTGCTAAAAGGTCCTTTGGGTTGTTGAGTAGAAACTTTACCTCTTCAACAATGGATCATTATCTCAACATGAAGTCTTCAGGTCACCATCTCACAGGTTTGCAGACTCCCTCAGGAAATGATAATCTTCAAGTCCCCGAACCCTGTGAAATTGATGCCAATGGACAGCAAAAATTTAAATAGAGTAGAGATCACTCTTTCACATGATGGATACAAGCTTGTAGCTCTAAATAGAGAACATAGAAATGTGGTCCCTTTGACAGAATCTTAAGATATGGTTGAGCTGCCCCACAAAGACAAGCCTAGTAACAGTCTATTCAAGTCTTGGTTATTCTTCCAAGGAAAGAAAAATGCTAATAAATTTCAGACTTCTCCAAACTAGTTTGAGCTTGCTTATTTCCATCAAAGCATGGAGGAATGGGCAGTGGCATTAGACGGTTTAACGTAAAAGATAACATAGGCTATTTAGAACAGGGCTGTGGTTTTGGTTTAAGTTGCAGAATTGAGATCATCTTTGGAAGAGCTTGACAAGAAACTAAGGCAATTAAAGCTGTACTCGCAGAATCTCAAGTGTTCATCGAATCAAGCAGTCCAAGATGGTGATGTTGAGACTTCTCGTGGTAATGGGATAAAATATAAATAAAAGGAAAGGATAGACTGATAATACTGGCAAATGTAATCGTTTGCCTTTAATCTCTGAGGCAATAATTATAGATGCGTTCTTGTAGATTGTATCAGAAACAAGGATGTATGTAAAACATTTCTGTGGGGCACTTTTAATGGAAATACAAAAACAATATGGGAAAGCAATGGAAAAGCTGAGTCTACTTTTGCAAACGTATAGTATCAATGCCCCGTATTATTCGGACCTTGTAAATCCAGCCATCTATTGAGATTTTGAGATCTGGAGCTTCAAAAGAACAGTGCTCAGAACATTCCAGATATACACGAATGTTGCCAGGAAGTTTCTTCATTCTTAGCATCATTAAAAGCTTCGGCTGGAGCCAAGTTGTCAATAAGCGAACCAGATTTTACAATAAAAGTTTTTGTGCAGTTCTCTGACCAAAAAATAAGCTTGACTGTTTCCATGCTAAATTGAACAAAAGCTTGACCAGGGCCATTTGTCAAGCACTTTTCATTGTGAAAGCATGTGTACGGCTTGTTTACTTTTTGCCATTTCTTTCAATTTTCCCTTAACTATATTCAGTATTGAATTTTGGCATTTTTTTCAATCCTCCCTTATCTATATTCAGGATTGAAAAAGACGTCAATTTTTACATTGTTCAGATGGAAGACATCCTCACAGAGGCAGATTTTCTTATAAAGTTTGAATCATGGTGATGTTGCAGTTTTATGTTCAAGATGTCATACTGATATGCCAGAATAGAACCTAAAATATGG
Organism: Torreya grandis; assembly: GCA_037957365.1. Classification (NCBI taxonomy): domain Eukaryota; kingdom Viridiplantae; phylum Streptophyta; class Pinopsida; order Cupressales; family Taxaceae; genus Torreya; species Torreya grandis. The sequence goes on along the minus strand of JARHVA010008184.1, from coordinate 311,862 downwards.
GTTATTGAATATAAAATTCTAAACAAAAGTTTCTTCTAAAGGACCTTGCATGGTTTGAAAGTAGACTGTTTGATAGTTTGAAAGTAGATAGAATTTTAGAGCAACTCCGTTTTTAGAAACTGGTATGAGAGTGAAGCTGCTCCATACACACACAGGATTCAGTGGAAGAGGAATGAAAAAGAATTTGGACATGGCATATATTGTGGGGGCATAAGGGGTAATCTATGCAAGGGATTTTGGACTTCTCTGGTGTATCCCTGACTTGGAAGGAGGAATGGTATGGGGCCAAGCTCGATCAAGTAGCAGGTAGTATGGAACTTGGAAACCATCTGCAGTTAATGGTATTTTCAGAATTAGATGCAAGTATAACCAGACACATGATCGGAACAGCTTCTAAAGCATCCCGTATCTAATGAAGTCTCAAACTCCACGGTGAAGAGTCAGTTAGAGGATGAAAATTCTACCTGATCTTCGAGGGGAATACAATGCTAAGATGTCAAAGTTTCTAAGGGGTAAAGTAGGGAGATGTCCTGATGGCACTGAAGATCAGTTGCACAAGAGCAGATGAAACAAGATAAAACACGTGTTTTTGGTCCTCAATGCATCTATATTATGCACTTATGTGGAGAATTGAGAAAAGAATTGCTGTGCCTTGCAGGGATTTTTTCATATTAGTTTTGATGTGTAAAGGCTCAAGGCTCGAAGGCTATCCTGATCCAAAATGAATCAAATAAGTTGAAGGGTGTTTGGATATCGGACATCAGACCTCCAAGACACTGAATAATTAGCCCAAGACACCCAAAAAACATGTCAACACAAGGCAGAATACAAGTAACCGGACATTGAAACCTTTTAAGCCTTCATCATCAAACCTTAAGTACTACAACTACATGTAATCGGACATCAGTGGGCCTTCAGGATTGTGGTGGAGCTGACAGAAGTGAGAAACAAAGGCAGCAGGACAGATTCGCTAGCCAGTGAATCTGTCAATGGGTGAATGTATGCCTTCTAGACCAGCGAGGAGAGTATGGTACTGGCATTCCATATCCATGCTTGGTTTGGTATTATGGGTCCAACCCCATACCCATCCATATCTGATTGTGACAGTAACATTTTGTCTTTTGAAGGTGTAGGGCTTCCTTTTGTCAGTCTTAGGAAAAGTTCAGCATGTATGAGAGATTGTAATTAGAACCACGAGCAAAGCAGAGGTGTATCTGTTGTAGAAGCTTCAAAGAGTGAAGCCTCTTTGTTTAATTTTTTCCTAACAAGGTTGTTGCAAGAAAGTAAGCTATTTATAACTCAAGACTTTGTATTGGGACAAATTCCATATCACCTCCTAAAATATTTATATTTCTAAACCTTACTTCATCAATTGAAATTCCTCAAATTTTGAATTTTCAACAAGAGGATGAAAAAAAATAGATGCATGGGTCAAAAACTAACACTCAAAAGGACTTGAAGAAATACAAAACATTCTTGATGTATTGCGCTGATGCTATCCTCTATTGTGTCCATGAGGAAGCACTTGTCAATCAATGGATGACTCCATATAGACAAAATCTGAGAGTTTCAGTCGATATATTGCAATTACTTACTTTAAAAACTACAAAAAGCTGCCCGAAAAACAAAATACTTTGATACGATCTACATCCAAATAACATAGCTAGAATTCTAATTTTATAAGGAACCAACGTAAAAATTGTTAATAATTTTAATAATTTATTACTTATTTAGAATGTTTTTCTCCCTAGGGTAGACTTGGATAGAAACTTATTCAATTGCTGCTTTGGCAGCATCATGATCTCCAGAATTCAAACAGCTTCTCAACTTCTGGTAATTTCTTATGTAAGAAGCAAAGAAAAAATAATTAAATGTTAAAAGGGACCGCTTTAACATATGATTGTGTTGAAATTGTAATTATAACATGTATGTTGATACTTAACAAACTACAAGCTAAAGCTCAAGGCTAGAAGGATTATTTTGCTAGATTCCAAAAGTTATTTGATCTTTCGACTAAGTAACAACTAAGACACTACAAAAATATTTTATTGGAAAAATAATGAGTGGCAAGACCAGATGCAACCATCTTTCCACCATCAAGTCATGCTCCTGTTAAGCCCAAATATCCCCCTACGTTATTATCAGTTCAGCAAGAAAAAGTCATACTATTCTAAAATCAGAACATTTGTATTTACATGGCACATATTTCAGCCCCCTATCAGCTATCAGTGCTTTTGATTACAAGCTATCAAAATGTAAGCAATGAAAAATTGCCCACGAATGTTACATGACAAATTGGCAATGCAAGAAATATTTATGTGCAGTACTAAAACAACAAACATTTTAACCCATATTGCTATTCCAACATGGTCCATTCCAAGCACCCAAAGAGTATTATAACCAGTCAACCTTCACCACCCAATGATGGTATCCCTGATGCAAAGAAATACTATGACAAAATAGTACAAAGGAAACAAAATGATATCCAAAGTCAAAAACATTAAACATAATTAGGATGCGGTCCCATGGAAGGGGCTTGGGCTCCTATTTTTAATGTGAGATTGGTTCCATGGAATTGAAACAATACAACTACAGGAATAAAATGAATATTTCTTGGAAAATAGGCACCCCACACTTTTAGGTATTAAACTTTCAGCTGCTATTGGAGAGGGGGGCCGAAAGTCTCCGCCGAAAGTTTCCTCCACCAGTTTAAGGACTCTTTTATCCACTTGGTACCTTTTCCTTAACTCTTGAAAATTTTGTAGTTTATTTTTTATCTTGTAGTTTTGTTTTATTGAATGGGAGATAGACCAATTAGGGGAAAGACACCAGAAGCTGAGCATTCTAACTTGGCATCCATGAGGCACCTAAATGGAGCCACATTAGTGTCTTAAATTTATACTACAATTGACTCTACATATGTTTAATATACATTTTTAATCCTCTAAAACCTATATCCACATGATAACTTTTCCTTAAATCTTGAAAATCTTGTAGTGTATCTTTCACTTTTTCCCATTAAAGTCTGAAGTGTATTTCACTGTCAAAACTCTTGAAAATAGACCACAACCCATCATATTCCAGGCCATTGTCATAATTTAGTCAAAATTGAAATTGAAAAAGCACGCCGATCATGTTAGCAACTTATCACTTCTTTCCAGGGAAATCGCATGCCTATGCTAGCAAGAAATACACAATATCAAACTCTACCAATCCATTCCGTCAAAAGCAAGTTTTGCATTGCATTTGTCCATTAGTTACCTAAAGAAATGCCTTTTGGGAGCTGAAAAAATGCATTTGGATAAAAAATTAAGAATCCAACTCTGCGATTTGGAAGATCAACCTTTGTTGTCCATATCGAATACAAAATCAAAAATAAATAGATTCACAAAAGGGACTGCTGCCATGGCCACAACAGAATTATGTAATATATTTTACAGAAATAAAATTAACATACCTGATAACAATTTCCTTGAAATTCTCTTTCAGTACTTGATTCACTCCTTTTTTCCAGTCCTACGCCACCAGTGACCCATGTACGAATGCACAACACCTAGGTATCTGTACACGAAAAAAGATGCATTTTTACTAGCTGACAGGGCTTGCAATAATTCCAAGTTAAGCACAAATGGATCCTATAGCATCCCTTCGGGACTAATAACCTACAATCTTAATAGGATAACTCAAGCATTATAATATTAGCTTATGTGTGTTTTACCTTCTTCACAACTAGTCATGAGTTTACTAATTTACCAAATGAACTATTAACACTAAATTTCATATTGTAACTCATTAACCTATCTATTAGACATTAAGAGCATACCAAGTATACAACGTACCATCCAACTTGGTAGTCTGAGTTAACCAATCAATATTATAATGAAAGAGAAATAATTAAATAATTGACTAAGTTCATAGTACAGTATAATCACGTTTCCATCTACTTTCATGTATTAGCAAAATAATGTTTTTGTAACATACTATAGTAAACATAATACAATGAATCATCGACCGGATCAAGATCAAACAAGTAACCTGCGGTGCAATTGTCTCTTCTCACAAACCACCCTGCCTCGACCCATTCTATGAGCCCCCCAATAGGTGGCCCTTACCACCCCCAACCATCAGCTGGGAGGTGGAGTCCAGCTTTCAGGGCTTACATATAAGAACATGAGCAATCAAGGATATAAAAACCATTAATAAAAAATACAGCAATTTACTCAATAAATAATAAATTCACCATTGAAGGATCAAACTTAAAAATGACTCAAAACATAACACCAAAAATAGTATTCATCATAAATATATGATAACCTCTTTATCTCACATCTCTTCCATTTGCCTAGGCTAGTCTATGGATTGTGTTGATTATGACACTTGCAAGTGACCATTGGGGAGAGTTCAAAGTCTCTTTGTAGATGCTCATTTGTGCCTAAGTGCTTCATTACTTATTATCGATACTTATGGGGTCATTGTATCACTTTCACTTGAGTAATTTTCATTTCTATTTATTTATTTTAGTTTAGGTAGCCAGGTAGCCGGGTAGCCGGGTACCAACAGACGTACAATTATTGACAGTGTTTGTCCTTCTCTGAAGGTTTTATTGGTATCAATTATATTCTCAATTGAACCTGTTATAGCTTCATCATTTACTCTAGGTATGCCAATGATAAAATAACAAAATCCAACACTCAAAGTGAGATGAAATAATCACCTACAACCATGAGAAAAAATAAAACATTCCCATGTAAATTGTATTCAAAACTGTTAAATAAATTACCAATGAATTAGACATCTCACCCCTTCGCCATCTAATAGAGGACAATCATTTAATCACCTGTAAGAGTGATGATATCGCTATAACCAACTTTCATATGACAGATTTTATTTCGCAAAAGAATTTACAGGGAGATGACATAAACCAGTTAATGTAAAAACACATGCAACCAGATTAAATTTATATAGAAACAAAATACCAACTAAGCCAACAAAATTCACTCAAAATGGTGCCATAACAGGGTAGGGTTTTATTCCAAAATTTAGCTATTCAACTCAGCGATTTTAATAGGTAAAATAATTAAAAATCAAAACGTCATAAACTGATAACAAGAATAAAAATCCATCAAAATTAAATTACCAAGCCTCTACAAAGATAGTGTACAAATGAAACCCTCATTTTTGGAAGCCCAAAACATCATAGCAGACAACAAAATAAAAGCCCAATATATTTATATATATGGCCTCTACTAGGATGGCCATAATAATAAACCCATTTTTGAGAACCAATCAACTTGCATATGCCAAAATGGCCAAGCAAAACAGAGGTAATCAAACATTCAATCTGCGTATGATTATGAGTTCAAAATAGAGATTTGTATGCTAGGGTTCAAACCCAGAAATTTAAAATAGCTTGATAACACCAAAACAAAATAACCCATATGTCAACAATAGGATTTTACATCGAATTAAATCAATTTGGGGTGCTTTCAGGTTCATTAGGAAGTCTTATAACTTCCTCATAAGCCTGCAAACAATTTATTTTGCTTGCAAACACAAAATAGAGATTCATTTTCCTTTTTCCAAATTTAAAAACGACACTTACTTGAAATCAATTTGCCTTCCAAGAAAGGGATGAAGTTTCTTGCTTACTTCCCAAGAGATTACTTGCATTGCACCATGCCGAGCCTCCTTTTCTAGCCGAGCCACATGCTGCTCTCTTCTCCCTCCTCTCTCCTAGCGGGGTTTTCGAGCCCCTCTACTAGTTGCCAGCATTCTTCTTCCCTCATAGCGTTTCTTCTCTCCCACAATCTTTTCTCCTACACCTCTCTCCTCAACTACCCTCAGCAAAAACAAAAAATATGCAATGGACGAAAAGCCAAAAAAATTCCCAAACGCACCAACGCTAAAGTCATGCAATTATTTGCTCCATCGACCAAGATATTGGTCATAATAACAATTGTTTAGGAGTCAAATACCCACGACCCCCTCCCTACTTAGGTTATTATTACAAAATCAAATCTTTGGCAAAGTGTTTAATTAGGTCCCCTTACCTAGGAAATTAAACAAATAAGCAAGTGGCTCAAAATCGTCACCAAGGGGATTAAAGACTTTAATCTAAAATAATTAATAACCCCACAATTATGAAATGCTAAATGGTTAAACACGATAAATAATAAAACATAACAAGACAGGCAAAGTCCACATGCAATCAAGAATGGTTCGAGTAAGATGATCAAAATTGGAAATAAAATAATAAAAGACGATAACACATGATAAAACAACACAACTAATGGATTGTTGTTGCTTAATGGCTTATGCATGATATCCCTTTCACTAATGTTGGTGTCACCCTCGACCTGTTGTTGCCCCAATCGTCGGAATCCACTACCAACATAGCTCATGTATCTATACCTGCAACCACAAATGGGCATCGACAGCCCCTGAACGACATGAAATAGCATAATAATATGATTAAACTCAATAGTACAAAGTGCAAGAACTAATCAAAATCAATGTTGTAACCAAGATAACCAAATCACTTTGTTGTAACATAACTACAACTGTAAGTATCAAATAAACATGATCTAAATCAGAGTATAAAATAACTAGTGCATTACCATCAAAATCACAGTTCTAGAAATATAGTTAAAAATATAAAAGTATGTTGAAAAATATATAACAATCTATGAAACAAGTATGTAAGTTGGGTCGTAACAAAAGTGTATCTCAATCAATCCCTGTTGTTCATTATCCTCCTCTTCAACCTGGCCCGATTCCTCAAGATCTACATCCCATTGTAATGTTGGGGTCTACTTCTACTCAGGGGTCTTGTGGCTTATTCTTCCCTTTGCCCTTGCTCTTCTCTTGCCCTTGCTCTCCTCTTCTCGCATCCTCTTCCTCCTATATGGTTGGATCTATTTATAAGTTTGGATGTCACTTTTAGGGTTGGATTTTCCTTATTTAATATTTTTTATACCCTTTGTGTTTTTTTCTTAAATTAAATTATTTTTTTAAGGCAAACTTGAAGCTGCCATTGAGGGTGTCTCGGACGTCTCCCAACAATCTCGGTGGCATCTTGCAAAAGTGTTAAAAAAGCAAGACGTCCATTGAATGCTAGAGACGTCTTGGGGGCATCCTAGTCAAAAACAATCTAATCAGAAGTGTTAATGAGGCGTTTCCTCAATGTTTCTAAGACTAGTAAGCATCCAATATGTCCCGTATTGGTAAAAAACAAGAGGGATGCCACCCTGGGTATCACTGTCCTCAATTAATTTCTGATTGTATAGAGCTATCTTAACCACTTTCTAATATGATGTGCAGGAAACAAGCTAATCTTTAATGAGCTCCAACTCAAACCTCAAAGACGTTTCCAATTTCTTTTATGTTCCAATAATAAAATTTAAATTTTAGGTATTCATGTTTCTGTATAATGTCATACATATGGTAGCCACTAATGGTGTCCCTATTTATCCACCATTAATCCTCTAGTTGAGAATGTTTTGAGTGCTAGAATCGACTATTTACAAATATGAACAGGCAAGAGAGATAAAAAACCTGGATTGAGTCTTAGTTCAATCGATCAATGATCAAAGACTGTAGTCTAAAACAATTGAGAATGTAGTCGCCATTTGTCTTCCAATTAATGCTTCATCACCTATTACACCATGCACATTCGTTCTTGACTTTAATGAGAATATTATGCTACACTAAAAGCTCAAACAACCTACGAATGAGGTTTGAAAGCTATTTTTTCCATAAATCGCAGTTCCCCTGATTTGATGAGAATATTATGTTGTACCCAAAACTCCTCGTATGATTCTTTAGAAATCACAAAGCAAATGTTTCCACTTGATAATTTGACTCCAATATAAATTTTCCATTGGTCAAGGATAAGGTAAGTAGTTAAAAGATGCATATTACTCTCTATTAAAATCATAGATAAAGTTAAAATAACTGCTACGTGGTGCAATGTATTTAGGCAACCCACTTTTTGGTTAATGTGTCTAGGACTTGGGTACAATGTATCTAAAGATGTTTGGTAGGAATGGAGGTAAATATGTTAAAGGTACTTATCCATATGCATTAACTGAACAACTCATGATTTGGAAAGTAATTATAAAAAGGTCCTTCGGCCAAAGGCAACATCTACACTGACTTGGGTATTTAGACCTGAGTTTGTGTCCATATGTTTGGTAGCAATGGGGGTAAATATGTTAAAGGTACTTATCCCATATGCATAAAGTGAACAACTCATGATTTGGAAGGTAATTATAAATAGGTCCTTAGGGCAAAAGCAACATCTACACTGACTTGGATATTTAGGCCTGAGTTTGTGTCCATACCTTCTCTGGAAAGTTTCACTTTTCTTTTATTTATTGTCTCATAATTCATCTATGTTTAATTATATTATAGCGTGGTTTCGTTTCCAATTGTAATACATTGAGATACTTTTTAGCATCAGATAGTTTTCCGTGTATATTTTGTATCTCTAGTTTCAAAAGATAGAAAGGAGTTCGTTTAAATCTTTCATTGACTAACACTAGAAAAATAACAAATTCAAGAATTTCAAACTCTATTTCTTAGTTCCGACTTTATTCTTAACATCTATGATTTTAAGTTGTTGCCAATAGTATGGTTTTAAAAATTCAGTTGTTTTGGTTGTTTCTAAAATCTACACCTCCACATATTTTATATTTGAGATTTCCTATTCAGAAATAAGTTTTCTTCTGGATCTCAATTTTATGGAACAGAAGTGCTATAAAGCACTTTTTTGGCCTCGTGGGAGAATTCCTAACAGTGGAGTTTTCTGAAGAAGTCGTGAGGCTCAACGATCATTGATCAATATCCGAGTTTATGGGAAACATAGAATAAAGCTTTAGCTGGAGATCCGTCTTTTTCAAAATATCTCTGTTTAGACTATGAGAAGGATAAAAATCATTCAATTTATGACACAATTAGTAAATATTTAAACCCTAGTGAATGTTTTTATGAACATTAGATTAGAAATGAAGATGTAATTGAAAGATTGTTATATCCTTGTGCCCGTCATTTTCTAAGAAAGACTTTCATCGGATAATTCATTAGTAAAGAGGCTCCAACAAAGAGAGGCAATTTGATCAACTTACCAAAATGAAACTTATGACACCGCTCGTGTACCATATTTGAATGAAAAGGAATAAACAAATGCAGTTGTGTTTGGATCTTTTTTATTTATCTTGTAAATTAAATTTATGGGTCTAAAAAGACTTTCAACACATTTCCAAGGCTTATATGAGTTCAACCTATGCAAGCAAACATGTTGAATGGTTAGGTTTATAAACAATAGGGAAACATACAGACAGAATGTTCCTTGCAAAACAAAGGCGATCTATTAAGACTAATCACCTTATGTGCCAAAGTGAAAATCCTTCAGAAATTGCTCTTTTTGACATTCCAATTACTCAAGACAATACTTTTTTTTAAATGGCTAATATACTTTAAGATCTGAAAATAGCAATGTTAGAGTTAATAAGGTTGATGATTTTACATCTTTAGTGGATGTAAAGGACATTCTACTTTTGTTCAATTCAATTGTGACATTTTCAATATAAGTTTATGCTATGGTGCACACCATTATAGATAATGAAAAAAACTAATATAATTAGTCTATGGCAATTTGGCCCAAGAAAGGATATTCACCAAGAGGAGGGAAAATTCGAGAAGGTGAAAAAGCTTAGAAAATTTTCAGAATATAACATTGCTTTGGGCAAAGCAATTCAAGAACGCAGGACTCTTATGAACCCTTTTCTAATTCTATACCAATAATAATAGTTATTTAAGGGTACCCAACCCACTTTTTTATGTAGCTGGGCATTTTTATAGCCAAGGAAAACATGCCCACGAGCCACGAACCCACTTTTTGGTCAATGTGTTTAGGACCTAGGTGCAACGTATTTAACATGTTTGGTAGAAATTGAAAAGGTATGTTAATGGTACTTATCCCACATGCATGAAGTGAACTCATGATGAGGACAATAAATATAAATAGATCCTTAGGCCTCAAATTACTATTATGTCATGGATAGAAGTTGTGCACAAGTCTACAATGCATACTTACCAAGTTCGGATAACCAAATCTATTCGGGAGGGCAATAAAATCCAAAATTCTTGAATAAGTTTGGAAAAATTGTGTCTGGAACACACACACACACACATATAAGACCAGGGCCTAAGTGCAATGTATCAAAGATGTTTGGTAGAAATTGAATAGGTATGTTAATGATACTTATCCCACAAGTCTAAAGTGCATACTTACCAGGTTCCGAAATGCATATCTATTAGAGAGGGCAATAAAATCCAAAAATCCAGAATTCTTGAATAAGTTTGGAAAAATCCTATCCGGAATATATATATATATATAAGAATAGCTTTATAAATTTGTTATGCATTTTATCCTCCACAAATTTGAATGCAGGGATTGAATGGGATTTCATAATGGACTTACTCAAGCAATTAAACTTCTGACTATAAACTCACCTATTTTCTCTCTCCTGAACACAGGGAAAGAGGAGGGCGGGGGCAGGGTGAGGAGGGCGGGGGCAAGAAAAATACCATTGTACAATTTTTTATATCGTGATTTTATGCTCCACAACCTTTTGTCATGATTTTATCATTGTCTTCTAATCGCGTGTAGATCACAACATAAATCCATCATTTTAGTCATGATTAAGGCTTAAGGTTACCTGCGGGTTTTGATATAGATGACACAAGGATGTCTGCTAGACTGCTTGTAATACCCCTTACAGTGAGCTAATTCCTTCTTATCGACCTTAACTTATTCATCACATGTAATGTGTTTTTTACTCCCTTGTGCACATATTTTGTGTGTGATTCCTTGTTGGCTGATGTGACTAGTGTTTTCAGGTTTGTTTTGTTTGTGTAACAATCTAAACTACATTGCCTTTAGTATATGATGGATTTTGAAACCGAGTCAATATTACAACTATATTGTTATCACTTGTCTTTGGTCCCCATGAAAATTAGATAAGATGTTGCCAAAATTGTCCTTCACGCGACTTATCTCAAATCAAGTAGTCCCTTTGATATTATTATTATTTTTGTCTCACGGCATTTTCCAATAGATGTATTCAATATATCTATATTAGTATAAATACCTATATACGTTTAAATAATATATACATAAAACGTTAAGGAATATATACTTCTTTATGATGAAAATTATTAAAATAACCAACAATAAGTGTTGGTCATATATCAAGAGAACTCTGGATTTCCGTGCTCTATTGGCATTCTTTTGCATGAGGAGCATGGGTCGTGAATACCAACGAGATTCCTCAATTATATCATCATCATCATCTAAAATAATAATAGTTATTGATGCATTCCGACATTAAAAAATAATGCCGACTAATATTAACTACAATTTTGGATGGTGTGTGGTTATTTTTCTAGGAAGCCCTTAGGTTGGTTTGGCTTGCCCATTCACCAATAATTAATGCATTCAATACAATCATGTTGGGACACACTTGTTTAGTCAAGGTGGGTTTTAGAGATGGTTGGTGACAAGTGAATGGACACATGGGCTTGGCGTGGTGCCGATGCCCTTTAGTTTGGTTTTTCAATGAGGAGATTTCGTAGGGATTGGATTTACATTTCCATCATGGCATTAAAAGATGAGGGGAGGGAGACAAGATTTGGGGGATTAGCAGCAAATTTTTTATTGCATAGAAATCTGAGCATAAGGGATTGTAGGAGGTTTGCACAGTTCTAAATTCACTTCGATATGGATATTGTGCTTGAAATTGTTAATCATATTATGGAGGGAACAAATTGAGTGGAGATACCATTGGCTGTTTTCATCAAGATGGGAGTCCTTTTGAAAGGGCTAATAACAATGGAGGTCAGTTGGAGAAATCTAGCCTCCCCATCTTCTCTAAAATTAAGGATAGAGAGCTCTCCCATGGTCAAATCCAAAGCAACATTTTTGAAAAACAAAGCCTATTATGTGTTAAAAACTGATGGTTTGAAGAAATTAATAAGAACTCGCATATAGTCAACACTGCGAGCAGGCACAAAGAATTACTTAAGCCCATAGAGCCTAGGAAAGTATGCATGCATTTGGGATATGAGGTGAAGCATGTTTGAAATTTTGTAGATATTGATGACAATCTTAATTTCTTTAATGGTTATTACCCAGGATTCAATCAAAATTGTGAATGATTTATATTGGGTTGTTTTGAATGAAGATAGTTTATATAGTGGCAATTTAGTTTAAATTTGGATTGAGCAATCAAACTATTTTTTTCCCTGGCCTTTTTAAATTCATTAGAGTGTCCTTTATATTTGGTTTGTAAGTGATTGACTGAAGTTTGGGCAACATTCTTACATCCCAAATGAAGGCATGCCTAAAGTCAAATTAGTAGCCAGTTGAATGGACAAAATTTGTCACCAATGGGACTGAATTTAGAAACAAATAAACAATCCAAATAACAAATATAATGTAATCATTAGTTAACGGTTAGGGTTGCATTTACCTGTATGGATACAGTTGAAGAATTATCATATATAGCATATATAGTCACAATAATGAAAGAAGGCCAATGCCCAAAAAGGGAAAAGCCGTGAAGCCAACAGAGACCCGGTTAGGGTTGCATTTACCTGTATGGATACAGTTGAAGAATTATCATATATAGCATATATAGTCACAATAATGAAAGAAGGCCAATGCCCAAAAAGGGAAAAGCCGTGAAGCCAACAGAGACCACCGTAAAGCTGCTTTGGGTCAAGGAATTCTGCAACAAAGAGTAATCAGAAAACAAACATTTACCATGCATAACATTCTTCCACCCTAAGCACTTTAAATGTCCTTTGTCTTTTGCTCCAAGTGCCTTAAGCATGCTTCTTGTGCATATGTAAAATATGAAAACTTGTCGGCTTAAAATAAAGAAAGTACATACTCATAGTTCACTAAAAAACCTAGCCTACGAAATTACAAAACGATTCATGTATACAAATATACGAGATATTAAAATAAATGAAAACAAAACTATTATTAATAGGGCTAGGTCATAAAGGGGTGGAATGAAGGGATGATAACATGGTTTTTTCTCTCCAAGTTCTTTCCTAAGCATTGTTAGTTAGGAGTGCAATAGGTGACATATGGACCTAAACTATAATCATTGGGATTTAGAAACTATGATATGAGCACTACATATATGTCTAAAAGGTACAAGTAGTTGGGGTTCATGAGAACATAAGGTTGTGAGGTACCTAAAAGTCATAAAGAATGGTAAGAGAAAATAAAGTATACATCCACTTACTTATGGTGAATGATGGTCGATAAATTATTGGTTGTCATAATTGAGAAAGTGTAACTCTATACTTCTCTCTAGTGCTTGTAAAAGGGACAAATAAGGCTCACGATTCAAGGTGGTTCAAAATTGGTGTCCCCCAAAAGTAACAGTCATTTTTGGGACAACATTTGAACTATTTTGGTCCTACATACCAAAATTGTATCTTCCATTTTCAAAATTTGTCTTAGACATTCAGATTCCTCTTTTTCAAAGCTTCTCAGAAAATCTACAGACTTTGCAAGTCAAGTTCAATGGATTTTACATGTTGATTTCTACGGACTTTGTATCTTCAGTTTCTATAGGTAGGTTCATTTATACAGGTTTAAAGTTCAACAAGTTCAAAGTCTTTGGCAAGAGTTAAGCGCTTCATCAAGGTTCAAAGTTCAATCATTTCAATTGGTTCATCAACTTCAAGACAATTGGCCAAATCAAGGCGGCTTGAACCATTGAACCACTTTGGTTCAAAGGTTCAACGGGTTCAAGGTTCAAAGGTGGGTTCAACCAAAGGAACAGTTCAATGGCTTGGTTCAACTAAGTGGTTCAACTCTTTATTTTCACTCAGTTGGTTCATTCTTTTAGTTTAACGTCTACAGGTTCAATAGCAGGTTCGAAGACATTTTTCAAAGCTTTGTTTGAACCGATTGAACAAAAACTTGGTTCAACGTCTTGGTTCAATGAATAGGTTCAACAACAGGTTCATTCACTTGGTTCAACCACTTGGCTCATTGGACGGTTCATCGGCCTTTGGTTCAAAGGGGCTCGGCGCGCTTCATTGAACCGTTGAACCGGTTCAACAGATTGGTTCAATCTTTTGGTTCAACGTCAAAGTTTGCGTTGGTTCAAAGGCAAGTTCATTATGTTTGTTTCAATGTTTAGTTCATTGGCTTGTTTAATTCATTGAACCATCGGCTTGAACCATCTTTGGTTCAACCGATTGGTTCAATCGATTGGTTCAACGTCAAAGTTCAAAGGGGTGGTTCAATGCAGAAAGAGACTTCCTGAAGGACAAGTGCCCTTGCGGAGGACACTTAATCAGCCAAAACACCCTTCGAAAGGGTTATTTTTGAAGAAACAGTTAAGTGAATGCGGGCTCAAAAGACTTTGCGAAACAAATTTCCACGGACTTTTGTCCGCGGGAATTTTCCCCGGGCAAATTGTCCGCGGGACAAATGTCCGCAGGAATTACCCGCGGGGGAGACTCAAATATAAAGCCCGGGAATTTGTCCGCGGGGATTGCCAAAGCAAAGAGCTGTCGAAGGACCTCGAAGGGCAGGTGCCCTTGCGGGGGACTCTCGGCGGCCAAAGTAAAGGGCCCTTTTCAACCCATTCAAGGATCACTTCTTAAGGCCCGAAAGGGTAAAGTCAAAAGCCAAAAGAAGACCAAGGGGTGACACCCCCAAAGACGTCAAATTCAGGATAGTGAACTAGCCTTTGAGAGCACATTAATGGGCATGTAAACTTAAATTTTAAAGACAGTGAAATAGCCGTTGATCCTTTGGATTTACAGACTCAAATGTATTCACAGAATTCAAGACCAAAACCAGCTGAAAGCGAGGAAAGACAGAACAATGGATGAATCTAGGACCCAATTTAATTAATTTGGAAAGGAGGAACGATGAAGACAAGATCAGACCGCCAGGTGGACATTGAAAGTTGTAATCTTTCAATTGCATGGCTTGTTTATCTACATTGAAAGATCAAATGGGTAAAATGCCCCAAAGTTCCAGCTTGTCTTCCTAACATTTCCCAACGCATCATGATGTATTATTGTTCCTGAGTCCTTCTTGAAGTGGCTATATAAGGGACTTTCTTTCATTGTAAAAGATCTCTTTTTTGACAATTGAAACGAAACTCTGCCCAAATTGAGAGGCATCATTGAGACTTTGTGCTCAGTCTATTGATCATATTCTGTTAATGAAAGCAAGGGATTTTTTCAGACTTTGTGCTGTGATATCTTTTCTGTTTCATTAATTTAATAAGCAAGATTAGTAAAATTAGTCAGGAAGGTGTCCTGAAGAATCAACTGTGGAGAGACTTTGTGTCCCCATAAGCTGCCTTCAGTGTGTTTTCTTTATATTGCTGTGTAAAGGACTTTGAAAAGACTTTGAGCTTTCATTGCCCTTCGTATATCACTCTTGAGTATTTCAGGTGCAAACTTTGTGCTGTGTCTCGATTTGTTGGTTACCATACTCTCAGTTACATTCTGCTTTTATTTCCAGGAGTATTCTTGTGGCTCGCTGAATAGTTTTTCTGAAAGAAGAGGAGAGCTGTTTGTCATTCCCTTGAGTTTATTCTTTGTTTTGTATACATCATCTCTGAAGAAAGAGAGATGGATGTTTGGTCCTATCCCTAAGTATTATTTTTTGTTTATACATATACATAGCATATCCACAGGGAACCTCCCCTTGATGAGAGGAGAGAGCAGTCTCCTTCTGATGTGATAAACTTACGCATTAGGACGACTAATCTTCTTGCTTTGGTTGATAAGACTTATTTTGTTTACCAATACGCTGATAGACAAAATATTCAACCAACAGTTTTTGGCGACTCCACTGGGGAAATACCCATTATCCATTTATAGCCTATTCATTCACCTCCACACTCACAGGGAAAGAACGCACAGTTTAAAGCCTCAAGCTTTAACTGAAGCAAGGTCAATTCTTTTCCATTTTTTTTGTTTTACAATCTGGCATATTCAAGGTATACACGAAGCCAAAGGGCTAAAGGTGTCGTTGATCCTATGTTCGAGCTGGTACAACAAAGTGATTTTGATCTGTTTCCTTCACCATCTCGTCTCCAATGAACCAAGAGCTTCCCTCCTACTAAAGCCAAATCTCCATTACCTAACGAAGTATCTACTTCTGATGTTGATAAAGTTGTGCCTATAATTACCCCTTTGAGATTTGTTATCCCTCCTTTTTAGAATCCTATAATGGCAGTTCAAGGCTCCTGGGGTAATGCTTTTGGTCCTCTCAATCTTACTCCCCCTCTTCATGAGCTTCCACGCAGTTCTAGGAAGAATTTCCCTAAATTCTATGGTGATGGCAAAGTTCATCCTGATGAGAACATTACAGCATTCAATATAGCTTGTGGAGTAATCGGAATGGAGTTTGAAGATGTAGTAGTCAGGCTTTTTATTGAAACACTACAAGGTGCTGCTGCAGATTGGTTTTACCATTTACAAGCTCGATCTGTGACTAATTGGAATACTCTTAAAGATAAGTTTGAAGCCAGATTCAAATCTGCAGAAGATGCACATACACTTCTGGCTCAACTTACACAGAGGAAGAAAGAGCCTCATGAGCCTATGAGAGACTTCATAGCTAAATTTGACAAATTAAGAAATAGAATACCTGTCATTGCTAGACCCACAGTTGAGAATCTCAAATGCTTTTTCATTAATTCTCAGCTACCTGAAGTCAGTTTTCTCTTGAGACGTGCTGGTCAAATAGATCTCGCTGCAGCTCAACTTTTGGCCACTGAAGTAGAAGATGATCTCATCTTAGTAGGGAAAATAAGAAGAGATCCCAATAGAAACAGAGCTTCATCATCTTCTGAATTTGCGTCTACAAGCACCACAGATCCAATGGTACAGAAATTAGCAAATGAGTTGCTTGCTTTTAAAAAGCAAATGGCCCAAGGAATGTCTTCTGCTCCTACATATGGAAGGACCTTCCCAAATCAGTCATATTAGGGCAATGTTGCCAAAAACCAAGGACAACAAAATCACCTTCCTCCCCCATAAGGGAAACTTGCCCTGGAAGCTCTTCCAACTAATTCAGCAATGGGATATCTTGAAGCAGAGTCAAAATTCTCTTATCAGCCTAAATTAAATCAAGAAAATGATGCTGATATCATTGAAGACAATCAAGAAGAATCAGCTAGCGACTCCCACATTGGTTTCCTAAATTATCAGGATGAACCTAGAAGCAAAGGAGAAGCTTCAGATGGATCATATGCAGTGTTTACCAGGTCTAAGAACCAATCAGTCTAACAAGCTGATAAAGAAAAGACAAAAGAGCAATCACAGCCAATAGTCACAATTTTCAAGCGTGGAACTAATCTGCCTTTTCAACCAAAAGATCTAGTCATTACTCAAAAGGTAAATACATTCATTGCGCCTTCCCCTTCTACTTTTAATTCGTAAACCAACCCACCTCCCATCCCTCTAAAAACTCAAAAAGCTGAAGTACCTTTCTCTATACCCAGCTCGATTCAGCCATTTGACATAATTGATCATGTCAAAAAGACAAAAATACAGATGTCTGAATTTAAATACTTGCAGTCTAATCCGGATCAACTGAATAAGTTGGTTTAATATGTTAAAAATTAGATCGTCCCTGTAGGACAAAAGGCGAAAAAAGTAATTCTTGATTCTCCAAAGAATACGCCTATTCCAAATAATTTGGTCATTACTCCTCTAGCTGCTCCTGAAAAAATAGAACCCTTCTATGTTTCCCTGTTAATCAATGGCCACAAGCTGAGTAATTATATAATAGACTCAGGCGCATCTGACAATGTCATGCTTGCTAAAGTCACTGAGTCTCTTGGTCTTACATTGACTAAAACATTTGGGAAATGTTTCTCCATGGAAAATAAACAAGTACCATTACTGGGGCAAATCAAAGATGCTCAATTTGCATTCGCAGCCTTTTTGGACAAGAGGATTAAAATGATTGTATTAGTGGCTAACATCCCAGCATCTTATGGCATTTTGCTTGGATGAACTTTCTGCAAAGACGTGAGAGGAAAACTAAACATGGATTTATCTGAGGCAAGGATCCCTGTCCAAGGTGTGATGAAAAGATTACTTCCTAAAAAGGAAGCAAAGTATGTAGTTACCAAGATGTCAGCGCCTAAAGCTCAAATCCTTTTCGAATTTGTAGGTATGGGTAATTATTTTTTATATACAGATCATGAAGAAGGGCCCTCCATCTCTGATAAGGGAAAGTCTGAAGTAAAGTCATTGTCTGATGAAATTTGGACTCTAAAATTTGATGGTAGTTGTTCCTCTACTGGTTCGAGAGCTAGGATTGTCTTGATATCTCCTCAAGGAGATTTGTTTCCTTCATCCTATAAATTACAATTAAGCAATACTAACAATACAACTGAATATGAATCGTTGTTGCTGGGCATGAAGGCTGCTCAAGAAAGAGAAGTCAAGTTTTTTCATGCTAAAGGGGACGCCGAATTAGTGGTCTATCAAGTGAGAAATCTATATCATACCAAAAATGAGAGGTTACGCCACTACCGTAACCTGGTTTGGGATCAAATTGAAAGCTTTGATGCTTTCAATATTTTTGCCATTCTAAGAGAGTCCAATGACAGAGCTGATGCACTTGTTGTTTCAAGAACTCTTTTAGTTCCTCATTATGATTTTAAAGAAGACAAATATAACATTGAGCTGGTCTATAGACCAAGTATTCTTGACAATGTTGATCATTGGCAAATTTTCAATGATGATCATCAGATCATTGCTTTTTTGGAACGAAAAGATAATTTTGAACAGCTGTATTTTAAAGGCAGTGAATCTTAGAAGTCTAAATCTTTTTTTGAATCTAGTACAGATGTAAATGAAGAGTTCCTACAGCTGAAAAGAAACAAAATTCTTAAAGCCTTGGTTTCTCTTGAAAAGCTGTTTGACAAACATGATAGATTCGTCAAACAACAAACAGATTCAAATTTGTCTCAGGGATTTGACCAAATAAATCTGACCAACAAAGAAAATCCCAAGATGGTCAACATTGGTAAGTGTTGCACACCTGAAGAAAGATTCAAATTCACTTCGTTGCTCCGTTAATACATTAATGTCTTGGCGTATTCATATGAAGACCTGAAGTCTGTTAGACCTGATGAAATTCGCCATCATATTCCTCTCAAGGCTGATACAACTCCTTACAAGTAGAAATCCAGACAATACAATCCAAAAAATTTAGGTACTATTATGTCTGAAATACAAAAAATGTTATATGCTAGAATTATTTTCCCAATCCATCATTCTACATGGATTGCGAACATAGTGCCTATAAGGAAGAAAAATGGCAAAATCTGCATTTATGTAGATTTTCAGAATTTGAATCAGTCATCTCTGAAAGACAATTACCCTTTGCCAATCATAGACCAAGTGCTTCAAATAGTAACAAGATCATAAATGTTATCAATGTTGGATGGCTTCTCAGGTTATAATCAAATTGAAGTTGTTGAAGCTGACCAACACAAGACTGTATTCATCACGCCTTGAGTTACATTTGCATATAAAAGAATGCCTTTTGGATTAATAAATGCTGGTGCTACCTTTCAAAGAGCTATGGACATGGATTTCAAAGATGAGATTGGAAAATTCATAGTGGTATATCTTGATGACTTAACTGTCTTTTCAAAACATCGATCTGATCATGTACGCCACTTGCAACAAGTGCTGGAGCACTGCTGCCTGAATGGTATTTCTTTGAATCCTAAGAAGTCTGTGTTTGGAGTGACAGAGGGGAAACTCCTTGGACACATTGTGTCCAAAGAAGGCATAAATATTGACTCAAACAGAGTCAAATCTATTCAAGAGCTGAATCTACCTACAAGTAAAAATGATGTTCACTCTTTCTTCAGAAAAGTAAATTTCTTATGGAGATTTATTCTTGAATTTGCTGAGAAGACAAGACACATTGTGAATATGATGAAAGAGAAAACTACCTTCAGCTGGAATAAAGAAGGTAAATTAGCGTTTCAAGGTATCAAGGTCGCTATTGCTCACGCCCCTACCTTGGTTTGTCCAGATTACCACAAAGATTTCATCATTTACAGCTATGCATCTGAGCATACTCTTTCAGCGATTCTTGTTCAACAAGACAAAAAAGGTATGGAATCCCCTATCTCTTTCATGAGTTGTCCTCTCAAAACTCATGAAATGAAGTATTCAAATATAGAGAAGCACGCCTATGCCTTAATAAAAGTAGTCAAACACTTTCACTTCTATATTCTGAATTCACATACTACTGCCTTAGTTCCTGACAGTACAGTCAAGTCTATATTAACTTAGTAGGAGTTTGGTACAAAGAGAGGTAATTGGATTGCAAAGATCCAAGAATTTGATCTAGATATCAAGCTGACAAAGCTGGTCAGAGGTAAATTCCTTTGCCAATTAATGGCTAATAATAAGCCAGAAGATACACAGCGTGAAGAAGTTGAAGTCGAAGATGCGCCAACAGTCCTTTTTGTCTCCACTACCAATGAATGGTACTCAAATATTGCCTATTTTTTGACTTATGGTGAATAACCTGCTTATTTATCTTACAAAGAAAGGAGGACTATCAGGTTGAAAGCTGCCAATTTCATCTTTTGAGATAACGGCCTCTACAAGAGAAGTATAGATGGAGTTTTCCTTCGCTGTGTAGATAAAGAACATCAAACCTAGCTCTTGAAATCTTTCCACAATCTGGCCTGTGGAGGACATTTTTCTGCCCCTGTGACTGCTCACAAAATTCTATGAGCCAGGTATTACTGGCCAACTCTTTTTCAAGATGCACATAAATGGGTGAGAAAATGTGAGCTTTGCCAGCAATTTGTTGAAAGACCCAAGTTGGTTGCCCTGCCTCTAAAGCTAGTAATCATAGAGGAACCTTTCTAGCAATGGGGACTTGATTTTATTAGAATAATAAACCCTTCTTCAAGTGTTGGACATGATTATGTCCTTACAGCAACTGATTATTTCACCAAGTGGGTAGAAGCAATCCCAACTAAGCATGCTACTTCAGAAGTTGTATGCAACTTCCTAAAAGAAAATATCATTTCTAGATTTGGAGTTCCTCTCAAAATTGTTACTGATAATGCAGCTTGTTTCACCTCTCAAGAGATTACACAATTCTATTTTTATTATGGAATTACGCTCTCTCATTCTTCTAATTATTTTTTACAAGGAAATAGACAAGCTGAGTCCAGCAATAAGAATTTGGTAACTATTATCAAAAAGCTAGCAGATGATAATCAAAAGACATGGCATAAATCATTGGTGGATGCTCTATGGGCTGACAGGATCACGCCAAAGAGGGCAATTGGTATGTCCCCTTTTCAACTTCTTTACGGTATTAATGCTGAGATACCAATCACTTTAGAGTTACCAGCCTTGAAATTAGTGAAGGCCATTGAAGATCAGACATATGAGAGCTCTCTTAACAAAAGAATCATGTGCCTGACTCAGCTGAAAGAACAAAGAACCATGGTGGTGGACAGAATTGCTGCTCATCAAAGTCTGGTAAAGAAACTTTTTGATCAGAAGGCCAGAAATCGTGATTTCCAGATTGGGGATCAAGTCATGTTGTGGGACAAAAGAAGAAAACAGAAGGGGATGCATGGAAAGTTTGACTCCCTTTGGAGAGGCCCATTCATAATTCATCAGCACATGGGTGAAAATAGCTTTTTATTAAAATACCAAGATGGCACACTCTTTTCTCTACCTCATAATGGGCAGCATCTGAAACACTTCAATTCTTGAAGTATCAGATCATTGCCTCTGTATATATGTATATTTGTACAAGTTTAAATTCTATTTTGTTTTGTTTGTTTTCATTTTTTAGGCCTTTTATTTCTGGTTAGCATGACTCCAAAGCCCAATGGTACACTTGAAGACACTGGAGATTCTGGATTCTACTCCTTTCAATTCATTTTGCAATTGACAAAGTTCCCCAACTGGAGCCAGCTGTTGTCCCCCAAAAGTAACAGTCATTTTTGGGACAACATTTGAATTATTTTGGTCCTACAGACCAAAATTGTATCTTACATTTTCAAAATTTGTCTTAGACATTCAGATTCCTCTTTTTCAAAGCTTCTCAAAAAATCTATAGACTTTGCAAGTCAAGTTCAATGGATTTTACATGTTGATTTCTACGGACTTTGTATCTTCAGTTTCTACAGGCAGGTTCATTTATACAGGGTTAAAGTTCAACAAGTTTAAAGTCTTTGGCAAGAGTTAAGCACTTCATTAAGGTTCAAAGTTCAATCGTTTCAATTGGTTCATCAACTTCAAGAGAATTGGCCAAATCAAGGCGGCTTGAACCATTGAACCACTTTGGTTCAAAGGTTCAACGGGTTCAAGGTTCAAAGGTAGGTTCAACCAAAAGAACAGTTTAATGGCTTGGTTCAACTCTTTATTTTCACTTAGTTGGTTCATTCTTTCAGTTCATCCTTTGGTTCAACGTCTACAGGTTCAACAACAGGTTCGAAGATATTTTTCAAAGCTTTGTTTGAACCAAAACTTGGTTCAACGTCTTGGTTCAATGAACAGGTTCAATGAATAGGTTCAACAACAGGTTCATTCACTTGGTTTAACCACTTGGCTCATTGGATGGTTCATCGGCCTTTGGTTCAAAGGGGCTCGGCACGCTTCATTGAACCATTGAACCGGTTCAACAGATTGGTGCAATCTTTTGGTTCAACGTCAAAGTTTCTATTGGTTCAAAGGCAAGTTCATTATGTTTGTTTCAATGTTTAGTTCATCGACTTGTTTAATTCATTGAACCATCGGCTTGAACCATCTTTGGTTCAACCGATTGGTTCAATCGATTGGTTTAAAGGGGCAGTTTAATGCAGAAAGAGACTTCTTGAAGGACAAGTGCCCTTGCAGAGGACACTTAATAGGCCAAAACACCCTTCAGAAGGGTTATTTTTGAAGAAATAGTTAAGTGAATGTGGGCTCAAAAGACTTTGTGGAACAAATTTCTGTGGACTTTTGTCTGCGAGAATTTTCCCCAGGCAAATTGTCCACGGGAATTTTCCGTGGGACAAATGTCTATGGGAATTACTCGCGGGGGAGACTCAAATATAAAGCCCAGGGATTTATCCATGGGGATTGCCAAAGCAAAGGGTTGTCGAAGGACCCTGAAGGGCAGGTGCCCTTGCGGTGGACTCTCAGCGGCCAAAGTAAAGGGCCCTTTCCAACCCATTCAAGGATCACTTCTTAAGGCCCAAAAGGGTAAATTCAAAATCCAAAAGAAGACCAAGGGGTGACACCCCCAAAGACGTCAAATTTAGGATAGTGAACTAGCTGTTGAGAGCACATTGACGGGCATGTAAACGTCAATTTTAAAGACAGTGAAATAGCCGTTGAGAGCACATTGATGGGCATGTAAACGTCAATTTTAAAGACAGTGAAATAGCCGTTGATCCTTTGGATTTACAGACTCAAATGCATTCCCAAAATTCAAGACCAGAACCAGCTAAAAGCGAGGAAAGACAGAACAATGGATGAATCCAGGACCCGATTCAATTAATCTGGAAAGGAGGAACGATGAAGACAAGATCAGACCGCTAGGTGGACATTGAAATTTGTAATCTTTCAATTGCGTGGCTTGTTTATCTACATTGAGAATATCAAATGGGTAAAATGCCCCAAAGTTCCAGCTTGTCTTCCTAACATTTCCCAACACATCATGATGTATTATTGTTCCCGAGTCCTTCTTGAAGTGGCTATATAAGGGACTTTCTTTCATTGTAAAAGGATCTCTTTTTTGACAATCGAAATGAAACTCTGCCCAAATTGACAGGCATCATTGAGACTTTGTGCTCAGTCTGTTGATCATAATCTGTTAATGAAAGCAAGGGATTTTTTTAGACTTTGTGCTGTGATATCTTTTCTATTTCATTAATTTAATAAGTAGGATTAGTAAAATTAGTCAAGAAAGTGTCCTGAAGAATCAACTGTGGAGAGACTTTGTGCCCCCATAAGCTGCCTTCAGTGTGTTTTCTTTATATTGCTATGTAAAGGACTTTGAAAAGACTTTGAGCTTTCATTGCCCTTCGTATATCACTCTTGAGTATTTCAGGTGTAGACTTTGTGCTGTGTCTCGATTTGCTGGTTACCATACTCTTAGTTACATTCTGCTTTTATTTCCAGGAGTATTCTTGTGGCTGGCTGAATAGTTCTTCTAAAAGAAGAGGAGAGCTATCTATCATTCCCTTGAGTTTATTCTTTGTTTTGTATACATCATCTCTGAAGAAAGAGAGATGGATGTCTGGTCCTATCCCTAAGTATTATTTTTTGTTTATACATATACATAGCATATCCACAGGGAACCTCCCCTTGATGAGAGGAGAGAGCAGTCTCCTTCTGATGTGATAGAATTACACATTAGGATGACTAATCTTCTTGCTTTGGCTGATAAGACCTATTTTGTTTACCAGTGCACTGATAGACAAAATATTCAACCAACAAAAATCACATTGACGGAAGTGTCAAATCTAGTGTTTTTGGATATAGAGAAGTGGGAAATTTGGAAGTGCTCAAAATGAGAAAGTAAATCATTGACCTCCTTGAAGAGGGGAATAATTTGGTGATAAGGGCATTCGAAAGTCCATGAGTTTGGAAACAACCAAGAATGAGTTAGAGAAAATTACACAACAAGTGCCCAAACTAGAAGCATCAGTCAAGACTCCAATAATTTGGTGATACACAACCACATTGTTAATTTCATTAGTCCTAAAGAAACCAGCTAAAATGATCTTGTGACCCCAAGGGTCATCAATAGTGTGAGCAATAACCCTATATCCGAAGCTACCTCGACTAACACCATCAATATGAATTTCTCCAAAGTGATGAAACAAGATGAGGGTTAAGGACATGGGAATAAAATGATGGGAGACTATCTCAATAATGAAGATAATGTAAAAGTTCCATAGTCAGAGACTAAGAATGAGGCAAAGTCACAACCATAGAGAGAAGATGAACACTGAAGAGTGGGATAGCAAAGATCAGTAGGAGTAGTGGGAAAATGAGGAATTGATGTCAACCTAGAATGATGAGACCCAGATCCGAAGGACTTTAAACCACTACACAATTAATTACAAGAGCATAGGCAAAGAGGGGGTTAGTAGAAGATTATGAATGATTGATTATAGCAAATTAGAGTGACTATTGATGCAAGGAAGTAAAAAAACACTCCCACCCAAAGGTACCCCATAAGGGGCAGACAATAGAGCAAGTCCATGGAACCCAAAAAAATTCAACAAATAAAAGATCTCGGACAAGACAAACCTCAAAATCTAATTAGGGAGAAGGGTAGCCAAGGGAGAGGGGAACTCAAAGTGGCAAGCACAAAATTACAGTTTGCTAAGTCTAATGGCAACCCAAAGTGGTCACCTCAGGCATTGACATGTACAATGGTGTAGGGGTGAAGGCTAACATAACAACTATCAATCAAGATGAAGTCCAAATGGATGAGCACACCTATGGGGTAGTTACACGACTCAAAAATAGTTGCAAAATGCAGTACATATAAAGCCGCTAATGGTGAAAATGGCTAAAATGGAGACTAATGTCTCAAAAGGAAAAAAAAAAAAAAAAACTCCATTATGTCCAAAATGTTTTAAAATATCTAGGTAAGAGTTTTGATGATTTTTTGATGAATAATAGGGTCAAATTAAGGAGGGACCTACTAATAATGGAAAGGTAAATCAATGGATAAATAAAACCAAAAAGTTAATTTTGGATTCTTTTGCACCATGAAACTTACCAAACCAAAGCCTAGAGAACCCCACATTGGGAAAAAGCAATGGCTAGAGACCACATAACAAGTAGAGTTATGCCATGCTAGTCATGGCAAATGACATGGGCTAAAAAAATTGTCAAATTTTGACATATTCACAAAATTGGGGATAACCAGGATAACTTTAGCTCATTTTGATGAGTTTCGATGATGAAATTCATCAAAAGAAATGCAAAATGTTTGTGGTGATGAAATAGTCATCTCTACTATGACTATTCATGAGGCCATCTTAAAAAGAGAGAGAAAAAGGAAATCTCAATGTTTTTCTCTCCCAACACCATGAGTTTCTATAAACATGTGATAATACCACAAGTTTCCCTAAAAACCCATGACTAAACTGTAAAGAGCTAGAAAAGCTACAAAGAACACACATTTTTTCAAAATTTTGCTTGATTTTGACTTTGACATAGATATTATGCTACTATGTGTAGACACAAGAAGCCAAAGGTTGGAGAGACAACACATGATAGGCGCAATAGCTTGACAAACCACATGATGTAGATGGTTTACAAGAACAACTAGTTTAAACTCAAGTATTGAACTAGGAGATGTGATTAAATTGGATGGTTGAAGAGGCACATGGAGTGCCACCAAGGAATCATGCCATTTTGAGATCAACAGGATCATGGAGATGAAGACTAGTGCACATAGCCTCAGTGCATCACACTGAAGATCTAATGAACACATTGGTGCTACCATGGGATCTTCAATGCCAATTCTTCCAGTTAGGGACTAACTTGGAGGCCATACTTTAATTAGAGGAAATCTATTAGCTCTATAGTAATATTGATAGGGTGTACAGTTAGAGTGCATATAGGACTAGATGTTGGAGTGGGGTATTAGTTTCTTAGTGGGCTAGCGACGAGGACCAACTTTCACAAGGTGGCGATCATATGCCATGCCATTAGAGTCCCACTATTCATAACAATCATAACAAGGGTGATCATGTGTAGCATTGACTATGGGTAAAACACAACACTCCTGCTAAACTTGACTAGCATGGTGTAAAGTGTAGAGTGTAGAGAGGAGGGACCTATGCATGGGATAAGTTCATCCTTGAAGGCTTATATCAGAAGTTATATGATGTACACTGACAAGGCATGTAGGCTACCAAGATGCATAGGTAAGGCCATCAAAATCCCAAGTAGAGACAATCAGTGTAATCAAGGGGCACACTAAACATCAACAACATCCACATCCTCGATCATAGGATGTTGTATGGGGAGTAGTTCCAGTGATCCTTCCATAGGGAACAAATAAAAAAAAGAATGTTCACTTTCATACCTTATACGTAGTGGTAGAGAATATACATCAGGATAACATATTTCACTAAGTGTGTGAAGATGAGATCCCATTGTGGATGGGACTGCATTTGAGAGAGATTACGACAGAGTTATTATAGGAGTATAAATTATTTGGATCAAGAGAGAGGGAGGCTCCAATTCTTAATGCCCCTATACTTGATTTAAATCACTCTCTACTAGGATATTTTGATGAGGGATTCAATAGTGAACACCTCACTACATATGAGAGTGGAAATCTAGGCATAAGAGCTTAGAAAATTGTGATGAAGAGAGACACATAAGTATGGCTTGGCAGGTAGGTATCATAGCTCTCCTTGTGAGGATGCACATGCTGAATTAACAAATATAAGAGATAATTCTATAGAAAGGGTGAGAGAGATTGAAATCACCCCAACATAAGGTGGTTGACTCTCAGAGGCATCAACCTAGATAGATAGTAATCCAAATTGCCCTCGATTTTGTATGTAGCCATGTGTGGCATATTTATGGGCCCATAAGCCCAAGCTCACCTAAAGCCATGTGATGTACTTAGAGAGAAATATATTGTGTTGTGATTTATTATACATACATTTATCATTCTTAGTAAAAATGTTTATGACTATATTTACTTGCTCTAATTTCATTTTTTAAGACTCCTAATACATGTGATTAACATATAAAATGATAAAAATGAACCAATGAGCACCCACACACACATTTGTCCCATAGGTAGTGGTAAGTGAGAGAGGAGAGATGCATTACAACAACATATGAGAGGCATCCATATATGTGAAACTTATTAAGGTGGAATTCATTGGTCATGTCCCAAAGGGCCTCATCCTCGAGGGAGAAGAGATGATGCCCACCATTCTCCAAGCTCTTAGTGATAATGAAAAAGCCAAACCACTTGAAAGTTAGTTTTCCTTTCTTTCAATACTCATTGTAAAAAGAAGTACCATATCATCAATATATAAAGGAAGAGGCTACACAAAGTTCTCAAATTTCTAGTGCTGACATCTTTAATACATACTATTGTGTTCTAGCTCATATATAAAACACTCCTCCAATTACTTTACCTCAGCTAAGTAGGAAGCACACTCTTCCTCATAAGAAAGAGATTCAAATGTCTTGATCTACAGAGATGGGATCATGACCTCAAGAGGATGAATGATCTTAGAGCCATAAACTAGCGACTATGGGGTTGTCCCTAAGGCAATGCAAAAAATAATTTGATATGCCTTGAGTGTGAGATATAACATACGGTTTCATCCCATCTGGACTCAAATTATGTGGAGGAGAATCTTATTATAAGTCTTATTAGAAGAGTTGGCCTAACCATTACTTTTGTGAAATAATTTGAGGAGAAACATAACTTGAAACAATTTTTTTGGGGTGATTCATCCATATCAGAGCTTTGAAAACCAAAGACATTGTTAGCCATGACTACTAAAGGATTCCAAAATCATATATGAGCTAAATTAAGACAAATTTGGAGATTATGCACTCACACATTATCAAGGGGCATGCCCTTGACCCACTTAATAAAGTAATCAGTGACACTGATGAACCCTTAGTGGCCATTAGCTTAAGTAGACTTCTTGCCAAACAAGTTGAAATCCCAAGTGGCAAAAGGCTAAGGGGATAAAAAAATACTACAAGGATCCAATGAAAGCATTGATCACATCCACATTAAGTTGAAAAACCTTACACTTATTAGCATTTTGGATGATACCCTTAACAAGAGTAGGCCAATAGTAGCCCATCTTGATAATATGTTGAGTGATGACCTGCCCACTAGTGTGACCACCAAAAGTGACACCATGAGAGTCCTCAAGAATAAGAGGATTGTCTTCAAGGGTGAAGCATTGCATGAGCACACTGTCAAGACCTATGTTAAATAGGATCCCACCAAGGATAACATATCATATAGAGATCTTATGGATCATGTAGTACCCATGATAAGAAGTAAAATTGGATAAGATTAGTCATTTCGGTAGCCCAATTTTTTTGTAACAACCTCGCTAGGTTAGACATAGAAATATGTGAATTTTTTAATTAAACATATATACCATAAATAGATTACACCATGAGAATATATAAATACCATAAGAAATACACAAGGATAATAGAAACAAACATAATACATTACAAAATATTGATCTCTAATATCATGAGAGTACATGTCATAATGCAAATACAAAAAGTAATTACATTAACTCAACTACAATTGAAACAAGTCTACATCCACTGCTGTTGATTTACAATAAAAAGTAATTACAACTCTTCAAAACAATACTCAATGATAAATACAATACAATAAAATACAATGTATATATAGATACATGGCTCTTCGGCACATGAGTTCCCTAGATTCTCTAGTATCTGTGGTCTCAATAATAGTACTGTTGTGGAGAGGGAGAGCATCATCCAAACACTTTTTCACACCAACCATGAACCAATGATCCCCCACACAATCTCCCATCAGGGAATGGCCTTCCCTTCATGGATGAGTAGATAGTGATGATGCAAGAATCTAGAGAGACTAGCAAGTACCGGTGTGTTGTATGATTCTAAAATAAACATGTAGTGTATCATAGAAACCATTTTATTGCAAGATATCACACAAAAATATGAATCATACTCATGAAATGATAATGTATCACTAAACATAATTTAGCCCAAAGTTTTATAACTGATAAATAATAATGATCTAGATCAATCAAATTCATACACACCATTTGATCGGACTGCCTTTATCTGTCATTGTGAGACTAGTAAGCCAGTGAAGTCCATCTCACTCCTTACTCCGAATCAAAAATATAGATTGGTCAAATACAACTCAATCACAAGATTTATTTAATCTACATCATATTCACAAATACAATCGAATCAGAAGCTAAACATAGAAGTAACCAAAACTTACATTTATTTCGTCAAATATATAAATGAATCTTACATTATTTCTATCTCATACTAGAAATAATGACTGCAATCTATACCAATCGAGTAAAATATACATAACTATAGATTTTCAACAACCACAATTTTTATCTAAATATACTACACCTATAATAACCCATATTACCATAGTCTAGTATTCTAAGACATAACTATAGTTTTTCCAAAAATAGTCATATAAGTAACCTTAAAATCATGGAAACATAAATAAATATACAAGTAACTATATATAATAAAGCAAGTCATAGTTCACATGAAACATGATAACATACTAACACAACATTCATTAAACTCTCAAGGGTTGCTTGCACACATACACAAAGTATTACCAACTATTACAAAACACACTATCCATATCAATAACCAACATGTCTACAATAAAACAATCAAATGCAGATATGAGTTTAGGCATAATAATTACAGTATGTACCATCTGGGTATAACATATTTTTATACTATAGTACCTTATGATATCCCATACTATCATAGGTTCCCAACTACATAATAACTCATGATCTAAACTTATGATTTCAAGAATCAAATGATCCATGCAGATAATAAAAAACAAACAACACAGAATTATACCATCCGAGTATACTTTAAATTAAACTACATATGAGCATTCCAAAGCGATGTAGTACATAAGCATGCATCACTATGCACCATTACATACTAGATATAACTAAGCATTTATACATATTAACAATCTCATAACATGTATTGCACCCAAGTATTCAATGCAAAATACATATAACAAATAGTCAATCAATCATGTGCATAGGAATAAAAGACTCAAAAATCTGTTATAACATTCATTTAAGCATCTCACTCTGTTTTCTATAACACTATTACAAAAGGTTATAGTTTTTGGTTTCTGAGAGCTTAAAAACTTGCGCAAACCATCTTTTATAAGTACAAATAAGGTTTCGTCAAGTACATAGATAAATAGAGCATTCAAGGCTTGACAATAAAGCTATGCCATAGGCCCACATCTAAATGCGTATATTTTCTTATGCTAACTATGCACATGCCTTCATATATATTATATCCCAAGTATATAATGGTAATAAAAATACACTAACCAAAACTCTTAATAATCTTTATGTAACCCATACTATATAATTAAATCAATATCTCAAACATATTTATCTTTAAAATAAGGATTGAGGAAAAAAGGTTAAACTTTCCCTAGAAAATATCCACTATGATTTGGACGTTCAAAATTCCTTTATAACCCCTTACTGCTCTCGGGCACATGTAAATCTTTTAACATGGTTCTAATTCCACCCATGGATTTATAATTGTGGGAATACACCTCTGTGGAATATATACATACCTATATGTAGATCATGCATCTGAGGATATTAAAATTACCCTATGTACCGTAATTCCATATGCCATTCACAACATAAATTGGTATACACTCCATAGCTAAATATAATTATATCCTTGCTAGGCTAGTCAACTCATATGACATAACTAACTCTATAAACCAAATGAACCCAATGATATATGATATAAAAATTTCATTGTAGTTTACATTATTTTTATATATTATGGTTTATATTACCATATACAATGATGCCAAACACACCATATATACAATGGTTTATACCCTTCCAACGATGCCAAAACATTATAAACAATGATGCCAACATATCATCTGGTAATAAGGCAAATATTCAACGAACAAAGTCACACATTATATGCATTATTCTATTACATAAAGATTTATCTAGTTGTATACTACGATGCTAAAGCCAATGATGTTCTTTAACATAGTTATGTGGCAATTCAAAACTGCAATGACCTCCCTTTTGCTATTATAGGTTTTCAACTAAAACAACCTTGTATTTAACTGATAGTAATGATGCTAAAATTCATTGTATTCTATCACATAATAATACACGTTTAACACAAAATAGTTTGCTATATTCTGTCATTGAATAATTTGCTATACTCACTGATAACTGTGCACTATAACATTTAATAAGTAGCTCAGATTTAACAAATTGAATAGCTGCATATGAATTCAAAGTCATAAATGAGTCATTGCATATGCATTGGGTTTAGTATTAAATTTATTGGGTGGATAAAAGAGAACAGATCACCGCCCACACCTATTAAGCCAACATGTATAATTATTCTTATTACTCAACTAATATGGTTAAAGCAGATCACCATTATGTGAGCACCATATAAATTGTATGCAGATCGCTTATCTTGTCCATAATTTTATCTCAATCCATCTTAACAAACTAACTATTTTTCAAGTTTTGTAGTGTACATTCCCTGTAAAAATTTGATTCACCTGATCTATTATGCCATAATTTACTGTTTGTTGAATATTATTTTCTTTTTTTTATTTCACTACCTGGGATTTGTTTGATTTGCTTTGACAAATCATTGGCCTTACCAAAAATTATTGCCTTTACATTATATAACTACCTTAATATATAATCATTTTATTCCTATATACAAAC
The DNA here is from genome assembly GCA_037957365.1 of Torreya grandis. Classification (NCBI taxonomy): domain Eukaryota; kingdom Viridiplantae; phylum Streptophyta; class Pinopsida; order Cupressales; family Taxaceae; genus Torreya; species Torreya grandis. The sequence goes on along the minus strand of JARHVA010008184.1, from coordinate 279,256 downwards.
GTTGCTTAACATTAAGTCATTGTTTTGTATTAAAGATCTTATATTATATTAAATCAATGGTTAACTCCCAATTACTTTACTGTTAAACATTGTTTTTATCAGCTTTATTTGGAGTAATTTGGAATTATTATAATAAATAATAATTTGTTACCTCCTTTATACTGAATTGTTGTAGGTCTATAATTAGCAATTCCATCAACCATGTAGTGGTATAAAGAAGGGTTTCAACGCCTTGTTATTCACTGAAATTGCTATTTTATTTTAATCCCAGTGCTATGCAAATAAAAGGGAAAAACAACAATTTTCCATCAATTAGATTTGTTGTCCATCTGTATATCCATTATTAGATCATTTTTAAGAATTAAATTTCTATTTACTAATTTAAAGTTTATGATCTATTCTTTAATATCAGAATATCAGATACGGGTAGAATCACTACTTTATTAATTTTTAGTATACTCTACTATATATTAGATATATAGGTAGAATTATGACACTTATATGGGTTATACAAATAAAACTATTTTTCCTAATTAATCCATTTCGCTAAAAAAAATAGTTGTGTTGACTAATAAACAATTAAGTATAAAAATATTTACATAACCCACATTACTTAAATGCAACCCCTACCTCATTAATGGTGGCCAGACAGATATGGGCTATCTTATCACTCCTTTTCTCAGTTCCTTCCTCTTCTTTCCTACAAGAAGCTCCTCCTCTTTTATCCTCCTTTCCATATGCCTTTTAAAAACATGAGGCACTAGCTTTTTTTTTTAGCTTTATTTCTTTTTCTTTTTGTTTTTTTCCCCTTTGTTTTATTTTTTTATTTTTGCTAAATTTAAAACCTTTAATTATTATTTTTTAAACACAATCTCTTTATTTTTATATTTTAATATGAAATGCCTAATTTCATATTAAACTAATTTAGCATTTAACTTTATTTAAGTAATTCAATGTCAAATTCAAAAATTCATAATTAATAACCCGTATATTAATTTTACCTTTAAATTTGATTTTACATGTATTAATGACACATCATGCTAAACACAAAAGAATTTGCTTCTATAATTTTACCTACTCAGGAAATCACAGAAATCAATACTTCAAACAAGCACTAAAAGCAATTATTTCTAAATGCATTTCTATCATGACTCTCTACTCTGTGTGTGTAGGGTTTCACCAGCGCTTTATAGACCTTCAACATCTCTATCTACATTGCCCTCTCTGATGAAGATCTTCCTTCGGCATGCTTGAACGATGAATTCTTCACCATCCATCTCACAACACGCAGGTAATTATATCATATTACATGATAAACATAAAGCAATAATATAGCTGAAATAATACAGTAATATACTTAAAATGTAAATGCATACATTAATCCAATTCATAGTAATCAATCATGTGCCATCATCTAGCTAAACAACATTCTACTATCCCATAATAACATAAATCTCAAGCTTGGTAAAAAATATAACAAAATCTGAATTTGTTCGCTATAGATATCCACAAGCAATCTAGCAAGTTTGTCTGGTGAGGAATCGAGATGTAACATTGTTCTCCCTAAAGCTAGTCATCATCCCTGATTAATTCTTATTCAAACATAAATTTTGAATTAAAACAATATTTAGCAAAGCAATAACATGATATACAATATCTAATTAAGCAAATAAATAGAAAATTACCTGTAGAACTCACTATAGTTCCTTTAAGTTGCATTATTTCCAAAATATTGGTCCTAAAGATCCTACTAAATGACATTTCCTTTTATGCAAAACAAGGTTTGCGAGCATTACTTACTTTGTATGTTCTTGTTATGACCACCCCAGGGTCCAAAATTAACAAGATAAATTTACAAACATATCTTAGTGAAAGTTTTATTAACTTTATAACAACACATGAGATCATCATACAAGCAAAAATAAATGACCATGGAGAGTTCCACAAAATATTCATCCTCTATGCACATTTCTTTAACCTAGAGAGTATTTTTATTTTTTTGGAGAAAGTAATTAAGAAATCCAATAAGAACAATGTGTACTAGTTAATACTATCGCTACTCCACATAGCTCTTGATAAGTATAACATGTCAATACTGCCACTACTCCACGAGCCCCTAAAAAGTATGACGATGAATGAAAATTGAAAATATTATATTTTTTATGTATATAAAATCATGGAATACACGTCCACAGTATATATGCGTATGGCCCTACAAATGAATTTGACAGGTTCTACATGTCAAATACTAGATTTGATAAGTCCATTTGTTAGATCCAACTCAGTAACAACTGATTTAATGTGAGGCTAAGTAGGATACCATCCTATTGCTTAAAACTCACGTTCCCAATTCACCAATCTTCCCTCAGGTTTCAATGACCTAATGATCTCTAAAAAATGCACAATGTTTAATGAATCATAATTCTATACTAATAAATCATAGAAAGCAATAACATATGCTAAATGATTCTAGATATATCAACATATGTGCTAGTGAAATCATACAATAAACTTGTAATTGTATTAAGTTACTACTAGCTAAACATAACTACTTTCATATTTCACAACTTCAACTATATTGTTATATTCATAGTTAAGAGGAAATAATGTTAAAATTAACATAACATATATAGGCCAAGGATCACATTGTCCCTACAACCCATAAAGGAAAACAAGTGTGACATATCTCCTTGCTTGCTTAGCTAGAATGCAACAAATTAAAAGTTTATATCAACCCCTAGATTGACAAGATGTTTTACACATCGTATACCCCACTCATTTCTGATGAAAGGTATAAAAAAATTATCTCTGCAAACAATTATGTTTTAAGTCAAAAAAGAACAATATCAATCCAATTAAGGGTAAATAATAACACATAGTCATAATCAACTTATAGTTCTTAATCTAGAATTTAATATATAATTTTGCCACTCCACGTATTTTGCAATCACAAGTAAAGTAAGGTAGTGACTCCAAAGAGTCTTAAGTGAAAAGTAGAGAACTACCATCTAAACACCTCCTACATACTTCCACCAGGTAAAGAACAACACTGCAACTCAATGTTTCCAAAACACTTCCTCTTACCAAGTATGTAAGTATGGTATCTCAATCTATTTCCCCAACTAAAAGAAATAAACTACTAACCACAAAGATGTGTCCATCCATCTAATCCAACAACTTATCTCTTATCAAGAGTAGAAAACATTTTCCCACCATCTTCAAGGGAGTACAATCAAGCACCATACAAAAACAAATTATCATTTAAGAGAAAATTAAAATCAATAACATGCAAATAAGATTCCTCTCAGTAGCATCATAATGACATCAAAGGATAATGAGATAACATCGACTCATGTCTAAGCTAACTAAGGGAGACGAAACTCCTTCCTAATCCACATAACTTAAGGGTGCCAACCAAACCAAGTCCCCAACACATAATCATTCTCAACCAAGACATTCATACTCTTCTATAAGAAAACTCCCACCACACAAGTTGGTACCAAAAATTGGAAATGGTCTTATAAGATTTTCCATTCCTAGTATTAGTGAAAATAAGGCACAAAATTAAAACTCAATATAGATATTTGAAGTGAGAAACATCTTGAACTTAAAAATACTCACAACACAAAACACAAATGGCAAAAGTGATTTGATTACAAAAAAAGATGTAACACACTCAAGGTGTTCGATCTAAGTGATCAAACTATGGTAGAAATTTTTTGTTCATAGCTCATGTACTATGTTATATATTCACCTACCCAAACTTCAAATACAAACATCACTAATGGAATACTCGATAAATCAATCCCATATACAAATCAAAAGGGTACATGTACTCCTAAGGGTACACAATCAATGGTTCCCACACACATTAGAAGAATGTCTCAAAACTAACAATAGTCACCAAGACATACTGGAGAACCTATCAAGTCTCAAAAGTCTAATCATGGTGTAACATGGTTCCTCACTAAGGCATCACAAATCCAAGATACTAATGCAATAATTCATGTCACTTTTCACATGAGTGAACAAAAAGTCACAAAAATGCTAATGGACTCATTAGGTTCTAGATTTTGAGTCACAACTCTGATACCGCATGCAACAACCCCACTTGGTTAGACATAGAAATACATGATTTTTTAAAAATTATATATATATATATATATATATATATATATATTACACAATGAGAATATATAGAGACCATAAGAAATACACAAGGATAATAAAAACAAACATAATACATCACAACATATTGATCTCTAATATCATGAGAGTACACGTCATAATGCAAATACAAAAAGTAATTACATTAACTTAGCTACAAATGAAACAAGTCAATATCCACCGCTATTGATTTACAATAACAAGTAAGTACAACTCTTCATGATAATACTCAATGATAAATATAATACAATACAATATAATGTACATATAGATACATGGCTCTCCAAATCATGAGTTCCTCGGAATCTTCAGTAGCTGTGGCAATCTCAAGTGTCATCTCAATAATAGTAATATTATGGGGAGGGAGAGCATCATTTGAGCACTTTTTCACACCAAGCATGGACCAAAGATATCTCACATAATCTTCCATCAGGGAATGACCATTCCTTCACATATGAGTAGATAGTGATGGTGTGAGAATCCAAATAGACTAGCAAGTACCTATGTGTTATATGTTAAGCATAAAATATACTGAGGGGGGGGGCATTAATTAGTATATTATATATATTTTTACTTAATAAAATTTATTTTCTTTAACCACTTAACCATACATTCAAGATATGTAATAAAACTAAAACAATAATATGCACCACACAAGAGAGAGTGAGAGAGACACCAATTTTTTTACGTGAAAAACCAAAATGGGAAAAACTACGAAGAATAATCTCAAGTATATGAATGAGCACCAACTCAAATTACAAAGTTTGCAAGCACCAACTTGCGGGAGCACCAACCCCTTTTCCATGCACCAACACAACAACTGTTTGTGAGCACCAACCCCTCTTGTGTATAAAACACCACTATCTCTCAATGTTTCTTACTCAACAAATGATAAAACTCTAAAATATCTCCTGCTTTTCTCTCTTCGAAAACAAATACAAACCATGCAATCTCTTGTATATTACAAATGGCTTCTCAAGCCTTTATTTATAGCTTTCGAAATGATCTTTGGCATTCACCATTTGTGACCCTTCAATCCTCATGGAAAATGGTGCCAAACTTGCATGACCCTTCGTATCCTTGCATTTAAAAAGTCATATAGTGACCCTTCATAAGCAAATGCATCATTTTCTCTTTTGTCTTTATTTTGGTGACTTTTTGTATTTCTCAAAGTGTCCTTTCATGGAAAAATATGCCATACCCTCTTTTGTCTTCACATGGTGACTCTTATAATTCTTCAAGATGACTCTTCATGAGAAAATGTGTCCCATTCCTCTTTTATCTTTACCCCATGACTCTTTGACTTCTTCATGGGCCCTCTTTTGACTTATATGCAACCAAAAATATATTCATTAATATTAAATAAATATTAACACATATTAGCCAATGTATGAATATTAAAAACACCATTAAATGCAATGGAGCCTTTATCACCAATACTAGACCTTTGACATCAATGACAATATTTCTAATAATCTTCTTTTTTGTCATTGATGGCAACCTCAAATTGAAACTACCACATTTTTAAATCTACATATACTGCTATCTAAAAAACATATAATAACTCTCCCTTATTATAACAACATGTACATATTCTCTGTACCTATTCTACACCTATTTTTACACCTGCACCTATACGTATTTTTGTACATGTACTTATTTCTATTCTTCTCTCCCTTTGACATCGATGACAAAGGGCTTACCCTAGAGGTAACACTTCGGTCCCCTTCAACTAATGCTGATCCTCAATGGTAGGAAGTAAAATAAATTACTCCCAACTTCTCTCACATATACTCAAATATGTCTTTTGCAAATGCATTTGTGAAAATATATGCAATCTACTCTATAGTAGTGATATATTCCATCTTAACCTATTAATTTGTAACCTGCTCTCTCAAGAAGTGATATCTGATGGGAATATGTTTTATTCTTGAATGCATCACTGGATTCTTTAAAATATTAATAACACTTATGTTGTCATAAAAAATAGAAATAGGTTCATCATATTTTACTTTGATATCTTCCAAAGTTTGCTTCATCTAAAGCACTTGAGTACAACATTATACCACTACAATATATTTTGATTTAGCTATAAAAAATGATACTGAATTTTGCTTTTTACTTAGCCATGATACTAAGTTATCACCAAGAAAGAAAGCTCCTCTACTTTTACTCTTTTTTTTATCCAAACAACCTACCCAATCTGAATCTATATAAGCAACCAATGTAAAATCTGTCTATGGGATACCACAATCCATAATCTAATGTCCCCTTGATATATTTGAATATTCTCATCACCAACTGAACATGACTATCTTTTAGAGCTGACTGATATCTTGTAATCGTACCTACTACATGCATGATGTTTGGCCTCGATGCTGTCAAATATAAAAGACTACCAATCATAGATCTATATAAAAATTGATCTACAACAGTTGAATCTTCATCCTTGCTCACCTTATTTCCTATACAGATTGGTGTGCCAACTGGTGCACAATCCTCAAAACCAAATTTATTCAATATTTCTTTGGCATATTTATTTTGAGATATGAAATTCCTTTATCTAACTAAAATATTTGGAATCCTAAGAAAAATGACAATTCTCCAAGCATAGACTCAAATTCTTTTTGCATATTATCAAAAAAAAAAATCATCTTTTCAATGTTTTCTCTAAAAATGATGTCATTAACACATACCACAACAATCAATTGATGCTCACCTTCTGTTTTGATATAGAGATTATTGTCAGCATATCTTCTCTTAAAACCTTGATCCTACAAGTACTTATCAAGTCTTACATACCAAACTCAGAGAGTTTGTTTCAATCCATATAGTTCTTTCTTCAATCTACATACATGGCTACTAATATTTGAGAGAATAAATCCCTCAGGGTACTCAATGTAGACCTCTTCTTCTAGATTCTCATTTAATAAGGCAGATTTGACATCTATCTGAAACACTTCAAAAATTGTAAACACTGCATATGTAAGAAACATTCTAATACCCTCTAGCCTTACCATTGGTGCAAAATTTTCTTCAAAATCTATTTCCTCAATCTAAGCATATCTTTTACATACTAATCTTGCTTTATTTCTGGTCACTTCTCCATTTTCATTCAACTTATTTCTATAAACCCATTTTGTTCTTACCACATTATAATCTTTTAGTTTAGACACTAATTCCTAAGTATCATTCTTTTCTATCTGATTTAACTCTTCATCCATTGCCTTAATCCAATACTTATCATGTCTAGCTTCTGAAAAAGTTTTAGGTTGAATTTTGAATAATAAAGAAAAATTAACTTGCTTAGATTCACTTAGCATCATTCTTCTGGTGTGAATTCTTTCATTTATGTCCTTGATGATGTCAGTTTCATTATGATTTATCTGAACACATTTAGATAGATTTTTGGTGTCCTTTTTCTCCTTTTCATCTTCATCTAATTTTTGAAAATCTTCCTCTTCAATGATTTCAGGAATGTCTATTGGATCACTAATTCTTTGTGTTCCATCTTCTTCTATCCTGATATTTGCACTTTCAACAATTTTCTTAGTTATTTTGTTATAATATTTATAAGCTTTACTTTTGCAAGAATAATCAAGAAATATAACTTCATCTGCTCTGGACTCAAACTTACCATGTTTTTTATTGATTCTTTTTATGAAGCATCTATTACCAAAAACTCTGAAATAATTAACTATTGCTAGTTTATCTTTTTATAGCTCATAGGGAGTCTTATCACTATTGACTCTTAATAATGCTCTATTTTGAATATGCACTATTGTAGCAACTATCTCTCTCTAATATTTATCTAGTATCTTGGATTCATTTAGCATTGTCTTCACCATCTCTTGAACTATTTTATTTCTTTGTTCAACTACTCCATTTTACTATGGAATTTTGGCTGCTGAATAATGTCTCTTTATTCCATGGTCTTCATAAAACTCAATAAAATGATCTGACATGAATTCTCCTCTTTGATATGATCTTAGACACTTAATCTTCAAACTAGTCTCATTCTCAAGTAATGCTTTGAAATGATTGAAAACTACTAATTTTTTCCTTAAAAATATTACCCAAGTCATACATGAAAAATCATCAATAAGCAACATGAAATATTTCTCATCTTGAATATTTTGAGTTCTCATATGTCCACACAGATCAGTGTAAACAAGCTCTAACATCTGAGTGGTCAAGTATTCTTTTGTTTTGAATTACCTTCTAGCCTGCTTCTCATGTTGACAAGGTTCACAAAGTGTGTCAGATGGCTTTGTAATCTTTAAAATATTTTTGACTACTTGCTTTTTGCTGATGTTGACAAGATTGTCAAAATTTATGTGTTTCATTCTCTTGTGTCATAGCTAACTTTACTCAATTTGAATCAAACATCTTTGACCTTTGATGTCTGATAACATATATAAATTATTACCTATTCTCTAAGCATTTGCAACCAACACATCTATATCTTTCTTCCTATTTTCACAACCTTCTGAATAAAATTGTAATATGTGCCCCTAATTACACATTTGACTGACACTCAAAATATTATGCTTAAGACCTTCTACATACAAAATATTTTCAATTTTAGTTCTACCATTATCCAAACTTAGTGTACTTTTTTTGATAATTTTAGCAGTAGTATTATCTCTGAATTTCACTGTGCCACCATTGATCTTTTTCGAAGTTATGAACTTGATTTTGTCTCCTATCATGTGCCTCGAACATCTACTATCAATGAACCATGGATTTTCTTCATTTTCTGCATGTAAAACTGTCTATACCAACATAGATTTTTCAAATTGTTTTTTTTTGCCATGAACTTGTTTGAACTTTCTTCTTGATGAATGGAGCCTTGAAACTCTAGTCCTTCTTGATTGATTTGAACACGCTTTTATGATACCAGGATATGTGTTTGAATTTGTTACACTTGTAACATATTATGACCTCTTTATTAAAGCCTAATAGAGGAGCAAAAGAGTTGTGGCTTCTGCTTAACTCTGCATGACTTTCTTTCTTCTTATTTTTGAAATTGTTAGCCCTTTTTTGATATTCTTTTTTTTATGACTATATTTAATATAATAAAAATAGTAACTATAAAAATAGGACCTATTTGTGTATCTATGACCTTATTACCTTTTGTAGCTCTATTCCTTCCAGTGTTCTTTGTTTGAGATAGCCTCTATATTCTTAACTTCTCTTTTTATTTCTTCATTTGTAAGAGATTCAACATAGCTCTTTCCTTTTTCTTTGTCTATGAAAGTAATGGCCTCCCCTTTCTCTTTTTCAAATATGATACCTATCTTATTTGACATTGATCTTTGACTTTCTAATATCTTATTCAATATATTAGTGTTATTCTCAAATTTTGAATAATTGACTACTCTATCATTGATTGTTTTATTTGTTTTTTCAAAATCTATGTTTAAAAAAATAATTTCAATAACATACCTTTCACATTCTTTACTTACTTTTTACAACTATACTGTTATATTTTTTTATTCTTCTTGGCTTCTTCAAAGTGTGCTTGTAGATCTTCAATTATTTTCTTTGACTCCTTTTCATTTTTCTCGATCTAGATCTTTAATCTTCGATTCTTCTTCTCAAGAGCTTTTAACTCTTCTAAGGCATAAACGATTTCTCCTTCCAAATTCATTTAAAATTCATCTTGTTCTTCTTCTTGATCATTTGTACTTTTATATATGAAGGTATCTTCATGTATGAACATGAATATAATCTCTTCTTTTGAATCATTGACTCCACTATCTTCGACTGAGCTAGGATCTTTAGAATACAAAAATCTTCTTCTTAAATTCCTTCATAAATTTTCCTTTGAATTTTTTTTTGTATGTAGACTTTCCTTCTTCATTGTCACCATTACCCTTATCTGGGCACTTAGCTACAAAATATCCAATCTTTTGTATCATATCTCAATGATAGAGATCTCAAAACTTTTTGAACCATAATTGATTTTTCTAACTTTTCTCCAAGAACTTGAATCTAATTAACTATTTGATCAATCATAAAAGATAAATTGATATATTTTCTTTCTCTTCCATCTTCAAACTCTCAAACTGTCTTCTAAAAGTCTATAACTTAGCTTAATGAACCTTTCCATCACCTTTGTAAATATTTTCAATTTTTACCCAAGTTTCATGAATAGATTTACATTGCACAACTTTAACAAATTTTAATTCATATAAACTACATAAAATAGCATTTAAAGCTTTAGCATTATTTTCACTTATCTTTTTTTCTGTCAGAGTAGTTACAAGTGTTTGTGGCTCTTCATATTCCTCCAGCACTGCTTGTCAAATATCAAATCCAAGGGCCATCAAATAAGTCTTCAACCTTATGCTCCAAAAATCATAATTTGTCCCATCAAACAAAGGTGTCTTATCTGTAAAAAAAAATTTCATGTGATCCAACTATCATGCTTTTCTGATCTACCTTCAAGCTATAAATTTTTTTCTAAAAGAATCTACTCTTATACTAATTGTTAAACACAAAATATACTGAGAGGGGAGGTAAATCAGTATATTATATATATTTTTAGTTAATCAAATTCTTTTTCTTTAACCACTTAACCACACATTCAAGATATGTAATAAAATTGAAACAATAATATGCACTACATGAGAGAGAGAGAGAGAGAGAGAGAGAGAGAGAGAGAGAGAGAGAGAGAGAGAGAGAGAGAGAGCATATTTTTACGTGAAAATTCAAAGTAAAAAAAAACTATAAATAACAATCTCAAGTATATGAATGAGCACCAAATCAAATTATAAAGTTCATAAGCACCAGCTTATAGGAGCACCAACCTCTTTTCCATACACTAACACAATAAATATTTGTGAGCACCAACCCCTCTTGTGTATAAGGCACAACTATCTCCCAATGTTGTGTACTCAACAAATGATAGAACTCTACAATATCTCTTAGTTTTCTCTCTTTGAAAGCAAATACAAACCATGCACTCTCTTACATATTAAAAATGGCTTCTCAAGCCTTTGTTTATAACTTTCCAAATGACCTCTGGCATTCACCCTTTGTGACCCTTCAATCCTCATGGAAAATGGTGCCAAACTTGCATGACCCTTCGTATCCTTGCATTTGAAAAGTTATATGGTGACCTTTCATAAGCAAATATATTCTTTACTCTTTTGTCTTTATCTTGGTGACTTTTCATATTCCTCAAAGTGTCTTTTCATTGAAAAATTCACCATACCCTTTTTTGTCTTCATATGGTGACTCTTGGAATTCCTCAAGATGACTCTTCATGAGAAAATGCATCCCATTCCTCTTTTATCTTTACCTCGTGACTCTTTGACTTCTCCATAGGCCCTCTTTTGACTTATATGCAACCAAAAATATATTCGTTAATATTAAATAAATATTAACACACATTAGCCAAAATATAAATATTAAAAACACCATTAAATACAATGGGGCTTTTATCACCAATACTAGACCTTTGACATCAATGACAATATTTTTAACATTATATGATTCTAAATTAAACATGTAGTGTATCATATAAATCCAGTCTATTGCAAGATATCATACAAACATGTGAATCACACTCATGAAATGATATATCTCATTAAAACATACTTTGACCCAAAGTTTTATAAATGATATATAATAATGATCTAGATCAATCAAATTTATACATACCACTTTATCAGACTGCCTTTATCGGTCACTATGAGACTAGTAAGCTAGTAAAGTCCATCTCACTCCTTGCTCTGATTTAGCAATGCAGATTGGTGATCCAAAACTCAAAAATCTTGGTTGAAGAATATTTCAAGAACATAAATAATAATACTATCTCTGAGAAGAGATGTTTTATTGCTCAAAATTGTAGATACAACATATGCCTATCTCTGGGAAAAGATGTTTGATTATTTTTTCAGGTTATATCTATTTTTATAAATAATTTGAAGGTAAGAGGAGAATGTGGAAGGTCACCAATATTGAGGGAGATGAAGTGGTTCTATTTTCATGATTTAAAACATTATAGAATTTGAAAAATTACTATTTTTAGACTACACTATTAAAATTGAAATTTAGGACACTTTCATTGAGTTTTTTGGGGTCAAAAACCATCGAACATATCTTAATACCATATCATCACATTCTCCTTGTTCTTAACTTTCCAACGGTTCAAACGAGGAGTCAAATGAAGCTATGATGTAAAAGTTATGGCTCCCAGAAGTTTTGCCACTAATTGTGATAAAATCGTTGTCTGAATTATCGCTTGAAATGTTATCCGGATCAATTGATCAAATACAAATTAACCACAAGATTCATTTAATTTACATCTTATTCACATATATAATCAAATTAGATGCTAAACATAGGAGTAACTAAAGCATACATTTATTTCATCAGATGTATGAATCTTACATTATTTCTATCCCATATTAAAATTAATGACTATAGTTTATACCACCTAGGTAAAATATATATAACTATAGATTTTCAACAACCATAATTTATTTTTAAACATACTACACCTATGATAATGCATATTACCATAGTCTAGTATTCTAAGATATAACTACTAATTTTTAAAAAAATAGTCATATAAAAGTAGCCTTAAAATCATAGAAACATAAATAAATATACAAGTTACTATATATAAAGAAGCAAATCATAGTTCACATGGAACATGATAACATACCAACACAACATTAATTCAACTCTCAAAATTTGCATGCATGCATACACATAGTCTTATCAACTGTTGTAAAACACACTATCCACAATAATAACCAGTATATATATAGTAAAACAATCAAATGTAGATATGAGTTTATTCATAATAATTATAGTATGTGTCATCTGAGTACAACATACTTTTATATTGAATACCCTATGATATCCTATACTATCATAGGTTCCCCACTACATATTAACACATGATCCAAACTTATGATTTCAAGAGTCAAAATATCCATGCAGATAATAACAAATAAATAACACATAATTATACCACCTGAGTATACCCTAAATTAAACTACATACAAGCATTTCAAAGCAATGTAGTACATAAGCACACATCACAATGCACCATTACAAACTATATATAGCTAAGCGTTTATACATATTAACAATTTGATAACATGTATTGCACTCAAGTATTCAATGCAAAATAGATATAATAATCAATCAATCATGTGCATAGGAATAGAGGAATAAAAAATCTGCTATAACATTCGTTTAAGCATCTCATTCTATTTCTATAAAACTATTCTAAAAGGTTATAGTTTTCGGTTTTTGAGAGCTTAAAAACTTGCTCAAGCCATATTTTATAAGTACAAATAAGGTTTCATCAGGTACATAGATAAATAAAGCACCCAAGCCTTGACAATAAAGCTATGCCATAAGCCCACATCCAAATGCGTTTATATTCTTATGATAACTATGCACACGCCTTCATACAGACTATACCCCAAGTATATAATGGTAATAACAATTCACTAACCAATACTCTCAATAATATTTATGTAACCCATACTATATAATTAAATCAATATCTCAAACATATTTATCTTTAAAATAAGGATCAAGGTAAAAAGGTTAAACTTTCCTCAGAAAATATCTAATAATGATTTGGACGTTTAAAATTTCTCTACAACCCCTTAATATTCTCGAGCACATGTAAATATTTTAACATGGTTCTAATTCCACCCATGGATTTATAACCATGGGAATACTCCTATGTGGAATATATACATACCTATTTGTAGATCATGGATCTAAAGATATTAAAATTACCTTATGTACCATAATTTCATATGCCATTCACAACATAAATTGGTATACACTCCATGGCTAAATATAATTATATCTCTGCCAGGTTAGTCAACTCACACGACATAACTAATTCTATAAACCAAATGAACCCAATGATCTATGACATAGAAATTTCATTTTATTTTATATTATGTTTATATATTATGGTCTATATTACTATATACAATGACGCCAAACACACCATATGTACAATGGTTTATACCCTTCCAGTGATGCCAAAACATTATAAACAATGATGCCAACATATCAACTAGTAATAAGGCAAATATTCAATGAAAAAAGTCACACATTATATGCATGATTCTATTACATAAATATTTATCTACTTATATACTGCGACATTAAAGCCAATGATGTCCTTCAACATAGTTATGTGGCACTTTAAAACTACAACTATCTCCCTTTTTCTATGTACATATTTTCAACTAAAATAGCCTTGTATTTAAATGATAATAATGATGCCAATAATTTGTTGTATTCTATCACATAATAATACACTTTTAACACAAAATAGTTCACTATATTCTATCATCGAATAATTCTCTATACTTACTGATAACTGTGCATAATAACATTTAATAAGCAGCTCATATTTAACAAATTGAATCATTGCATATGAATTCAAAGTCATAAATGAGTCATTGCATATGCATTGGGTTTAATATTAAATTAATGGGTGTATAAAAGAAAATAGATCACCGCCCACACCCATTAAGCCAACACGTATAATTATTCTTATTACTCAACTAATATGGTTAAAGTAGATCACCATTATATGAGCACCATATAAATTGTATGCAAATTGCTTATCTTGTTCATACTTTTGTCTCAATCCATCTAATTCATCATGATGCTTATGGACTAACTGTTTGTTGAATTCTGTAGTGTACATTCCCTGCAAAAATTTGATTCACTTGATCTATTAATCCATAATTTACTATTTGTTGAATATTAATATCTTTTTTTTTATTTCACTACTTGGGATTTGTTTGATCTGCTTTGACAAATCACTGGCCTTACCAAAAGTTATTATCTTTACATTAAATAATTGCGTTAATATATAATCATTGTATTCCTATATACAAACACTACTTAGCATTAAGTCATTGTTTTGTATTAAAGATTTTATATTATATTAAATCACTAGTTAACTCCCAATTACTTTACTATTAAACACTATTTTTATTAGATTTCTTTGGAGTACTTTAGAATTATTTTAATAAATAATAATTTGTTGTCTCCTTTATATTGAGTCACTATAGGTCTATAATCCACGATTCCATCAACCATGTAGTGGTCTAAAGAAGGGTTTCAACGCTTTGTTATTCACTAGAATTGCTATTTCTTTTTTTCTTTTAATTCTAGCACTATGTAAAGAAAAGGGAAAACTAATAGTTTTCCATTAGTTAGCTTTATTGTCCATCTATATATCCATTAGTAGATCATTTTTAAGAATCAACTTTTTATTTACTACTTTAAAGTTTATGATCTATTCTTTAATATCAAATATGAGTAGAATTGCTACTATATTAATTTTTAGTATGCTCTACTATATACCAGACGTATAGGTATAATTATGACACTTATATAGATTATACAGATAAAATTATTTTTTCTAATTAATCCATTTTGCTAAAAAAATAGTTTTGTGTCAACTAACAAACAATTAAGTATAAAAAATGTTCACATAACCCACATTATTTAAATACAACCCCTACCTCATTAATGTTAGCTAGATGGATCTGGGCTATCCTATCACTCTGCCTTTTCTCGGTTCCTTCCTCTTCTTCCTACAAGAAGCTCCTCCTCTTTTATCCTCCTTTCCATATTCCTTTTAAAAACATGAGGCACTGGCTTTTTTTTAGCTTTATTCCTTTTTGTTTTTGTTTTCCTTTATTTTATTTATTTTGTTTTTGATAAATTAAAAACCTTTAATTTTTTTTTAACAATTCTCTTTTATTTTATAGTTTAATATGAACAACCTGATTTCATATTAAACTAGTTTAGCATTTAATTTGATTTAAGTAATTCAATGCCAAATTCTAAAATTCTTAATTAATAACCTATATATTAATCTTGCCTTTAAATTTGCTTCTACGTATATTAATGGAACATCATGATAAACACAAAAGAATTTGATTATATAATTTTACCTACTTAAAAAATCACAAAAATCAATACTTCAAACAAGCACCAAAAACAATCATTTTTAAATGCATTTCTACCATGACTATCTACCATGTGTGTTTTTAGGGTTTTGCCAAATTTCTATAGACCTTCAACGTCTCCATCTACATTACCCTCTCTGATGATTCTCTCCCTCTGACATGTTCAATGAATGAATTATCCTGCATCTATCTCACAACACACAAGTAATTAAATCATATCACATGATAGACATAAAATAATAATATAACTAGAATAATATATTAATATGCTTAAAATATAAATGCATACATTAATCCAACTCATAATAAGCAATCATGTGTCATCATCTAACTAAGAAACATTCTATTATCCCATAATAGCATAAATATCAAGCTTAGTCAGAAATATAACCAAATCTAAATTTGCTAGCTATATATATCCATGGATAATCTAGCAAGTTTGCTTGGTGATAAATCGAGATGTAACATTTTTTTATGCAAGAAACAATCAAATATTTCCCTCTATTCCATGATGTAGACCATTTCATCCATAAAATCATGATCAATAGGCTCTTAAGGGTCATTAATAAATGTGTGGTTGGTAAGTTTATAAACTATAGCTAAGCCCTTTTTAGACTTATGATTGATGATTTAGAGGTTAAACTCCTAAAGAAGTATGAACCACTTTGTGGTCTTACCTGCCACTGTAATCTTGTTGAGAATGCAATGTAATGGATGAAATTGGACAATTTTGTTGGTCATTTTCCCTAGCATGTATTGTTTAAGCTTTTTCATGGTTAAGATAAGGTGGAGCACTACCTCTCAATAGTAGTCTAGTTGAGCTCAAATTAAATTATCATTTTAAATTGTAATAAATAAATCTCTATACCATTAGCATCATTTTGGGCCGACATTACCCAAATTAAACAATTAGTGATGAAAATATACAAGATGAATTCTTTTCCTTCAATGGGCATCATCAGTAGAGGAATATGAAGTATTGACTTCAATTTCTCAAACACAACTTGAGATTTAGGAGACCATAGAAAGAGAGCATTCTTGTGAAGAAGATAGGTGAGGGGTATAGTATAGTACACATAATCCTCAAGAAAATGCCTTAGGATGTTGATATTTTCTAAGAAAAATTGTAATTGTTTAAGGTTTTGTGGGGGAGGCATATCAAGGATCACTTTGATCTTATTTGTATTCACTTCCATGTCTCTTTGAGAGACTAGGAAACTAAAAAAAATTATAGTACATATGCAGAAAATGCACATATTGAGATTGAAGCTAATATGGAACTTGCAGAGCCATTCAAAAATAAGTCTAAGATCCTGAATGTACGTATCCCATTTACAATATTTTATTATAATATTGTCTAGATAGCTTTCTAACATCTTATGGATGAGGTCATGAAAATTGTGGGTCATGGCATGTTAACATGATGTGGTTGTAGCACATCTTATGATGCCTCATGATTGTATCATATCTTATGTTGTATCATTGGGAAAAAGGATAAAGATGTTTTCTATTTAAGAATTGTTGGACACCAAATTTTGGCTAAGTGTTTTGGTATTTTGGTGTAGAACTAACATGACACAAAAGGAGGATAACACAGAGATACTAGGGCACAAAACTAGACTTATGTAGTAGGTCCATGGCATAAAGCTAATGAGGCATAAAAGGACAAGGGTGAAAAATCACCAACATGAGAGGACCCAATCAAAGATAAGATATAACTATGAGAGACTTGAGAGCATAGGACTTAGAATGACAATGAAAGGCTTGGAGAACACATGGGAGGTGGGAGATAGTTAAGGAGTGATTCTCAAGGGCCATCCAAACCTTATCCATCACAAGTTTTTCATTGAACTTCAAAGAGATAAACACATGACAATAATAATCTAGCATAGAAAGAGTATATAGGGGGTGTAAAGACCCGAGTCCTTAGGAGAAACTAGTTAATAGACAACCATGGCTCTCAGTTCATAGAGAGTTTTTGAAAAATTACTCATGTCATTTATGTTGTAACTACTTGGTCAGGGAAAAACAAGTATAAATACCCCTGTATGAAAGTATTGTAAAGTGATGGATTTTGGATATCATTTTGCTGAAGTACAATATAGAGTTACGAGTATTATAACTAGTTATGATGTTCATGTTCCAATTTATTGATAGTTATAAATCTTTGGTAGATTTGCATTGAGTACTTGTAATTGTAACTTAATATGAGACCTATGCCAACTTTTATTTTTTCTAAGTAATAATTTCTGAACTTTGTGGCATTTATCTACGTAATGTTGGTTGTTGAGCTTAATGATACAAAGATAAAAGTAGTGTATCTCTTTTTCTATGTAAATTCTAATCAAATATAGGTTTAAACCCAAAGAATATGACTAATATGTTACTATAGAAAACCCATGAGAACCAATCTCTAGCTGTGCTCTTCGGGTGAGCGCACAAGAACATAGTCTTGCATGAAGGGCTAATGTGCTAGCTCATTGGGGTTACACTTTAGTGCCTAAAAAATTATTAAAGAATAAAAACCCAACATTTTGGTTCCATTATCGAGATGCTTAGCACTTGCTGCACAATAATGGAAGATGATTTAATGTATCACCCTTGAGAGTATTGAACAATGAATTATTGGGGTTGAGGACAATTTTACGGTTCCTTACCTTAAACTAGGAGTTTTATACACATCAGTGGGTAGAATAGAATCTCTATAGTGCATTATATGAAACTTTCTTTGTGAAAATCTTGGCTCATTTACATACTTGGCTATCTGCTAATGCTCAAGGTTGATCATGAAACTTTGGGAGAAGATAGTCGTGGACATTAGAGAGACAAAGATATTTAACAAAACTAGGAACACTATGAACATAATTTATTAACATCTAGTAGAAAGGAGTGTTGAATAACTACATTTTGGAGTATGTTGTAACCACTTATTCTTGTCCTGAAGAAGCCAAGTTCTAGTTCCTCAAAGAACTATGTGGTTGATATATTAGACATTTTTCATTAGAAATAAAGAAGTTGTTCATTGACTATGGGCTTGAAACTCTGCCAATGGAGAGCTAAATCCATCTTGCATGAGTTGCACATTTAGAAGGGGAATAAAGAAGAGTTGATAAAATATTTTAGATTCAGAATGGTAGCCAGTTAGCAGTCATTGCAGAAGTGAAAATATGATGAAGCTTAGTAGAGGATCATAGGATTAAGTAGTTTAAGAGGGGAATAGGAGAACTTAAGAAGTGTTGTTTAGATCCACAAGGAAGCTGAAACACATAAAGATGACCCCATCACTTTTGAACCATGCCCCATGCCACTTTTATCATATGAAGGAGAAACTAGCCAGACAGTATAAATTAAAGAACCAAGTTTGAACCAACCAAGCTCCCCACTTAGTTTGCACTCATGGTTTTGAATTAGAAATATTACGTATACATAATTAGGATACAGATAACATGGAATTAGAAATTGATCCTATAAGAGATATTATGGGTAAGCTAATTGTAACTCATATGGAATTAACACTTTTTTCCCCTCTTCAAGGGAATTTCATGGCTCAACTTGGATTGCCTAGAGGATCTAGCATTTATAGTTGGAAAATTACAACCCCAAATCTTATTAATCAACCAACTACCACATCCCACGACATGGTCGTTGCTATTGGAGGTGATAGAGGTGGACTAGGAGGAACTGGTGGACTTCCCCCTCAGGGAACATGATCTGTGAGTTCTCAACAACCACCAACATAAGTACCTCATCTGCCAATAACGTATTATGAAATGATGCTTAATCTACCTAAATATCAAGGTATAGAGAATGCTACTGAACATGTCCATAAATGCAAACTTATTTGGAGGGCATGAGACATCACTTCTTTTGAGTGAAAGGCCATATAATTCATGACTACACTTATGTAGAGAACACATAAGTGGTATAAAAAGTTTGACCCTGAGAAAGTACTAATTGACTATGATCATCTCAAAATAACATTCCTTCAAGAATTTGACATTCCTAAATTTGAGCAACAAAGTATTGTCACACTGAAAGATATAAAACAGAAGCTCACTGAAAGTATACGAGAATATGATGCACAGTTCAAAATACTTTTGTCAAAGATGTCATTTGAAATCAATGCTGCTTAGCATGCACAGTGGTTCATGGGAGGTTTGTTACTTCCTTTCAATGAACATTGTCCCAGAAGACCTTCACTAGCCTGTGTGAAGCTTTGGAAGCTGCCCTCTATGCTGAAGCTATTGGTAGTATTGACACTGGGATTAGTACTTTCATAGAAGACCAAATAACTTCAATGGCATCACATCTTAAAAAACTAATTGCAAATAATGTGTATGGTACTCATAATGGTCTTTGGTGCATTGATTGTGATTCTAAAGGACATAACCAAAATAACTACCCATGCAAAAACATTCATGGTGTAATAAAGCAATCATGTGAAATCTACCATGAAGAGCATGATGTATGCTCTTATCCTCTCTTGTAGTGAACTACACATTCTAAGGTGTCTGACTATTAAAAATATGCAATGCCTACACCCATAACACAAATGATTGTCAGTTAATTAGTGATATTCACGAATCATACACATGTGATAAACACTAAACCACTGTGTCTAACAATCAAGATAATGGTGGCTATCGTCATCAAAGTAGAGGACGAGGATGAGGAGGTGGTCATTTCCTACCAAAAACATGCTATAAGTGTGGATGCCCAGACCACTATCAAAGGGATTGTTTAGTTTACCCTACATGTGTTTTTTGTAAAAAAACCATCGATTGGAAGAATGTCCTGACTTGTACATGGACATCACTAAAGAGAAATAAAATATTAGAACAATTAATGGTTAAATGGTGTTATTTATGTACCCTTAATACATTAAATTATATTAGTTTAATAATATATTTTATTATTTATCATGAGTTTATCCTCATGTAAATAAATAATAAAATATATTAAATGACCTTTGGAGAGGTTGGACCCACTAATGTGGTAGTTGGAAAAGGTCATTTATAATGGGTAGATTCCTTGCCTACATAAAAAAAGAATTTATATTGTAACATAAAAAAGAAAAAAGTGAGAAGAGAAAGCTTGTATTGGGTACATTTTATTTCTCAAATAATGAATAATCTTGTTAGGTTTTTTACCTCTTCATGAGGTTTTCCCATGGTATATCTATGTTATGGTGTGTTGAACTTTACTCTCATTATTTCATGGTGAATGTCTTTGCTATTGGTCTCACATCTATATCTGGTGTTTGTATGCAATCATATTGCTTGTTTTGTTATGGTATCAGAGCTAATTAATGTGTGATCAAGTGGTAAGATCGTAGATCAGAGCTTTGGCTTGTGTTTAAGCCTACATTCATCCATTTTCAAGCCATGGTATGTTCATGAGGATTTTTGAAGCTTCTCTTTTAGTATAAGTACGTTATTTTATTTGTATCCTCTCTTAGAGCCTAGAGATTTCGGATCTAATCATTTTTTCATATTTCAAGCTTATTTTCATGTTATAGATGTACTTGAGAGTCTTAAAAATGGGATAAAAATGCTTCTTTGAGCATTAAAAATCATAAAATTTCTTTTTTAGACTAATGATTTGTATGAAAGTGTTTTTTTAAAGCTCTATATTGCAGATCTAGCACCTAAAAGGCAGTTGCAAATATCAGTGGAGCCAACAAGTGAGCCAATCAACCCATAGTCATATTTGTACGACCTATGTAGGCCTTGGCAAGAGAAAAATTTGAAATAAAATTCAAATTTGAAATTGCTTTGCTCATTTAGTGTTTTGAAAGATGAAATCTTCATTCTTTTAACCTGTAAATCACCTCTCAAGAACCTCTTTGAAGCAAGTTTTGATCAAACCAACCTTCAAGCTCACCATAGTACAACTTTGTATGACCTTTTTAGTGAAAATTTAATGAAAAGAATAGTCTCATATCCTTTACTCTATTTTTAGTCTTTAGAGATCATTTTTTTTCTCTTAAGCCTAGAAAAACCCTTTCCAAACCCTACAAACTATTGTCTAAGGCTTTTTTATTTTTATCAACCTCCATTGGCATCTTTGTATGGCTTGGTATGGCCCTTGGAAGAAAAATATCAGAAAAAATGAATTTACAGTCCTTTTCTGATCTTTGAAGGGTGATTTATTAGTTTCTTGATCTTCAAAAGCACTTAGAGAGGCCAGTTGGAGTTGGGAAGATTTTTGAGTTATTTCATCTTGCCTGGGCACTACAATATGGCTATGTGCATCAGTAGCATACAAAACCAATTTATAGGCAGTATTTTTTGGATCTGAGTCTCCCAGATGCTTTGGAGGGAAATTTCAAGTCATTTTCAAGCTTTAGTTTGTTGAAAATGGATGTTTGTAGCTCCTCTCCTCCCCTGCTCTCCACCTATGCCATTCCTCAACTTGAGCATGCTACAACCAAAATAAATAGTTATCATAGTTTGATTTAAATATTTTAAAATAAGGTTTTTATTTAAATGTTTTTTTCCACCTAGGCAGTGGCCCCCACCTATTTTTTAAAATCTTTTCTTAGTAAAAAGTAAATTATTCAAAATATTTACTTTCATGAAAACATTTATATCTAATTTATTTATTTAAATTAATAAATAAAAATCAGATCAAAAAAAGTTTAAATACAAATTTGTGCATGCATGATATCAATGGGCTTAATGGGTGAGATAATTAGCTTTGTTTTGTTAGTTCACTTGTAGCTAACAGGTCTAGTGTTCAAATCCCCTAAAAGCCTTCTATATATATATATATATATATATATATATATATATATATATATATATATATATATATATTTGCATGCTCATTCACGTAGGAACTAGTGTATTGTTCAACAATTTATTTGACATTTGATCCATTAATTGCTTGTCAATCATAGTCATCCAACCAATTGATTTGTAAGTTTTGACATGCTGCAGATGCATTAAGGTCTTTTATTTGATTTGAAACCTCTTACTATTGATTTTATAATAATTTGGTTAAATAGTGCAATTTGTGACACTATTTATGACACTTGCAATCACTTTTGTGATACTTGCAACTTTCACCCTTGTAATTATGTGTTTTTGAATTGTTTTACAATAAACTAAAGTGACTAGTATTGTTTATTCACTATAATTTATTTTTTATTGCAAAATCAAGTATAAAACACGTTAAAAATTTTGCTTTCAAAAAACTATTCATGACTCAAATTATAATATGAATTGTAGACACCTAAAATTGGCCACCGATGACTTTCAATCAGGCTTTTGACCAATTTCCACCTAAAGTGCACAATTTGGCCTAAAAACACTAAAATACATTAAAAGCTTTGAACCTGATATAGTCAAGTGCTGATTTTGGCTAGGGTATCCCTAAATGGGCCAATGTAATTTATGGGCCAGCTAACTTTGATCAAATTATTCTAAGTCAAAATGTTAATTTTTCACCTGGGTGCTCTGGATTGCTCTTTCATATCAAATCTTTTGCACAAGATATGTGCCCTTGTTATTTGATGTTGATAACATCCTAAATGGGATAACAGATCCAACACATTTGACATTGATTTTCAATTTCAATCCAATCAAATTTTGGACTAATAACAAGGCATTCTGATCAATTTGAGTAATTTGTGCACAAAGTGCTTAATCATGCTTAAGAGCTAATTAAATTAAATCAGAGCCTAATTAAAAATTCCATGAAAACTTATTTTTAGAAATGAATATTGAATATTTGTATCATCAGGTGACCTCATTTCTTGAGAAGACATCCCTAGGCAATAAATGCCACAAATATCAAGATTCATTCCCTCCATGCCTCATCAATGCTCCTCTACCCCAAATATTGATGAGCCTATTTATGGATTTTGTATTACATAATTAGATTAATCCTTAGCCACACATCTCAATCTTGAGATGGATGGTTCAAGTTGATTCTAGCCATTTACAAAAATCTATAAATAGAAGGCCTTGCCACATGAATTTTAAGCGATTTTGGTGCAAAGTTATTATGTTCAAATATCTTCAAGAAGCCTTTATAATGCAAAGTTATAATGAAAAAATGATTCTAAAAGCTATTGCAATTAATGTTACCATGCCAAATTGATTCCAAGCCAAGCCAAGCCAAAGCCAAAGGTACCAAGAGGAGGTGGAAGATAGTCAAGCTCCATTGCAACAGATTTCATGAGCACAAGCCAAGAAAGCGATTACAAAAGCATTTTGAACATCCAAGAAAGGTGAAGGATTCTTGTTTTTCTGTACTTTTTAGTTGTGTTTGTCATTTGTTTTTGTTATTAAGCTCACCCTAGTAACTAGGCATGAAGGTGTTAGTTTAGTGTGTTATTTAACAATTTGCTTTGTTTGTTTTGTCACTAACACAATACTAATCTCATCTTTTTAGTCAAATTCTTAGTTCAGATAATGGCACGCCTGGTAGGACCGAATAGCTTCACAAAATTAATCACAATGCACCCTCAAGAAACTCACTAACTTTTGTTATGTATAATATTGCAGTGGGAGACTCAAAAGAGTGAAAAAATCCAAAAAAATATGTTTTTCTATAAGTGGTGGGTTTGATTGGACACAGTCCCAGGGTTGTCCTGTAACTCATGGTAGTGTCATTCAAACTCACAGTCTTATGATTAGACATTTTTATTTTTAGACTAACTTTGTGTTTTTGTGTAGGGTTAACAACACCACTACTTTAGAAGTCATGGGATTGCTTTACAACTCATGGGGTTGCTTAACCGAATCACAACATTGTCTAACTGTTAGTATTTAAGTGATAATACCACAACTCATGCAGAGGTGAGATTATTTTACTACTAGCAGGGTCATCAAACCAAGTCGTGATATTATGACCATGCCTGTAGTTTATAATACCATAACTTTTAAAGTTACAGGATTGTCTTGTAAGTAGCAGGATTATCATTAAGAGTCATGGTATTGTGACTAAATGGTTAGTGGTTAGTTACAATACCGCAATTCTTAAAGTTATGGGATTATCCTTCAAATAGAAAGATTTCTCTATAAAGTAGCGATATTACACCACTGTGTCAACTCGAGAGTTCATTTTACTATCATCTTTAAAAATGCTTCAAAGCTAAACCACATGCTAACATTTTTCTTGTAGGACCAATTTGGAAAATTGCTAAAACATGTTTAAAACATCTTTTGCATGCTTTAAAATAAGCTAGGAATATTATTTTGATGCTTAATATAACATTTAGGTGCTTCAGTAAGTTTTTATCATTAGTTTTCAAAGTTTACAATTTTAAGATCAAGGGGTCAAATGAACGCCACCAAATCTTTCATTTGGGCTTAAAATTGAACACACTTGCCAATTTTTTTTTCAATATTTCAATTAGCACTTTGTTTTCACAAAATATAAGGATGTTGCGTGTATGCTCTTTTATTTGTCCCCTTTAGTGAAACCTTGAAATCAAAAGTGCTCTCCTTATTTGTAAATTGTCTAATCCAAGGCATAGAAAGAATGTCATCTAAAGCACTCCCCAAAGACTTGTCAAAATTTGGATGACCTTGAAAATGACCCTAGAATCTTTCTATTTTAGTCTTTTATTTCATGCAAACTTAGCTTGCGAGGAGGACATCATTACCTCCCATGAGTTATTTGGGGAAGCTTTGACCCAAAGTTTCATATCTTGACATTGACTTCATCCACTCCTTCTAAGTTACACATAAGATGTATCTGCATTTGGAAATTACATTACACTAAGCGAACAACATGATGTAGTAGTTGTAAAAAAGACTAGACCTTTTTACAGCTAGTCAATGCCACAGACACCCAATTTCAATGTTTTTCTTTTACATTGTTTGACGTGAAAGTCATTGTGAAATTGATTCCCTTAGAAATGTTTAAAATCTTGATAGTTTAGTCAACCCCACATTACCATACCCTTGTTAGGATTTGGATGATTATACTTAGAGTATTTTGGTCATTTTTGCTTGGTATTTTTTGAGACTAAAACTTTCATTTGGGCTTAAAATTGAACACACTTGTCAATTTTGTTTTCAATGTTGCAATTAGCACTTTGTTTTCACAAAATATAAGGATGTTGCATGTATGCTCTTCTATTTGTCCCCTTTAGGGAAACCTTGAAATCAAAATAGCTTTCCTTATTTGTAAATTATCTAATCCAAGGCATAGAAAGAATGTCTTATAAAGCACTTCCCAAAGACTTGTCAAAATTTGGATGACCTTGAAAATGACCCTAGAATCTTTCTATTTTAGTCTTTTATTTCATGAAAACTTGGCTTGCAAGGAAGACATCATTACCTCCCATGAGTTCTTTAGGGAAGCTTTGACCCAGAGTTTCATCTCTTGACATTGACTTCATCCACTCCTTCTGAGTTACACATAAGATGTATATGCATTTGGATATTCCATTACACTAAGCGAACAACATGATGTAGTAGTTTTAAAAAGGACTAGACCTTTCTACAACTAGTTAATGCCACAGATACCCAATTTCAATGCTTTTCTTTTACATTGTTTGATGTGAAAGTCATTGTGCAATTGATTCCCCTAGAAATGTTTGAAATCTTGATAGTTTAGTCAACCCGACATTACCATACCCTTGCTAGGATTTGGATGATTATACTTAGAGTATTTTGGTCATTTTTGCTTGGTATGTTTTGAGACTAAAACTTGTTTATTTGTTCATAAATTCATGGAAAAATCAATTTATTTATAAGTCATTCTTTTATCTAAAAAGGTGTTATGCTGGCCGTTTTACACCACATTTATGCCTTAATTTTTTTGCTAAACTTGTTTATGTTTATGCCAATTTGAGTTACAGAGGGTAGTGTTATGCTACCAAAATCATATCAAACCATTTTACCTTTTAAGTCTTTAAAACATAACATAGATCACATCATTCAAGCATGCTTACACTGTTAGGCTGCTCGATTTATTTCAAGACTAGTTTACTCATGTCTTGTATACCATTTGGATCTTTGTCTTGTACTGTCATGTTATCCAATCTTGTCTATCTTGTTTGGTCAAATCAATAATTTTTAATGTTGAGTTTTTAATTAACCTTGTCAAGTTTAGATTCAAACATTGATTAATTTCTATTTAGGCCTCAATTCATGGGGTTGATACATATATATTTCTCTTTTGGGTTGCATAACTTCAGTTAATCGATTACCCAAATTTGAAAACTATTGATGGTTTGTTTGTTCAAAACCTATCCTCATCATCATTTGTGTCTTTATTTGGGATAACACAACCTTTTTCTAAAAGCCTTTTGCCTCATGCCTTATGCTAACTTATCATGTTTATGTTTGATTTTGTATGTCGAGTTTATGTCAAAGTTGTTTCCAAAATTATTAGATTAAATCAAATCACATGATACCTTTGTTTCAAGTCTAGCTTTTGACATCATTTGGCCAAAAGTCCTTGCATAGTCTGTTTGAGCCTAGATTTTGACTACACATTTGAAAAAAGACCTAGCGACTCTTTTTTCCTTTCCTAGTTTAAAGCTTATTTGGAACACTTTGACCTAGACATTTAACATGCTAGTTTTTATTCAGATGCTTGACCTTTTGTGCATATGACATTTGACATTAGACATTTGATGTTAGAATGTTTTATGCCAAGTCTTAGCACAAATCATTTTGGAGATACAACTCCACTTTTAGACCATATTGGAGATACAACTCCACCCCTTTGACCAAGTTAGACCAAGTTTTAACTATTTGTCCTTTGACCAATTTTTTAGAGCTTGTAAAATTCTTAGCCTTTTTGTTTCAAAGCTTTCATCATTTACACAGATATGTCTAGCTACACTTATGGTGGAGTCACGTATAATCCAACTTATGATAGAATGGCCACACAAAATCCCACTAGGAACCCCTATAGAGAAAGATTTTTAAGGAGTTTTATTATCCTCCCTACAATAATCCATATGGGGAACATAGTCAAAATCCACAAAATCCAAATTGAGACCTTGATTGGCATGAAGAGGCTTGTGAGGAGGAATTTGAAGACCCAACTATAGATAATGTTGTTTGGGATATGGATCCATACCCTCTTTGCAATAATCAGTACATGGAACACAGTCAAGAACTAGTTTATGAGCTAACTCATGACTAGGATGATATGGTTTATGAGGAAGACTTGGATGCTTTGGCTTGTGTAAGCAATCAAGTTCCATGATGTCCTTTTGTTTTTCAATCATCGACTACCCCTAACCCTCCTTTGGATTATACGAGCTATCAAGTTCTACAATATCTAAGGAATACCATTACCATTCATAAACCTAGTCCTTTGGATTCTATGAGCAACTAGGCTCCACAACACCCTTTCATCATTCCAGGACCTAGTCCTTTAACTTGTGCAAGCAATCATGCTCTACATTGCCTTATTGTTACCATCTCAAAACTTTGTCCTTTGGCTCATGCAAGTAATCATACTCCCCAATGCCCTATCATTATCCAATCATAGGCCATTCCTCCTCCATTACCAATCCCATCCAAATCTCAATCAATCCAATCATTCAAAGACCAATCTATGTTTAAAACTAGTATCTTCCAACTTGTTAGAAACCAAGGCCAAGAGAACCAACAAATCTGAGATGTTTTTGTTGAATCAATCATTTGCGATAAGTCAACCTGTGATGAATTGCCTATTGATCCTATACCAGTTATCAAGGAGTTTCACTGTGATGAGCCAGTCTTTGCTGAGTTACCTTTTAATGATTGTAACCACCTTTGGGAAAATCATTACCTTGAATATATTCCTATTTTTTTAGAGTCTCCCTTTGATAAGCTAGTCTCTGAGGAGTTGTCTCTTAACCTATTCCCATTATGGAGGAGTCTCACTTTGACAAACCAATCTTTGTGGATCTCATTATGCCATATTTGGTCATTACTTATCCAATACTAAACATTCAACAAGACATCATTGTAACAGAGTACCCATTAGATGAAGAAATAGAGTTAGAGTCAGGTTCTATTCTTGGATCAACATCAGATTTAGCATCAGAATCATAATCAATGTCAGTCTCAACATCATATTCAAATTCCTTTTAGTTAGAATCAGATTTAAAAGAAAAATATGTTTGTGGATGTTACAAAATTGGTTATGCATACCTCACAAATCAATTTGAATACATTTATGATCTTTCTATAGTTTTTGAAGATGATTACTTCGGCATTGACATAAGTTATCCTAGTATCTTCTACAAGGATTGTGATGCCAACACCCATTCCATTACCATTTCACATGCCATTACCATCAACCAAGATAGCCACATTATTATCATTCTATCTCCCATAACTATCGATTAGGATCAATAGAATCACACTTTATTGAATTGAATCTATGGTGACATAGTAGTTGAAGAAGAACAAGGAGGCCAAGACCACATTCATGTAGCATAAGAACACTCTCCTAGTGAAACCTTTTTAGAGGCACTAGGACACAATCAAAATTTCAACTGAACATCATCTAGTGAAACTTTTTTAGAAATGTTAGAAAATAATCAAAGTCAAAAGCTAATGTTCATTAGTGAAACCTTCTCAGAGGCACTATGGAATAATAAAGACAACTTCATTGGTGAAAACCTCATTGAAGGACCAATAGCTGAGCACAAAAGTTCTTCACTACTTGATGAAGATAAAATCAAAGATCAAATCAAAATAGCTTCCTATCTATAGCCTAATTAGATGGTAGCTACTCTCAGACCCAAACAATAAAAAAATTTGATGATATTATTGAGAGAACAATTCTTTGGCCCCACCACAACCAAAATTATGTCAAATATGATATTAACAACATTACATGTGACTGAAAGTCTTGATCTTCATTTATTTCCCCACAATTATAAATTCCATTATCATCTACCATTCTATTTCACAATCAAACCTACCATCCATTATTTGTCCTTATTTACCATCCATGGCCACACTTTCCTTTTTAGAGGCTACAAAGATATCTTGTATCGACATTTAAAGGAATCATAATCAATGACCAATGAAGATCACAAAAGCATCTTCGACGTCCAAATTTGTAGGCAGTTATTGATGGAGTAGCTATTCAGATAAGATGTGGGCTAGTAATTAACATGATCAAGAATTCTATTTGTATCATTTGTTGATTAGAATGTGCATCTCCCTGATTAGCAGGAACAATAAAATCAAAAACCACACCTAGGCCAAAAACATTTACCATACCATTTCATTTCCATGCCATTGCCATTATTACATATCTTTTTACCATTATTGCATATCCCAACTAATCACCTTCTCACTTGGGGGAAACCATCTTACCATTTTTTTCAATCTATCAAAAATGATCATTATCTTTATCAAGACCATACCATCCTATCATTTCATTCCTATCTAGACCAAATCCTATTTTTAGTCATCCTACCTAATCTTGTTTTGATCTTGGTTCATTTGGTTCTTCTTGTACCTTTTGTGAGAGGATTCTGATCAAATTTCAACAATCAATCAAATTCATGTTTACAATGATAGTTTATAAAATTAGTGTGATAGTTGATCTAGAAATATATCTTTTATTTGCTATCCTGTATCAGGTTTGTTTATGTGAGCCTGATTATAACTGCCTATGGGCAAATCAATGTCTCACCAGTCTTACTACTAATTATAACCACCTATGGGAAAATTAGTATCATTGACATATTCCATTATATCCTAGTTATAACTACCTATGGGTAAACTATGGGAAACACTTATTTACCATGCATTGTTGGATCACCTTGTCATCACTATTTTGGTAGGCCGCTTTAATTGAAACATGATGATGGCTGCGAGTGGAGGCAAGGAGAGTGCCGGTCCGGGTGAGGGTTCTGGAGGTGCGCGGGATTTTTAGGAGGAGATTCTCAGAGGGAAGGCTCCATTTTATGCCAATGATCAGCCCAGGATCTCTAAGATCAACAACTGTTTTCCTAGGTCCCAGGATAGACCCGTTTTGGTGATTCCAGTCGACTCTGTCAAGGAAGATTTTCAATATATTCTGCTCACACCCTGATATGCAAATTTATGGGGATTCAGATATCTTAGGCGGCCCTAGAAACTTGGCTATGCTGTACCTGGCAGGTAGATGGAGAAATGGATATTATGTTGGCTAGAAACAGTTATTTCTTGGTAAATTTCTCCTCTATTTTGGACAGGAATCAAATTTTTGAAGGAGGACCTTATTTTTATGATAGAATTCGGTTGTTTATTAAACCCTAGCATGCAGGTTTCAATTCTACGGAGGACCTCCCTACACATGTGCCTGTGTGGGTCTGCCTTTCGAGACTCCCCCTGGAATTTTGGAGAGAAGATATCCTCTGTCAAATAGCTGCGCTTCTGGGAACACCAATTGCTGTAGTGCACCAATATCTAGACAAAAAACTCATCTCCTTTGCTCGAATTTGTGTTGAAATGGATTTGAATAACCCCTTTCTGAATGCTATGGAAATTTGCCTAGGAGGCTCTTCCTGGGTTCAACAAATTGATTACAAAGCCATACCTTTTCATTGCAGAATTTGTCATGTTTATGGCCACTTGCATTGCCAATGCCCCCAGGCTGTGCATGCCACTGGAATGGAGTCTAATAGAAGTACGGTGCCAGGCCATCTGGCCCAAATGGGCTCATCAAAGCCCGTTCTGGACAATGTGTCAAAAGGACAATCCCGCTTGAATGTAGCAAACTCATCTCATGGTTAGCCTGATTTCAGTGGACTTGATTCTGAAGGTTTCACCCAAGTTCGATGTTGTGTGAAGGGCTGTGGGTAGAAGCACAGAAACCAAGATAGACCCTCTGAGGTGGGATTTAACCATTTTGATACCTTGGATAGCATGGCAATCGAGGATGGCATTCCACTGGAGGAGCTGGATGGTCCCTCAGAGGGTGGAGAAAAGTGCTCCTTCCCCATCGAGCCCCAAGACATGGTGATTCAGATGAATAGAGAACTTAAGACAGCACTGGAAGAGGGGGCATTGGTTGTCTTATCAGAGCAGTAGACTAAGGATACCAGTTGGGTAGACTTGGTGAAAGACACAGATACCTCTTGGAAAGGTAAGGGGTCATTGCCAGTGTTGGGTGTATTACAGAGACCACTCAAAAAAGTCTCTTTCACCACCCTGGCTAAAGCAGGGTGAAAAAAGGATCAGGAGAAAATCCAACGTATAGGGGACTTATTAGTTGAATCAGGGGCGGTGAAGACCCTGGATGAACACTTCACCCAATCCACCGAATGATAGTTCTGTCATGGAATGTAAGGGGTTTGCATAGCACCTCCAAACAAAGAGCTATGCAGAAGTTAGTTAGGGAGTAATCTCTGGATATCCTTTGTCTTTAAGAGACCAAACTCCCTATTGATGATATGTTCAATTGTATGCCAAAGTTTTGGGCCGGGGGGCAATGTCAGTGTGTGGGTGCTATGGGTAGTGCAGGGGGTGTAGGAATCTGTTGGGATCCAGGGAAGGTCATGCCACTCTAGTGGATGGCTAGCTCCTCAGTGCTTTCTATGGTTGCTACCGCTCCTGAATGTGGGGAGCTGATCTTGGTCATAAATGTTTATGCTCCTAGGGATAACTATGGGCAACACAAGCTTTGGGAACATGTACGATATGTTCGGAGCTATTTTCCCTATCTGCCTTGGATCGTGGATGGAGATTTTAATGCTATACTTAGATTGGAGGAGAAAAGGGGAGGGCTAGCACATCTAGAGCCTTCCTCTGAGCTTCTTAGATATAATATGGACTGACTGTGCCTAACGGATGTTAAACCCAGTAATGGGCTCTTCACCTGGAACAATAAAAGATCAGGTAAGGATGCTATTTCTGAGTGCTTAGATAGATTCTTAGTGTCTTGTTTTTGGCTTTCTAGTGCTTTCTCTCTAGCTTTTGAAATCTTGGATTGGCTTGGGTCTGATCATTGGCCTATCAAGCTGACTACCAGTTTTATCCCTGGGCCCAAGAAACCTCCCTTCAAGTTTTAGCTAATGTGGCTTCGAGATTCTTCTCTTCAAAGCCACATGACCAGCTAGTGGAGGTAGGGAGGACCTGCTTATGGCACTGCCATGTTCTCCTTTGCCAAGAAGCTTCAGTATGTGAAGCAAAAGTTGTAGGATTGGAATAGAAACAATTTTGGGAATCTTCATGTTATGAAAAAGAAGGCACAAGAGCGGCTGAACATTGTCACCAGATAAATTCTTGACTTTGGTTTGATGGATGATCTTCATAAGGCTGAATTTCTAGCTTTGAATGACCTGTCAAAATGGGAACTCTGAGAAGAGATCTTTTAGAATTAAAAGGCTCGTATTGACTGGCTTCAGGAGGGTGACAGGAACACAGCTTTCTTTCACAAGTCAGTCCAGGCGAGGTGCAATAAGAACGTTATATCTTCTTTGGTGATGGCGGATGGAACCTGAGTTACTTCCCCTTCTGATATTTCTGTGGAAGCTGTTAGATTCTACTCTATGCTCCTATCTAGTGCTCCACTTGCTGCTGAACCAGAGGAGAGTGAGGTCTTGGGCTGCATACCCCCTCTCATCACGCTAGAGATGAATGAAGTGCTAATGAGACCGATTGATAAGGAGGAAGTTGAGCGAGTGGTGTTTAGCATGTGCAGAGGTAAAGCACCAGGCCCAGATGGTTTTTTAACCAAATTTTTTCAAGAATTTTGGAGCATTATTAGCCAGGACTTAGTGGAGGTTGTGCAGGAGTCTTTCCTCAACAAAGAAATGCTTAGAGCATTTAATGCTACATTCCTAGTGCTGATCCTGAAAGATAAATAGGTTAATCAGATGGACCAGTTCAGGCCCATTACACTCTGCAATATGGTCTACAAAATTATCACTAAGCTCATTACAGAACAGCTTTAAGCTTGGCTCCCCATGATCATCTCTGAGGAACAAGGGGGATTCGTAGCAGGGAGGCAAATCCTGGATGGAGTGGTGATTGCTTCGGAAGCAATCCACTCTATGTCTACTTCCCAAGAGAGGGCTATGTTTATAAAGCTTGACTTGGCTAAGGCTTACGACAGGGTTGATTGGAGATTTTTGCAGAAAATTCTTCTGGCTTTTGGCTTTGGGCAAGACTAGGTAAAATGGGTGCTTAACTGTGTTACTACGCCCTATTACTCAGTCCTCATTAATGGGGAGCCTTCCAGGCTGTTTGGGGCCTCTAGAGGTCTCCGCCTGGGTGATCCGATCTCTCGATATTTGTTTATTATTCTTGCTGAGGGGCTGGGCCGTTTTATCAAGTTCCATGTTTCACAAAATGTGATTCAGGGATGGCAGTGGGGAAATGGATTAGCTAAGCTGACTCATCTCCAATTTGTGGATGACACCATCCTGGCTAGTAAGGCCCGAATTAGGGAGGCGCAAGCTTTTTGGAACACCTTGGATGTCTATTTAATGGCTTCTGGTCAAAAAATCAACGAGCACAAATCTTCCATTTTTTTCTTTAATACTCCTGAGCCTATCCAGTGAAGGATTGCAGCTATCCTTCATTTTCAGGTGCAGTCTCTCCCGGTGACTTACTTAGGGATTCCCATTGTGGTTGGCAGGCAGCCCAAACTTTTCTGGCAAAATGTACTAGATAAACTGAGGTAGAGGGTTAATCATTGGACCCATCGCTGGCTCACGACTGCAGAGAGGGTGACTCTTTTGCAATTCATGATTCAAGCATTGCCCATTTATCATAGTATGGTCCAGGTTGCCCTGATGTATTTTCTTAGGGAATATGATGCTCTATCTCATAAATTTTTGTGGAGTGGCAATCTTAGGAATTCAAAATGGAGTTTAGTTAATTGGAACACTATCTACCACCCAAAGAAGGATGGTGGACTTGGGCTAAGATAGGCTATTTTGTCTAGTCAGGCTCTGGCTGCTAAACTATTTTGGCGGTGGTGTACCAGCCAATCCCACCTTTGGGCTCGCATCCTGTCACTAAAGTATTGCCCAGGGGTCAGCCCGTCTGAGATTCCCAGGATGCCTATTGAGGGAAGAGGGTCTATGGTGTGGAACACCCTTAGACTTGGAGCGCAGTTGGTGCAGTCCAACCTATTTTGGATCTGTAACAGAGGATCAAAAGTGCTTTTCTGGGAAGATTCTTGGAATGGAGCTCCTCCCCTCCGATCCTCCCATCCACAGTTTCAGCCTTTGTGGGAATCCTTTCTCAGTGCTGGATGGACCATAGTTGATCATTATAAAGAGGTTTATATCTTGGGGCCTATCATTGCTTATAAATGGAAGAATGAGTCAGATTGGCCGCAAGGAGGGACTGTGGAGATTTGGCAAGAGTTATCTCAGGTCCTTACTGGTAGAGTTTGCAGCTCCCTGATGGAGAGTGATATCCTGGCTTGGGGGGCGAAGCCAATGGGTAGTACTCTGTCTCCTCGGGCTATTAGGAGCTCACTAAGAATTGTTTTGGAGAGGTGGTTTTTGAATGGGGAAAGAAAATCTAGAACTTGACTTCTTGGCTAAAATGTAATTTCTTTCTTTGGACCCTCACTTACAGCCGATGTCTGACCTGGGATAATCTTTGCAGAAGAGGATATCAGGGGCCTTCAATTTGCTTTCTCTATCGTGACAGTGAAGAGAATGGGGTGCATCTATTCTTTCAATGCTCCTTTGCTAGGAAATTATGGCACCTGTGGTGGGTAGCATGGGGCTGCCCCTATTGGCATGTCTCCTCCTTGACTAAATTCTGGTAGTGCCTTGGTCAACCTCCTACCAAGGCATCTATCCTGTAGACCGTGTGGGTAATTAGTCTGGTGTTTATTCTTTAGAATATCTAGATTGAATGAAATGAAAGGATTTTTCATGAGTCTGGTGTTGGTCCAAGGAAGGTGTGGCTGAAAGTCCTAACCGCTATGAAAGAAACTCTTCATGTTAAGTGTGATCATACGGCTAAAATGGACCCTATTGCAACCAATATTATTAAGTGGCTTTCCCTGTTATGCTCACTGCTATTTCCTCTCTTCACTATGTGCATCCCATGCTCAGGAACAGATAGCAGGTGCACCCGATTAGTTGCCTGGGACGTTGGTCTCCTCCCATGGAGGGGCGTATTAAAGTAAATGTGGATGGCTCATCCAAAGGCAATCCTGGGCAGGCTGGGATAGGAGGCGTGGGCAGAGATAGCAAAGGTTTGATTCATTTCTTGTTTTCCATTTACAAAGGTCACCATACCAATAATCTGATGGAGGCTTCAGTGATCCTGGAGGCAGTTCAATTTTGTTGTAGACAGGGCTTTCTTAGTGTTATCTATGAGTCTGACTTGCAAGTGATTATTATTCTATTGAATAATGGTAACATTGATAGTATTGATTGGCAGCTAGCCATGGTGATTAAATAGATCTGTCAAATGAGTGCTTCTTTTGTGTTTATCTCTTTTAAGCATATTCCCCGTGAGTGGAATGGGGTTGCTGATGGGTTAGCTAAATGGGCCTTGGAGAACGGGCTGAATTGGTGTATTCAAGATCAACAGATGCTCCCTAATATTTTAGCCTTGGCTCTGACTCAACTTCTTGAGCAGGACATGGGTATGTAATTTCTCGTTTTTGGGTTCTTTCAATAAATTTTTACCCCTTTTAGTTGCACCTTGTCATCACTATTTTCATTTGACTAGTCATTCGCTGGATTTGAGAACTTGTTGGGATTTAGTTGCTTTTTCCTTTCCTTTTGTGTGGATGAAATTACTATAACTTGAGGTCATTTCAGGGCTATATAGGTCATGCTAAATTCATGTTGAGGTAACCTCAATCCCCTTTTCTATATGCTTTCATCATTTTGTGAGCAACTTAAGCCAAAATTTCTCATCATTTTATGAGTAGGTATCTTGTCATTCTCTAATGAGTTAAGTTACTTCAAAATTTTAAAAACATTCATAATATTTCAAAAATCCAAAAAAAAATTTCTTGTGTAAGCCTAGTCAATTATCCTTGATCTGCCCTATTGGGGCAAAGTCATTGTTAGGATGCTTTCTTTTGCTTTTGTTTTCAAGATTTCTATTTGTTTGTTTATTTTTCTTTTTCTTTTTGCTTGCATGTTTGTTTGCTTTCAGCATTATTACCTCGAATTGATCTATATGTATGCAATGGGTTATTCCTTGCACATATTATTTTTGAGTCTATCCATATTCATACATCAACATTGTCATCATACTTTTTATCATTGGTGTATTATTTTCAAGTGTTTATTAGATCAAGAGTAAGTTCTTATGCATATTTGGCCAAGTCTTTATGGTGTTCTATCATGATGCCTATTGTCACATGCTACAACAAAAATTAGCTTCAAGAAGGTCTAAAATCAATGGAGCCATATAAGTTTTTCCTTAGCACATTGGTAAATCCTCCCATCCTACCCTTGATCAAATCAATCCACTAACCATTTGAGTCGTATCATTTCTAATCAGGATGAGCATATCCTCTTTGGTAGGTATAATTGAATCATTCACACTAATACATCTTATTCTTCTTTTCATCTATTTCATCACTTTGCACTCACTCATATTTAATTTATATTTCAAGTTATATCCTTGAGTTATGCTTGCTAATCAGCCCTAACTGGGGCATAATCATCTTTAGCCAATTTAAGTCTCTTAATGATTATAACCACCTATGGGCAAATCATTATATTGACTTTTAATATTGATTATAACCACTTTTAGGCAAATTAGTATCCTTTTTACATCAATGCATGCAAGCATTTTCTCATTTGGATTAATCTCAACCACAGGTTAATTCCACCTTTCTTCTTATTTCTTTTTGAGGGACCATCTATCAACAAATGTGATGGCCACTCCCTTGAGAGGGCATCATCCTAGGCTTCCCAAACACCATTTGGAGCTTTGTTCTTCAATAATCATGTTCTTTTTGGCATACATGTCTTTTCTCATTATTTGAGAAGATATTACTTTGCCTATGGTTTGCAACATCTTCCCAAATAAGGACAAATTATAGACACCTAAAACTGGCCATCGATAACCTCCAACTAGGCTTTTGACCAATTTCTACTTAAAGTGCACAATTTGGCCTAAAAACACTAAAATGCATTAAAAGCTTTGAATTTGATATAATCAAGTGTCAATTTTGGCTAGGGTATCCCTAAATAGAGTAATATAATTTATGGGCCAACTAACTTTGATCAAATCATTCTAAGTCAAAATACCAATTTTTGACTTAGGTGCTATAGATTGCTCTTTCCTATCAAATCTCTTACACAAGACATGTGCCCTTGTTATTTTCTATTGATAACATTCTAAATGAGATAATAGATCTAATGCATTTGACATTGACTTTCAATTCTAATCCAAATGAATTTTAGACCAATAACAAGGCATTCTAATCAATTTAAGTAATTTGTGCACAAAGGGCTTAATCATGCTTAAGAGCTAATTAAAACAAATTAGAGCCTAATTAAAAATTCTATGAAAACTTGTTTTTAGAAATTAATATTGAATATCTACATCATCAAATGACCTCATTTCTTGGGAAGACATTCCTAGACCATAAATGCCATAAATATCAAGATTCATGCCCTCTATACCTCATCAATGACCTCTATGCCTCTTAATTGCTCCTCTATCCCAAATATTGATGAGCCTATTTATAGATTTTTAATTACATAATTGGATTAATATTTAGCCATACATCTCAATCTTGAAATGGATGGCTCAGGTTGATTTTAGCCATTTGAAAAAATATATAAATAGAAGGCCTTGCCATATGAATTTTAAGCTATTTTGATGCAAAGTTATTATGCTCAAATATTTTTAAAAAGTCTTGATAATTCAAAGTTATAATGCATAAATGATTCCAAAAGCTATTGCAATTAGTGTTACCATGCCAGATTGATTCCAAGCCAAGCCAACCCAAAGTCAAAGGTGCCAAGAGGATGTGGAGGATAGTCAAGCTCCATTGCAACAGACTTCATGAGCACAAGCCGAGCAAACCACTATAAATGTATTTAGAGCATCGAAGGAATGTGAAATATTCTTGTTTTTCTTTACTTTTTAGTTGTGTTTATCATTTGTTTTTATTATTAAGCTCACCCTAGTAACTAGGCATAAAGGTGTTAGTTTACTGTGTTGTTTGTCAATTTTCTTTGTTCATTTTATCACTAACACAATACTAATCTCTTCTTCTTAGTCAAATTCTTAGTTCACATGAATTATTCTTAATAATATATGTAATGTTTGGTTAACTTAGTATCAAATTATTTGTGAATTTATTATATGTACATCACATAACCTGCTTGTTAAATTTAATATGCTTGATTGCAAGTTTACATATATTCCTATTGAAGGTTGTGTTAAAGTTTGATCTAAAAATTGTGTGTAATAAAGTGAACCCCTATTTATAAATATTTTTTTAGTAGTTTGATTTATCTAACCATTACTAGAATAGATATTTCATAATATGTGGGTGTTGTTTTCAGATTCATGCAAGATCCGTACTTGGATCATTAGAAATTAGCAAAGTAAATACTTCAGTATATAAAAGGAACTATATAGTGTAAACTTTGGTTTATATTATTTTTTATTTGATTCTGTTAATTTATTTGGTTATTGTGATACTAACCATACTATAATGAGTCTAATTTTGGATATGTGTTTATGTTTAGTGTAGGTGTTATCATTTGAAAAACTTCATGTGGAAGTTGCTAAAGAAACCTTGTGGCTATAAAGGATGATAGAAAAACATCGTGTGGAAGTTCCTCATTGTACCAACCTTCTTGGTCATAGTCAAAATTGTATAATTTTGGTGAAAAATCTAATGCAACACCAACAAACTAAAGCTTATTGAAGTTCATTTAATGCTAGACTTATCTAAGTTGCCATTGAGGGGGAGTGTGCATGACAATGTCACTTCTTAAAATTCATTTGGATCATGTGTTTCTTTATGTCACTCTATACTTCTTCTCATTGTAAAGAATTTTAATATATCACTTTATGTGATTTTAGTAAACTTTATATAGAAATCTACATTGTACCCAACACATAGTAGCATGGAGGTCTTTATGTTATAAAAGACTCCAATATGTTTGGTTGATTATTCATAAAAAATTGTGGGATGTATTCTCACTGTGGAATGTAGTATCATGATCATGCGAGTCTAAACTCACTCTAAGTGGTTTAGGGTAACATAGTGTAATTTAATTAAAGGTGCCTATGGGGATATAGTGCAAAACCTTTAAGTATCTATAGGTGTATAGTGTAATTCCTTTAAATATGACTATGTGATTATGGTTACATAGTGTAATACCTTTGGGTATCTATAGTTGTATAGTGCAATTTTTGTAAAGGTGACTATCTGATTGCAGTTACATAGTGTAATATCTTTGGGTGTCTATAGTTAAATAGTGAAATACTTTTGGATGACTATGTTTACATAACATAATTCCTTTAAAGGTGAATATGGCATGATAAAATATGTTTCCTTCAATTATTACCTCCTAAAACTCATCATGTGGATGGTTCATGGAGTGTAAGTTTGTTATGTTATTACCTCCTAAAAATCATCAGGTATCCCCACTTAAAATTAAGGGGGAGTATTGGAACAATTAATGGTTAAATGGTATTACTTATGTACCTTTAATACATTAAATTGCATTGGTTAAATAATAATATATTTTATTATTTATCATAAGTTTAGTTTTACGTAAATAAATAATAAAATAAATTAAATGACCTTTGGAGAGGTTGGACCCATTAATGTGGTGTTTGGAAAAGATCATTTATAATGGGCATATTACCTTATCTATTTAAACGAAAAAATTATATTGTAAGATAAAAATGAAAAAAGTGAAAAGAGAAAGATTGTATTGGGTACATTTTATTTCTCAAATAATGAATAATCTTGGTGGGTTTTTTACCTCTTCATGAGGTTTTCCCACGGTATATCTATGTTATGATGTGTTCAAATTTAATCTCATTATTTCATGGTGAATGTCTTTACTATTGGTCTCACATATAGATCTATTGTTCGTATACAATCGTATTGTTTATTTAGTCATGAAAAAGGTGTAGGTATGATTCACATTGAGAAACCACACTAGTGCATGCATTCAAGCACCCCAATAGTTCAAGAAGTGAATATCACTATGCATAATAGACGACAATCTTAGTATACATCTACTTCTATTAAGAAGGTACAATGTGAAGATCCATGAGCAAGGAAGTATCTTGATGCCAAGCAATAGAAGGGTGTGCTCAAGAACACTGAAATTGGTATAAGAACTACAAGGAAAAATTCAATTTCTTAAGGACCAAGAAGCAACACAAGGAGCTGATATGCAGAAGGTAATAGGTCCTTAAATTGTGATGCAAGATAATTTTCAAGAGATTTAAAAGTGTATGTTGGATGAAGACATTGTCCCCCAACTAAGCATTTGGCTTAAAAATTAGATACAAACACCAATTGACATGTAAACTCAAATGACTCAACAGACTTAGGATCAACATTTAAATCATGCTCTATGGCAAGATACCCCTATTCCTCCTACCCTTCCAGAGGATAAATAAATACTAGTGAATGATACCATCGATAGTTGGGTAATTTGAGACATCTTAGTTGACACTGGTGTTGAATTTAATATCCTTATTAAATATGTAGGGCAAAAAATGGCTAGTCTAGCATTACAACCTTCAATGTATTGTTTATGGCTAATAAAAATCTTGTTCTACCAATTGGTGTCCTCAAGAATGAAACAATAGATATCCTTAGATTACCCTTCAAAGTTGACTTTTGAAGTTCTTGAGTTAGCAGAGGCTGATGACTTCCTATCTCTATTGGGGCAACCTTGGTGTTATGAAAATAACATAGACTTAAGTTTCAAAAAGTGCTACATTAGTTTTGAGAATGTTGATCAATGCATTTTTATTTCCCTAGATCAAACACATGGGCCCCCATACGTAGAACCCATTAATGTGGAAGAATATATTAAACACATATATAATGTCACTACCAGAGATGGTGAGTGACATGATTCTACTTATGATGGCATCCTCCATTAGATGGACACTCAATTCCTTTCTGATACTACAAGCAATGCTTGTAATTGTTAGGCCCACGATGACTATGACCTCACTAGAAGAGTGTGTAGTGTCATTGGTAGTCGAGAAAACATTCTTTACCAGTATAATAAATGCCACATGTTCATTCACCTTCTTACCTACCAAATCATGAGAGGACCAATGATAGATTCACCTTTAGAAAGGCTCGATGTAGCCCTTCAATTTCACAAACAAATAAAAGCCCATGACTTTGTCTAGCACCTTGAAGAATTTTATCATTCTGACAATGATCATATATGATCCTTGGTTTACCTTGTTGATAGTACAACTGCAAGATGGTGGCTAACCCATATTGAACAACTTTTCCAATGAAATCAAGTATGTTCTACTTTGTATCATTGATTCCATCATGAAAACTAAGTCAAGGGAACAATCATCTATAATAGAGTAAAAGCACTTGAACCCCATATGGAGGCTTGTGAGATAATGTGGAGAGATGAAGAGTCTTACTTACCAGAATACTTGTGGGTACATTCTTTATATAGAAATTTATGAACCTAGGTAAGAGCATGGTATGTCCATGAAGAATGACATATGGGTACCTAATTTTGGAATCTATTAAAAGAAAACATGAACTTGACACTCTTATTCCTCTTTAATGATGGATTTGTGCCTCACTCTTTGGGCCATGCATAAAACATTTATTGGTAACCATAGTCCCATTGAAGATCACCTAAGATATATTCATGATGTCCTAAAAGAAGGTCTAATTATCTTTAATGAACCATCTACACAACTTGTTCGTGTACCAGAACCAACCTTTAAGATATGGCAAGGGAAGCAAAATCTATTACTTCAGGTAGAAGAGGGTGAAGGGTCCAACCCACTTGACCCTTTGTCAAATAATTTGTATGTTCCTATGGACTATGGTACATGAGTTATTCATGATATTGGTCTTGATACATAACACTCTTACTCTGGGCCAATTCAAACTATCCAATGTAATATTGGCATAGAGGAAGAACCAAAAATAACTACTATAGGTAATTACTGGACTGACATAGAAGTTTCAAAGATATTTGAGTTGCTAAAAGAATACCAAGATGTCTTTCTAAGAAGTTACAAAGAGATGAAAGGAGTTCATCTATCCCTAAGGAAGATGCATATTAAATTGATTGATGATGCTTGACCAGTCAAGAAAAGGCCATATAAAATGAATCTGAAACTATAGGCACACATAAAAAAATAAATTGAGAATATGATATGCATCGGATTCATCACCCATTGATGAATTCTAGTGGGTCAATCCCATGGTGATAAGTATAAAAATATGGACACATTAGAATTTGCATTGATTACTAGGTACTAAATGTATCTTGCATCATTGATCCCTTCCCAACACCATTCATAGAGGAAATACTTCAAGGCATCACTAGGTGTGAAATATAGACTTTCACAGATGGATTTTTGGGGTACCATCAAGTCCAAATCACTGAGGAGGATCAACCTAAGACTACATTTACCATTGAATGGAGATCCTTCACATATACTGTCATGGCTTTTGGGTTGAAGAATGCACTAATTGTGTTCTCACATATAGTCATCGAAGAATTCAATGATTTCATCTATAAGTTTCTTCAAGTCTACTTGGATGATTAGACAATCTATGGCTTGGTTAAGCACCATTGCTCTAATCTATGACTCATGCTTGAGCATTTCTGAGTCTTACAAATATCACTGAATCTAAAGAAGTGTCTTTTTACTATATCTTTTGGTGTTTTTATACGACATATTATTTGTAAGGATGGACTTTTGGTAGACTTGATAAAATTATCTATCATTCTTTGCCTCCCAGCATCGAAGTCTTAGCATGAAGTTTGTACCTTTTTAGGACATACATGTTATTATAGGAAATTCATTCATGGGT
Organism: Torreya grandis; assembly: GCA_037957365.1. Lineage (NCBI taxonomy): Eukaryota > Viridiplantae > Streptophyta > Pinopsida > Cupressales > Taxaceae > Torreya > Torreya grandis. The sequence goes on along the minus strand of JARHVA010008184.1, from coordinate 235,175 downwards.
ATGCAAATATAGCTGTGCCTTTGGAGGAACTCCTAAAACATAATTATTACTTCATCTATATTTGTTCCTACCAAGAAGATTTTGAGGCCTTAAAGGACAAATTGGTTACCACTCCAATCCTCCAGTTCCCTGACTAGACAAGCCCATTCTATGTCTATGTTGATAATTCTAGAATGGCAGTTGGTGCAATCCTTGCACAACTAGGTGAAAGTCACCTTAACCACCCAATCTAATTTTCTAGTAGAAAACTTTCTCCAGCTGAGTGGAATTACACCACCATAAAGAGCGAAGCATTATCAATGGTCTATGCTCTACAAATTTTTTGACAGTACTTATTGGTAACTCCTTTTATATTCTATATGGATCATGAAGCTTTAAATTATTTAGTAAAAAAATCCTATGTTGCATGGATGAATCTGCCATTAGATAGTTTTGTTTCAAGAATTTCAATTTTCTATCTTGGTTAAACCAGGACTAATTGTGGTCTTGATCACTTCTTTCAAATTGATTCCAGAGAACCACCATTCACTATTGAAGATGACTTTCCTGATGTTCAACTCTTTCATGTTACTCGTATACCTGAATAATTGGAAGATATTTCAGCCTTTCTAACTACTGTCTCAACAATTGACTGTCTAAGTCCATAGGCCAAGAAATAACTCACAGTTTGTGTCACACCCTTTCAGCTCATAGGAGGGGACCTCTACAAGCTTGGATGAGAGGAAATTCTTCTGTATTGTGTTATGAAACATGATCATTTTGATGTACTCCAACAAGTTCATGAATGCATTGTAGGTGGACACTATGTTGGAGTGGCTACCATTTACAAGGTTCTATTGGCTGGATTATGGTGGCCTACCCTTTTCAAGATGTAAAGATATATATTAGAAAGTGTGACATTTGTTAGTGCATAGGAAAACCCAATCGATATGATTCCATTCCTTTACATCCAATTTGATCTCAAGAACCATTTGAAAAGTGGGTCAATGAGTTTGTTGGCCCCATAAATCCAACTGGAAGATGAATAGGTTTTCAGTATATCATCATAGTAACTGATTACCTCATGCACTAGGTTGAAGTTGCACCAAAAAGGGATTGTATTACTACTATTGATGTACACTTCATTTGGGAATATGTCATAAATCAATTTGAATGCCTACTAAGTTTTTATAGTGATCAAAATACCCATTTCCTAAATGAAATTATTCACATCTTACTTACAGAGTTCATGATTGCTCATCACAAAACAACACCATATCACCCCCAAGCTAATAGAACTGTTGAGGCATTCAATAGAATTTTAAGTAAAACATTGACAAAAAATTGTAATATTGGCCAAATTGATTGGGATGATAGAGTATTTGTGGTACTTTGGGCTTACCAAACAACCTATAAGTGCCTAAACAAGAACACACGATTTAATTTAGTATATGACAAAGAGGTAGTCCTACTAGTTTAATTCTTGGTACCATCTCTTTGTATTGTGCATGTTGAGAAATGGATGATGAGTCATCCTTGAAGGCACATGTGGATACTTTGTTATAAATATCTAATGAATCCAATTTCCTTTCTCATTAGAGTCAGGATGTGGAGAAGCGTAAATAAAAACATGGCATGATAGACACATCAAGCATAAAAAAATTACCCTTAGAATTAAAGTCTTGATGTACGACTCTAAGTTTACATGCCATTTTCAAAAAACTTTGAATTCACTAAGATGACCCTTTTATAATTAATAACATCTGACCTATCGGTGCTTGTTGATAATAAAGGTTAAATAACCAATTTCTCCCTGGGCATTACAATGGAAGCTGACTTTAGCCGTATTTCACCTCTGAATAGTTAACATCTTGTAACAATACAACTTATGCCATTCATCTAGTATTTATTATTTTTAATAAAAGCATTTCCTTTGTTGTGTATGACTTTTCTTTAATATATAATAGCTTAAGTTTTTGTACTAGTATTTTCATGGAGGACCACAACATAGTTTTAGTGTGGGGTAAAAGGTAAATGTATAAATGATTAAAGATGCATAAGTTACTTAAGACATGAAAGTTACTTAAAGGTGCAAAATTTATTTAAGGCACAAAAATTACTTAGCCCTAAGATAGGGTGTTCCCACGAAATAACTTAAAATTTTGAAATAGATAACAACTATCTTCCACTCCAAAGAAAAGTGTGGGACATAGTTATCTTCCATTTAAAAGGAAGGTGTGGGATGAGACATGTCATTAATACAAAAAAATAGTGGTTGCGAGAAATGGTCTAACATCATGACAGAACAATATTGTTAAATGCATTTATGGAGAGAAGCGACAATTGAAGAATAACAACCATTAAAAATGCATTAATGATGAGAAGTGATGGATGAAAGAAAAGGGGGTAGTAAATGTAGGTTTAACCCCTTGAGCCTATAAAAGGACAAGGAAGCTCATTTCTTATTTTTACCTTTACTTCCATATACAATTACATATTTGAAAGCGAAGAAATCTAGAATGATTCTAGAATGAGTAAACAAGAATCACAAATTTGTAAACATTTATTGAGCCAAGCATTGAGCTACATAATAAAAACACAGGGATGACTCCAAATGTAACCACAATAGGGAGAACTTGTAGTTGCATGTTGTAGAAGAAGATGTTTTCCATTAGAGGGCAATGAATTAATAAAAGCTAAAGTTACCAACACAATAATCACATATTCTTTTGAGAATGTTGGACAACCACACCTCAACCTTTGGGCTCCTCAGAGGGTGATGTAGCTTAAGAAGAAGGCCCTAGGATTAATCCATTGCCAATGATACTAGAGGAAGAGGAAACACTTGGGGGAGAAGCAATACTAATTAGGGAAGAAACACCTGAAGAATAGGCATAACATATAGAAGGAGAAGAGGTTAGAATGGTGTGACAATCAAAGAATACACAATCATATCCATACCCACCATTGATGATCAAAGAAGTACAATACCCAAAGATAGTGTTGCACATGGAAGATTAGGTCTCAAAGCTACTCACTTACACAATTTTTGACTACAATCATCATCAACCTAAGAATGAGGTTGAATTGCAAAATGACTACCAGGGTGAGTACCAAAACACCAAAAACCATTTGGTGTATAACCTCAAGATATTCAACACCTTGGATGTTGTGGGGTTGTTGTAATTCTTGAACCTTCCATACTTTGGAAAATCCATAGAGGCAATCGAGTTTCTACTTTCACACATCCATGAAGACTACCTTTACTTTGCTAGGTGTAGCATGGAAATCATGCTTGAGAAGATCAGTAAGGTGTCAGGGTTGTAGTGTTTGGGAATGGATGTAGCATATGACTTGGAGGAATTTGATGAGATTGGGAAGACAACCATGATGCTGATATACCAAAAGTAAGGTCACACCATGCACATAAAGAACCTGATCCTGGCCTTTGGGTTACGACATGCATCATAATGACCAAGATCAGTGGTATCGATTATTGGAAAGAGGTAGATATGGCCCACCTCTATATTTCCCATAAATTTATGAAGGACTTGAAGTAAAATTAGGCTATGTACTTTGCCACAAAATTATTGAGGATGAAAAGAATACCCATCAGATACTTGGTCATAGGTTTATGTGGGGAGTATTTTTATTATTAATGGTTTTTGATGAGATTGGTGTACCTGATTACACCATAGGAGCAATAAAGTGGGAATACACACATAAGTACAAGTCCCCTCCTAAGTGCTATAAAGTGTTCACATGCTCAAGGCACATCACCCCCACCTATAAAATACAGATGAAGTCTTGGTTGGATGGAATAAAGGAAGCATTTGGGAATGAATGGTCCATTCTAAAAGACTTGCCCACCTAGGTTAGAGAAAAGGCTCAATTCATTGTGAAGAAAAATTTCTCATTGGCATGCATCAAAATAGGTCCCTCTAGAGAACTCTCTACATGGGTTAAGCTACCTTATGCCTTTTTAGTGTGGTACTTCATCAACTTAGTGAACCACATATATGATGCATAGCTTATCTCCTTGGAGGCAGACATAATCAACTTGGAGATTCACACCATCTAGAAGATACACGTCTATCTAGGAAGGAAGGCCTATAGGGAAAAAGGGAGACTAAACAAATGGACATGAAGGTCAAACAAACAATGGTGGGAGAACAAGTGCACAATCTATTCTATATGTTGCAACCTAGGAAGAAGAGTTCAAAGGGCACAAACATACAGTTCCATTTTTGAACATTATTTTGTAAATGATAAACTAAATTATAAATTTTTTAGCAAATTCAATTGGTAATTTGTAGTAAATTTTTTAAATTTTTTCAATAAATTCAAATTGGTAATATGTAGTAAATTATAACTTTAATTTTTATAATTTAATCAATCAATACACCCTCAACCAATTTGTGCTGAGATAAAATCTCACTGTTTAAATATTTTTAAACCAAAAATCTTAACAAATTTTTAAGACTTTTTATTCACCTCTATTTTTATTTATCTATTTATGAATGGTACACTAACTTGTAACTTTTTCAATAAATTTAATTAGAAATCTATAGTTAAAATTATATCTTTTTCTATAAACACAAATTGGTAATATATATTAAATTGTAACTTGATTCTTTATTATATAATCAATCAAGACACCCTCGATTAACTTGTATCAAGATCAAGTCTCATTGTTTGGATATTTTTCCAAACAAAAATCTCAATAAATTTTTAAGAATCTTTATTCATCTTTATTTTTGAATATCTGTTTATGAATGATATATTAAATTATAACTTATTCAACAAATTTAGTAAGTAATTTGTAATACAAATTATAATTTTTTAACATATTCAAATTGATAATTTATAATAAATTATAAATTCATTCTTTATAATTTAATTAATTAAGACACACTCAATCAACTTTTACTGAGATCAAATTTTAATGTTTGAAAAATTTTCAACAAATTTTTAAGACTCTTTATTCAACTCTATTTTTGTTCATCTATTTTTGAATGGTACACTAAATTATATTTTTTTCAATAAATTCAATTAAAAATCTGTAGTAAAAATTATATATTTTTCAACAAATTCAAATCGGTAATCTATAATAAATTGTAACTTTAATCTTCATAATATAATTAATCAAGACATCTTAAATCAATTTATGTCGAGATCAAATCTCACTGTATTTTTTTCAATAAAAAGTATCAACAAATTTTTAAAACTCTTTATTCACCTTTATTTTTTTTCATATATTTATGAATGGTACACTAAATTATAACTTTTTCAATAAATTCAACTGATAATATGTAGCAAATATTGTAACTTCTACAACTAATTCAAATTGATAATCTGTAATAAATTGTAACTTTGATATTTATATTCTAATCAATAAACTCACCCTCAATCAACTTATGATGAAATCAAATTTTACTATTTCAATTTTTTTCCAAACAAATATCTTAATAAAATTTTAAGGATCTATATTCACCTCTATTTTTATTCATATGTTTAAGCATGGTAAATTGTAGTGTGACATTTTCTACAAGTTTAACTTATAATCTACATAAATAAATGTGTCATACCTTATATAATTTATTATCTCTTTGGTTAATTATTAAGAACTTTTTTATTCTTCTTTATCATAAGGTTGCATGACCATTCAACTTGATAAATATTATAACTTTTTTACCAAATTCAATCCATAATCTATAGTAAATTATAACTTTGATCTTTATAATCTGATTAATTAAGACACATTCAATCAATTTACGCTGAGATCAAATCTTTTTATTTGTATTTTTTTAAATAAAAAAATTTAATAAATTTTTAAGACTCTTTATTCACCTCTATTATTGTTCAACTATTTGTGAATGGTACATTAAATTATAACTTCTTTAACAAATTTAATTGATAATTTGTAATAAAAATTATAACTTTTTTAATAAATTCAAATTGATAATCTGTAGTAAATTATGACTTTGATATGTATAATCTAATCAATGAAGACACCTTTAATCGATTTGTACTGAGATTAAATCTCATTATTTGATTTTTTGATAACTAAAAATCATAATAAATTTTTAAGACTCCTTATTCACCTTTATTTTTATTTATTTTTTTGTGAATGGTACATTAAATTGTAGATTTTTGTAATAAATTTAATTAAAAATTTGTATTAAAAATTATATATTTTTTAACAAATATAAATTGGTAATCTATAACAAATTATAACTTTGATCTTTATAATTCAATCAATTAAGACACCCTAAATCAACTTATGCTGAGATTTTTATCTCACTATTTGAATTTTTTTTCAATAAAATTTTCGAGACTCTTTATTCACCTTTATTTCTATCCATCTGTTTGTGAATGGTATACTAAATTATAACTTCTTTAATAAATTCAATTAGTAATTTGTAGTAAAAATTGTAACTTTTTTAACAAATTCGAATTGAAAATTTGTAAAAAATTATAACTTTGATCTTTATAATTCAATCAATGAAGACACCCTCAATCAACTTGTGTCAAGATTAAATCTCATTGTTTAAATTTTTTTACAATAAAAAATTTCAATTTTTTTTAAGATTATTTATTCACCTCTATTTTTATCTATTTGTTTATGAACGGTATATTAAATTAACTTTTTAAACAAATTTAATTGAAAATTTATAATAAAATTTATATATTTTTTAATAAATTCAAATTGATTATATGTAGTAAATTGAAAATTTAATCTTTATAATTCAATCAATCAAGACATCCTCAATCCACTTATACCAAGATTAAATGCTATTGTTTAAATTTTTTTAAATTAAAAATCTCAAAAAAATTTCAAGATTCTTTATTTACTTCTATTTTTAAATATCTATTTGTGAATGTGTAACTTCTTTAACAAATTCAATTGATAATTTGTAATTAAAAAATATAATTTTTAAATAAATTTAAATTAGTAATTTATAATAAATTATAACTTTGATCTTTATAATCCAATCGATTAAGACACCTTCAATTAACTTGTATTGAAATCAAATCTCACCATTTTAACTTTTTTCAACCAAAGTAAAGATTGTAACTTTTTTAATAAATTTAAATTATTAATCTTTAGTAAATTGTAACTTTGATTTTTATAATTCAATCAATCAAAATACCCTCAATCAATTTATGCTGAGATTAAATCTCATTATTTATATTACTTTTTAACTAAAACATTAAATTTTTAAGATTTGTTATTTTCTCTATTTTTATTTATATGTTTATGTATGGTACATTAAATTATATTTTTTTCAATAAATTCAATTAAAAATTTATAATAAAAATTATATATTTTCCAACAAATTTAAATTGATAATCTGTAGTAAATTATAACTTTGATATTTATAATCTAATCAATCAAGACACCTTCAAAACTAAAATTTTTAATAATTTTTTAAGATTTTTTATTCACTTTCATTTTTATTCATCTTTTTATGAACGATACACTAACTTGTAATTTTTTCAACAAAATCAATTAAAAATCTATAGTTAAAATTATATCTTTTTCAATAAATTCAAATTAGTAATCTGTATTAAATTATAACTTGGTTCTTTATAATTCAATCAATCAAGATATCTTTGATCAACTTGTGTCGAGATCAAATCTCACTATATAGATTTTTTTTCAATAAAAAATCTTAATTTTTTTTTATTCACCTACATTTTTGAACATCTATTTGTGAATGGTAAACTAAATTGTAACTTCTTCAGTTGATAATTTATAATAAAAATTATAACTTTTTCAGTAAATTTAAATTGATAATTGATAATTTTTTATAATAAACCAATCAATCAAGACACACTCAATCAACTTGTACCGAGATCAAATCTCACTATTTAAAAATTTTTTCAACTAAAATTCTTAACAAATTTATAAGACTCTTTATTCAACTTTATTTTTGTCCATCTATTTTTGAATGATACACTAAATTATAACTTTTTCAATAAATTCAATTAGAAATATGTAATAAAAATTATATATATTTTAATAAATTCAAATTGGTAATCTATAATAAATTATAACTTTAATCTTTATAATATAATTAATCAAGACATCTTAAATCAATTTGTGTCAAGATCAAATTTCATTGTTTATATTTTTTTCAATAAAAAATCTCAATAAATTTACAATATTTTTATTCAACTTTATTTTTATCTATATATTTATGAATGATACACTAAATTATAACTTATTCAACAAATTAAACTGATAATATATAATAAATATTGTAACTTCTTCAATCAATTTAAATTAATAATTTGTAATAAGTTATAATTTTAATGTTTATATTCTAATCAATTAAGATACCCTCAATCAACTTATGATGAGATCAAATCTCATTGTTTGAATTTTTTTTCAAACAAATATCTTAACAAATTTCTAAAGATCTATATTTACCTCCATTTTTATTTATATGTTTAAGCATGATAAATTATAATGTGATATTTTTTACAAGTTTAACTTATAATCTACATAAATAAATGTGTCCTACTTTATATAATTTATTATATCATTTTGACTAATTATTAAAGGTCTTTTGATTCCTCTTTATTATAAGGTTTCATGCCCATTCAATTTAGTAAAAATTATAATTTATTTATCAAAATCAATTCTTAATTTATAGTAAATTATAACTTTGATCTTTATAATCTAATCAATTAAGATACACTCAATCAATTTGCACTGAGATCAAATGTTATTGTTTATATTTTTTCTAATAATTTTTTTTAATAAATTTCAAGACTCTTTATTCACCTCTATTATTATTTATTTATTTGTAAATGATACATTATATTGTAACTTATTCAACAAATTAAATTGATAATTTATAGTAAAAATTATAATTTTTTAAATAAATTTAAATTGATAATCTGTAATAAATTATAATTTTGATCTTTATCATCCAATCAATCAAGACACCCTTAATCGACTTGTGTCAAGATCAAATTTTATTATTTGAGTTTTTTTTAAAAAAAATTTTTAAATAAATTTTCAACTCTTTATTCACCTCTATTTTTGTCTATTTGTTTGTAAACAGTACACTAAATTATAATTTTTATAATAAATTCAATTATAAATTTGTACTAAAAATTATATATATTTTTAATAAATACAAATTGATAATCTGTAGTAAATTATAACTTTGATCTTTATAATTCAATCAATCAAGACACCCTCAATCAACTTGTGTTGAGATTATTATCCCACTATTTAGAATTTTTTCTAATAAAAAAATTCATAAATTTTTCAAGACTTTTTATTCACTTTTATTTTTGTCTATCTATTTATGAATGGTACACTAAATTATAATTTCTTTAATAAATTCAATTAATAATTTCTAGTAAAAGTTATAAATTTTCCAATAAATTTAAATTGATAATTTGTAGTAAATTATAACTTTAATTTTTATAATCTAATCAATGAAGACACCCTCAATCAACCTATACTGAGATCAAATTTCATTGTTTAAATTTTTTTACAATAAAAAATCTCAACAAATTTTGAAGATTATTTATTCACCTCTATTTTGTTTATTTATTTGTGAATGGTACATTAAATTATAACTTTTTTAACAAATTTAATTAAAAATTTGTAGTAAAAATTATATATTTTTAAATAAATTTAAATTGATTATTTATAGTAAATTGAAAGTTTGATCTTTATAATCCAATCAATCAAGACACCATCAATCCACTTATACCGAGATTAAATACTATTATTTCATTTTTTTCTAACTAAAAATCTCAAAAAAAATTTAAGATTCCTTACCTCCATTTTTAAATATCTGTTTGTGAATATACACTAAATTATAACATTTTTAGCAAATTCAATTGATAATTTGTAAAAGAAAAATAGTTTTTTTAATAAATTCAAATTAATAATTTATAATAAATTGTAACTTGGATCTATATAATACAATCAATTAAGACACCCTCAATTAACTTATGCTGAAATCAAATCTCACTGTTTTAATTTTTTTTAACTAAAAAATTTAACAAATTTTTAAAGCTCCTTATTAACCTCTATTTTTGAATATCTATTTATGAATAGTATTCTAAATTGTAACTTTTTAAACAAATTTGATGGATAATGTATAGTAAATATTGTAACTTTTTCAATAAATTCAAATTATCAATATTTATTAAATTATAACTTTGATCTTTATAATTCCATCAATCAAGATCCTTCAATCAAATCGTATTGAGATCAAATCTAACTGTTTTTGTTAATTTATAACTAACAATCTCATTAAATTTTTAAATTTTTTATTCACTTCTATTTTTATCCATATGTTTATACACTAAATTATAATTTTTTCAACAAATTCAATTAAAATTTATAGTAAAAAATATATATTTTTCAACAAATTCAAATTAGTAATTTGTAGTAAATTATAACTTTGATTTTTATAATCTAATCAATCAAGACACTTTCAAAACAAAAATCTCAGTAAATTTAAAAAAAAAATATTAACCTTCATTTTTGTTCATCTATTTATAAACAATACACTAACTTGTAAATTTTTTAACAAATTCAATTGCAAATCTATAGTTGAAATTGTATCTTTTTCAACAAATTTAAATTAAACTTGATTCTTTATAATCTAATGAATCAAGACATCTTCAATCAATTTGTGTTGAGATCAAATCTTATTATTTGAATTTTTTTCAAGAAAAAGTTTTAGTAATTTTAAAAAAAAATTTATTCACCTCCATTTTTAAATATCTATTTGTGAACAGTATACTAAATTGTAACTTCTTCAACAAATTTAGTTAGTTATTTATAATAAAAATTATAACTTGTTCAATAAATTTAAATTGATAATTTATAAATTTTCTCTTTATAATCCAATCAATCAAAACACACTTAATCAATTTATATCGAGATCAAATCCAAATGTTTAAAAAAAAGTTTAACAAAAATTCTCAACAAATTTATAAGACTCCTTATCAACTCCACTTTTGTCTATCTATTTTTGAATGGTACACTAAATTATAACTTTTTCAACAAATTTAATTAGAAATATGTAATAAAAATTGTATATTTTTTAACAAATTCAAATTGATAATCTATAATAAATTATAACTTTAATCTTTATAATATAATTAATCAAAACATCTTAAATCAATTTATGTCGAGATTAATTTTCGTTGTTTGTATTTATTTCAACTAAAAATTTCAATAATTTTTTAGATTTTTTTTTCACCTCTATTTTTATCCATATATTTATGAATGATATACTAAATTATAAAATTTTCAATAAATTTAACTAATAATATATAGTAAATATTGTAACTTATTTAATCAATTTAAATTAGTAATTTATAATAAGTTGTAACTTTGATGTTTATATTTCAATCAATTAAGACACCTTCAATCAACTTATGATAAGATCTAATCTTATTGTTTGAATTTTTTTAAAATAAATATCTTAACAAATTTTTAAGACTCCATATTCACCTCAATTTTTATTCAGATATTTAAACATGATAAATTATAGTGTGATATTTTATGTAAATTTAACTTATAATCTACAAAATAAATGTCATATTTTATAGAATTTATTATATCACTTTGACTAATTATTAAAGGTCTTTTGGTTCTTTATCATAAAATTTCACGTCCATTTAACTTGATAAAAATTATAATTTATTCACCAAATTCAATTCGTAATCTATAGTAAATTACAACTTTAATATTTATAATTTAATCAATTAAGACATATTCAATCAACTTGTACTGAGATCAAATCTTAATTTTTGTATTTTTTTCAATAAAAAATTTCAATAAATTTTCAAGACTCTTTATTCACCTTCATTATTATCCATTTATTTGTAAATGGTACATTAAATTATAATTTAAAAAAAAAATTAAATAGATAATTTGTAGTAAAAATTATAATTTTTTCAATAAATTTAAATTGATAATCTGTAGTAAATTATAACTTTGATATTTATTATCTAATCAATCAAGACACCCTCAATCAACTTGTGTTGAGATCAGATCTCATTATTTGAATTTTTTTCTAATAAAAAATTTTAGTAAATTTTTAACTCTTTATCCACCTCTATTTTTGTCTATTTGTTTGTGAACAATACACTAAATTATAATTTTTATAATAAATTCAATTAAAAATTATAACTTTTTCAATAAATATGAATTAATAATTTGAAGTAAATTATAATTTTGATCTTTATAATCTAATTAATTAAGACACATTCGATCAATTTGTGTTGAGATTATTATTATTGTTTAATTTTTTTTTCAATAAAATTTTTTATAATTTTTTTTCAATAAATTTTTTTATAAATTTTTTAAGACTCTTTATTCACTTCTATTTTTGTCTATTTATTTGTGAATGCTACACTAAATTGTAATTTTTAAAATAAATTCAATTGATAATTTTTAATAAAAGTTATTACTTTTTCAACAAATTTAAACTGATAATTTATAGTAAATTATAATTTTGATCTTTATAATCTAATCAACGAAGACACCCTCAATCAACTTATACCGAGATCAAATCTTATTGTTTGAATTTTTTTACAATAAAAAATCTCACTAAATTTTGAATATTCCTTATTCAGCTCTATTTTTATTTATCTATTTATGAATGATACATTATATATTTTTTCAATAAATATAAATTAATTATTTGTAATAAATTTAAAGTTTGATTTTTATAATTCAATCAATCAAGACACTCTTAATCCACTTGTGTCGAAATCAAATATCATTGTTTAAATTTTTTTAAACTAAAAATCTCAGTAAATTTTTAAGATTCTTTATTTATCTCTATTTTTAAAAATTTGTTTGTAAATGATACACTAACTTATAAATTTTTTAACAAATTTAATTGATAATTTGTAATAAAAAATATAATTTAAAAAAAAATTCAAATTCATAATTTTAAGTAAATTATAACTTTGATTTTTATAATCCAACTAATCAAGACACTCTCAATCAACTTGTGTCGAAATCGAATCTAATTATTTAGATTATTTTCAATAAAAAAATTTAATAAATTTTTAAATCTCCTTATTCACTTTCAATTTTAAACATCTATTTGTGAATGATACACTAAATTATATTTTCTTAAAAATAAATTTAATTGATAATATATAGTAAAGATTATAATTTTTTTAATAAATTCAAATTAGTAATTTTTATTAAATTATAACTTTGATTTTTTTAATTTAATCAATCAAGACACCTTTAATTAACTTATGACAAGATCAAATCTTATCGTTTGAGTTATTTTTTAACTAAAAATCTCATCAAAATTTCAAGATTTTTTATTCACCTTAATTTTTATCTTTTTGTTTATGAATGGTATACTAATTTATAACTTTTTAACAAATTAAATAAAAAATTTATAGTAAAAATTGTATCTTTTTCAATAAATTCAAATTGATAATATGTAGTAAATTATAACTTTGATATTTATAATTTAATCAATCGATACATCCTCAATCAACTTGTGTCAAGATCAAATCTCATTATTTAATTTTTTTCATCAATAAATCTCAACAAATTTTTAAATATCTTTATTTACCTCTATTTTTAATCATTTATTTATGAACAGTATATAAAATTATAACTTCTTAATAAAATTCAATTAAAAATTTATAATAAAAATTATAATTTTTTTTTAACAAATTAAAATTTGTAATTTGTAGTAAATTATAACTTCTATCTTTATAATCCAATAGATAAAAAAACCTTCAATAACTTATGCCAATATCAAATATCGTTATTTCAATTTTTTTAAATAAAAAATTCAATAAATTTTCAAGACTCTTTATTCACCTCTATTTTTGAATATTTGTTTGTGAATGGTTCACTTAATTATAACTTTTTCAGCAAAGTCAATTGATAATTTATAATAAAAATTGTAATTTTTTCAACAAATTCAAATTTAAAATCTATAGTAAATTGTAGTTTTAATTTTTATAATTCAATCAATCAATACACTCTCAATCAACTTATGTCCAAATCAAATTTTACTGTTTGAGTTTTTTTTAAAATAAAAATCTTAATAAATTTTTAAAACTCATTATTCATCTTCATTTTTATCTATTTTTTGTGAATGATACATTAAATTATAAATTTTTCAACAAACTCAATTAAAAATCTGTAGTAAAAATTGTATCTTTTTTAAGAAAATTTAAATTGATAGTATATAATAAATTATAACTTTGATATTTATAATTTAATCAATCAAGACATCTTCAATCATATTATGTTAAATTATTCAGTAAATTAAATTGATAATTTGTAATAAATATTATATTTTTTTTAGCAAATTTAAATTATTAAACTATAATAAATTGAAACTTTGATATTTATAATTCAATCAATCAAGACACCCTCAATCAACTTGTGTTGAGATAAAATCTCAATGTTTAAATTTTTTCAACTAAAAATCTCAACAAAATTTTAAGACTTCTTATTCACTTCCATTTTTATCCATCTATTTATGAACAATACATTAAATTATAACTTTTTCAAAAAATTTAATTAAAAATATGTAGTAAAAATTATAAATTTTTTTATCAAATTTAAATTGATAATCTGTAATAAATTGTAACTTTGATTTTTATAATCTAATCAATCAAAACATCCTCAATCAACTTGTGATGAGATTAAATCCTATTAGTTATATTTTTTTGATTAAAAATCTTAACAAATTCAAAGGCTCTTTTTTCACTTTCATTTTTATCAATCTATTTGTAAATGGTATAATAAATTTACTTTTTTAGCAAATTTATTTAGTAAACTTATTTTTTCAACAAATTCAAATTGATAATTCGTAGTAAATTATAACTTTAATCTTTATAATCTAGTATATCAAGATACCCTCAATCAATTTATACCGAGATCAAATCTTATTGTTTGAGTTTTTTTTCTAATTAAAATTTTTATTAAATTTTCAAGACTCTTTATTCATCTCTATTTTTATCTACTTATTTATGAATGGTACATTAAATTATAATTTTTTAAATAAATTTAATTAGAAATTTATAGTAAAAATTATATTTTTTTAACAAATTCAAATTAGTAATCTTTAATAAATTATAACTTTAATATTTATAATCTAATCAATCAAGACACCCTCAATAATTGTGTATCGAGATCAAATTTCACTATTTGATTTTATTTCAATAAAAAAATTTAATGAATATTTAAAGCTCCTTATTCACATCTATTTGTGAATGGTACACTAAATTAATTTTTTGTTAACAAATTCAATTGATAATTTGTAGTAAAAATTATATTTTTTTTGTAATTTTAAATTGGTAATTTGTAATAAATTATAACTTTGATCTTTATAATTTAATCAATCAAAACACCTTCAATCAACTTGTGTCGAGATCGAATCTCACCATTTAAATTTTTTTTCAACCATAAATTTCAATAAAATTTTAAGACTCCTTAATCATCTCCATTTTTAAGTATCTATTAGTGAATGGTACACTAAATTGTGACTTTTTAAATAGATTTAATTGATAATTTATAATAAAAATTGTAAATTTTTTAATAAAATCAAATTAATAACTATAATAAATTATAACTTTGATTTGTATAATCCAATCAATCAAAACATATTCAATCAATTTGTACTGAGATCAAATCTTATTGTTTGAATTTTTTTAATAAAAAATCTCAACAAATTTTTAAGATTTTTTATTCACTTTTATTTTTGTCCATCTATTTATGAATGATCCACTAAATTGTAACTTATTCAACAAATTCAATTAAAAATTTATAGTAAAAATTATACCTTTTTAAAACAAATTCAAATTGATAATCTATAATAAATTATAACTTTAATCGTTATAATCTAATCAATTACGACACCTTCAATCAACTTGTGTTGAGATCAAATCTTATTTTTTGAGTTTTTTTTTTAAATTTAAAATCTCAATAAATTTTCAATATTTTTTTTTACTTTCATTTTTTTTATCTGTTTTTGAATGGTACACTGAATTTAACTTTTTAACAAATTAACTCGTAATCTATAATAAATATTATAACTTTTTCAATAAATTTAAATTAATAATTTATAATAAATTATAACTTTGATATTTATAATCTAATTAATCAAGACACCTTTAATCAACTTGTGTCAAGATCCAATCTCACTATTTGAATTTTTTTCAACTAAAAATCTCAATAAATTTTCAAGATTTCATATTCACCTCCATTTTTCTTCATATGTTTAAGTATGATAAATTATAGTGTTATGTTTTCTACAAATTCAACTTATTTATATAAATAAATGTGCCCTATTTTATGGAATCTATTCTATCACTTTGATTAATTTTAAAGAGCTTTTTTGTTCCTTTTTATCATAAGGCTGCATGATTATTAAATTTGGTAAAAATTGTAACTTTTTCACTAATTCAATTCATATCTCATAGTAAATTGCAACATCAATCTTTATAATCTAATCAATCAAAACACATTCAATCAACTTGTGCTGAGATCAAATTTCATTGTTTGAGTTATTTTTCAACAAAAAATCTTAATAATTTTTTAAGATTTTTTATTCACTTCTATTTTTGTACATTAAATTGTAACTTCTTCAATAAATTCAATTGATAATTTATAGTAAAAAATTAATTTTTTTAATAAATTAAAATTAGTAATCTATATTAAATTATAACTTTAATCTTTATAATCTAATCAATCAAGACACCCTTAATCAACTTATATCAAGATGAAATCTTACTATTTATATTTTTTTAAATAGATATCTCAATCAACTTCTAAGACTCCTTATTTACCTCTATTTTTTTCATCTATTCATAAATAATAAACTAAATTACAACTTTTTTAAAAAATAACTTTTTAGCAAATTCAAATTGATAATATATAGTAAATTATAATTTTGATCTTTATAATCTAATCAATTAAAACACCTACAATCAACTTGTATTGAGATCAAATTTTACTATTTGATTTTTTTTCAACTAAAAATCTTAATAAATTTTCAAGTTTTCTTATTCACCTCAATTTTTGTCCATCTGTTTATGAACGATACTCTAAATTGTAACTTTTTAATAAATTCAATTGATAATTTTTAATAAAAAATATATCTTTTTAAACAAATTTAAATTGGTAATCTAATTAGTCAAGATACTTTCGATCAATTTGTGTCGTGATTAAATCTCATTGTTGAAGTTTTTTTTCAACTAAAAATTTTAGCAAATTTTTAAGAATTCTTATTCACCTCCATATTTGTCCATCTATTTGTGAATGATACATTAAATTATAACTTTTTAAATAAATTTAATTGATAATATATAGTAAAAATTATATCTTTTAAAATAAATTTAAATTGATAATCTGTAGTAAATTATAATTGTAATTTTTATAATTTAGTCAATCAAGATATCCTCAATCAATTGTAACTTTTTTAATAAATTTAAATTGATAATCTGTAGTAGATATAATTTTGATATTTATAATCCAATTAATCAAGACACTCTCAATAAACTTGTGTCAAGATTAAAATAAATTATTTTGATTTTTTTTAATGAAATATCTCAAAAAAAATTGATAATCTTTATTTACCTTATTCATTTGTGAGTGAATAGTACACTAAATTATAACTTTTTCAACAAATTCAATTGAAAATCTGTAACAAAAATTATATATTTTTTAATAAAATCAAATTGATAATATGTAATAAATTATAATTTTGATTTTTATAATTTAATCAATTAAAACATCTTTAATCATCTTGTACTGAGATTAAATACCATTATTCAATTTTTTAAAAATAAAACTCTTAATAAAATTTTAAGATTTCTTATTTGCTTCTAATTTTGAACATCTATTTGTGAATGGTACACTAAATTATAACTTCTTCAATAAAGTCAATTGATAATTTTTATTAAAAATTATATTTTTTTCAATAAATTCAAATTGATAATCTATAGTAAATTGTAACTTTAAACTTTATAATTTAACTAATCAAGATACCTTCAATCAACTTGTGTCGAGATCAAACTTTACTATATAAATTTTTTTACAATAAAAAATCTTAATAAAATTTTAAGACTCTTTATTCACCTCTATTTTTGTCTATTTATTTGTTAATGGTACACTAAATTGTAATTTTTTAAAAAAAATTCAATTAAAAATCTATAGTAAAAATTATATCTTTTTCAGATCTAATGGCTCAGTGGTGGAGACAGGGAGGGCCCAACTATGGAACTGCTATGTTTTCCTTTGCTAAAAAACTTCAGTATGTTAAGAGGAAGCTGAAATATTAGAATAGAGATAGTTTTGGTAATCTCCACACTATGAGGAAGAAGGCTCAAGACCAGCTTGATGTGGTGACCAGACAGATTAGGGACCTCAGCTTGTTCGAAGAGCTGCGCAGGGCTGAATCTCAAGCATCCAATGTCTTAGCTGAGTGGGAACTGCGTGAAGAAGTCTTCTGGAAACAAAAGGCACACATAGACTGGCTCCAGGAGGGGGACAAGAACACTGCTTTCTTCCACAAGTCAGTTCAGGCAAGGCACAACAGGAACTTCATTTCCTCGCTAGTCTCCCCAGATGGGTCACGACTGACTTCATCTCAAGCTATATCCAGAGAAGCTGTCTGGTTTTATTCTGCTCTTTTTCTAGATGGCCCGCCTCCATCTGAGCTGGTAGAAAATATAGTGTTATCATGCATTCCCCCTGTGGTGACTTTGGGAATGAATGATTCTCTTTTGCGGCCTATTAGTATGGCTAAAGTGGAGGGAGTAGTGTTTAGTATGAATAGAGGTAAAGCTCCGGGACCTGATGGGTTCCTAGTCAAATTCTTTCAGGACTTCTGGGATATTATCAACCAATATCTATTGGATGTGGTGCAAGAATCCTTCTCCAAAAAATAAATGCTTAGGGCTTTGAATGCAACCTTCCTTGTCCTGATTCCGAAGAAAGATCAAGTGAATTAGCTAGATTTTTTTAGGCCCATTGCGCTTTGCAATGTGGTCTATAAAATCATCACCAAGCTCATTACAGAGTGGCTTAAAGTCTACCTCCCCAAGATTATATCATAGGAACAAGGGGGTTTTGTTGCTGGCAAACACATTCTGGATGAGGTGGCTATTGCTTCAGAAGCTATTCACTCGATGAGTACCTCTCAGGAATGAGCCATGTTTATTAAGCTGGATTTAGTGAAGGCCTATGACAGAGCCAACTGGAGTTTCTTGCAAAAAGTTTTGTTGGCCTTTGGTTTCAATCAGGTCTGGGTCCGTTGGGTGCTAAGCTGTGTTACTATGCCTTCCTACTCAGTCCTTATTAATGGACAACCCATTGAGCTTTTTGGTGCTTCTAGAGGCCTCTGCCAAGGGGATCTGCTCTCACCTATTTGTTTATCATTTTGGTTGAGGGGCTTGGGCAGCTTATCAAGTTCTGAGTGTCTCAGAATATTGTGCATGGATGGCAGTGGGGGAATGGGTTAACCACGTCTCACCTCCAGTTCGTTGATGATACTATCCTGGCAGGGAGAGCACAGATTAGGAAAGTGAAAGCTTTCTGAGGCACCATTGACGTTTATCTGGCAGCATCTGGGCAAAAAATTAATGATCACAAATCCTCTATTTTCTTCTTTAACACCCCTGTGCCTATAAAGTGGAGGATCGCTACTATCCTGAGATTTCAGATTCAAGCTCTCCCATTGACTTATTTGGGGATTTCTATTGTGGTGGAAAGGCAGCCAAGACTATTCTGGCAGAATGTGCTTGACAAACTCAGACAAAAAGTCAATCATTGGACACATAGATGGCTCTCTACGGTTCAGAGGGTCACACTCTTGCAATCAGTGATCCAGGCTCTTCCTATCTATCGCTGTATGATTTAGGCTACCCCTATGTACTTTCTCAAGGAGTTTGATGCTCTCTCTCACCAATTCCTTTGGGGTGGTAACTTGCAAAATTCTAAATGGAGTCTTATTAATTGGGATACTGTCTGCCAGCCAAAGAAGGAAGGAGGCCTTGGCTTGCGCTCTGCTATCCTAGCTAGCCAAGCTCTTGCTGTTAAACTCTATTGGCACTAGTACTCCAATCAATCCCATCTCTGGGCCCACATCCTATCTTTCAAGTATTTTTTTGGTGTGGAACCTGCTGACATCTCTAGGCTACCTCTTGAGGGAAGGGGGCCCATGGTGTGGCACACCCTCAAACTGAGAGCTAAATTGGTGAAACTCAGCCTTTTCTAGATTTGCAACAGTGGCACAAAGACCCTCTTCTGGGGTGACTCCTGGGATGGATCACCCTCGCTCTTGTCCTCTCATCTGCATCTGCAACCTCTGTGTGATGCCCTTCAAGCTACTGGATGGAATACTGTGGCCCACTATAAGGAAGGTTTTAATTTGGGCACGACTACCAAATAAAGGTGGAAGAATTCCTTTGATTGGCTGTCGGGTGGCTCTTTAGAGGAGTGGTTGGAGCTATCTCAGATCTTAGCTTCTAGACGATGCAGCTCCTTATAAGGACATGATGTTCTGGCATGGGGAGGCGACTCTACTGGGTAGTATTCAGTTTTTGTTGGATATCTTGCCCTGACAAAGCAAATGTTTAGAGAAGCAAACTTCTTGTGGTGGAAGAAAATATGGAATCGATTTACATGGCCCAAATGTAATTTTTTCCTTTAGACTTTAGGGTACAACAGGTGTCTTACTTGGGACAACCTATGTAAGCATGGATTCCAGGGGCCATCCAGATGTGTGTTATGCTGCAGTGGGGAGGAGACTGGGTCGCACCTCTTTTTTCAGTGTCCCTTTGCTAAGCAAATCTGGCACCTCTAGTGGAGTGCGTGGGGCTATCCTTGCTGGCACGCGTCTTCACTTTTTGACTTCTGGAGTAGGCTGGGCCATCCTCCATCTAAAGCTTCACTGTTACAGATTGCTTGGTTGGCTGGTCCCTCATTCATTTTGTGGAACATTTGGCTCGAAAGGAATAGGCAAATTTTTTGGGAGACTCAGGTGGAGCTTAGCGCCCTCTGGGAGAAAATCCTCAACTCGCTGTAAGAAACCCTCCTAGTGAAGGGTAACAGGGCCGAAGACCTGAGACCAAAAGATGTTGGTATTGACTCCCACATTTCTTGTGCGCCTTCTGCTGCCCCCTGCATCACGCCTCCCACTCGCCTTGTGAAAAGAACTAGGTAGTAGCTGCGACCTGTTAGTAGGATGGGATGTTAGACTCCCCTTGTGCCTGGAATAATCAAAATCAACATTGATGGCTCTTTGAAGGGAAACCCAGGAGATGTTGGTATCGAAGGTGTGTGGCATGACAACTCAGGGGATATTTAGTTTCTTTTTTCTATCTATAAGGGCCAGTATACCAATAACCTCATGGAAGCTATGGCTATCTTGCAGGTGGTGCAATAATTTTGCCAACATGGCTGGTCTAGAATTATCTGTGAGTTGGATTTCCAGGTTGTTAATTTGTTAAAT
This sequence comes from Torreya grandis, assembly GCA_037957365.1. Classification (NCBI taxonomy): domain Eukaryota; kingdom Viridiplantae; phylum Streptophyta; class Pinopsida; order Cupressales; family Taxaceae; genus Torreya; species Torreya grandis. Next base: position 213,699 of record JARHVA010008184.1, on the reverse strand, counting down.
AATTGAAATTTTGTTAATGTGGATTGGCATTTGGCTGTAGTTGCCCAACAAACTCTCCAGCTATGTACTTCTTTGGATTCTGTGGCTTTCAAGCATATTCCTCGGGAATGGAATGGGGTCGCTGATTGTCTTGCCAAATGGGCCTCTGAGTAGGGGCCCCTTTGGAGTATTTCGGATCATAGGCTATTGCCTTTGGAATTCTCTCAGAAGCTGGCTCAACTTGTTGACCAGGATAAAGCTTTGTAAATTCACTTGTCTCGGTTTCTTTCTGAATAATTTTTTTATCCCTTTTAGTTAAAAAAATTATATCTTTTTCAATAATTTTAAACTGATAATCTATAGTAAATTGTAACTTAAAGATCTTTATAATTCAATCAATCAAGACACCCTCGATCAATTTGTACTGAGATCAAATCTCACTACCATTAAATTATAACTTTTTCAATAAAATCAATAGATAATTTTTAATAAAAATTATTATTTTTTTAATAAATATAAATTAATAATCTGTAATAAATTATAGCTTTGATTTTTATAATCTAATTATTCAAGATTGCTCAATAAACTAGTGTTGAGATCAAATCTCATTATTTTGATTTTTTCTAACTAAAAATCTTAACAAAATTTTAAAACTCCTTATTCACCTTCATTTTTATCTATTTGTTTATAAATGATACACTAAATTATAATTTTTTCAACAAATTCAATTAAAAATTTATAGTAAAAATTATATATTTTTTTTAGCAAATTTAAATTGGTAATTATAATAAATTATATTTTTGATTTTTATAATTCAATTAATCAAGACACTCTCAATCAACTTATGTTAAGATCAAATTTTACTGTTCAGATTTTTTTCAACCAAAAATTTCAATAAATTTTCAAGACTCTTTATTCACCTCCATCTTTATCAATCTATTTAAGCATGATAAATTGTAGTATAATATTTTCTACAAATTCAACTTATAATCTATATAAAAAAATGTGCCCTACCTTATTGAATCCATTCTATCATTTTGATTAATTTTTAATACTAATTTTTGTTCCTCTTTATCATAGGGTTGCATGACCATTCAATTTGGTAAAAATTATATATTCTTCACCAAATCTAATTCATAATTTTTATTAAATTATAACTTTTATATTTATAATTCAATCAATTAATACACTTTTAATAAACTTGTACCAGAATAAATTTTTTTTGTTTGAGATTTTTTTCAATTAAAAATCTTTTTTTTTTTAAGAATCTTTATTCACCTACAATTTTGTCTATTTATTTGTGAATGATAGATTAAATTATAACTTCTTCAACAAATTCAATTTTTAATTTGTAGTAAAACTTGTATCTTTTTTAATAAATTCAAAATAATAATTATTAGTAAATTATAACTTTGATCTTTATAATCTAATAAATCAAGACATTCTCAATCAACTTGTAATCTATAATAAATTATAATTTTGATATTTATAATCTAATCAATTAAGACACCCTCAATCAATTTGTATCGAGATCAAATCTAACTATATGATTTTTTTTCAATTAAAAATTTTAGTAAATTTTCAAGACTTTTTATTCACTATCATTTTTTTTAATCTATTTCTAAATATTATATTAAATTATAACTTTTTTAGTAAATTTAACTAATAATCTGTATTAAATATTATAACTTCTTCAATAAATGTAAATTGATAATCTATAATAAATTATAACTTTGATATTTATAATTCAATCAATTAAGACACCCTCAATCAACTTACACTGAGATCCAATCCTACTATTTGAATTTTTTTAAACAAAAAATCTCAATAAATATCTAAGACTCCATATTCATCTCTATTTTTATCCATAAATTTAAGCACAGTAAATTGTAGTGTGATGTTCTTTATAAATTAAACTTATCTACATATATAAATGTGCCCCTACTTTATGGAATCCATTATATCACTTTGATTAATTTTAAAGAGCCTTTTTGTTCTTATTTATCATAGGGTTTTTTTGACCATTAAACTTGGTAAAAATTGTAACTTCACTAAATTTAATTCATATTTTGTAGTAAATTATAAATTTGATCTTTATAATTCAATTAATTAAAACACACTAAATCAACTTATGTCGAGATTAAATCTTACTATTTGAGTTATTTTCTAGTTAAAAATTTTAATAATTTTTTAAGATTCTTTATTCACCTCTATTTTTGTACATATATTTATCAATGGTACACTAAATTGTAACTTATTCAACAAATTCAAGTGTTAATTTATAGTTAAAAATGTAACTTTTTCAACAAATTCAAATTGATAATTTATAATAAATTATAACTTTGATCTTTATAATCTAATTAATCAAGACACCTTCAATCTTGTTTTAAGATCAAATCTCACTGTTTGAGTTTTTTTTCCAACTAAATATCTCAACACACTGTCAAAACTCTTTATTCACCTCTATTTTTATCCATCTATTCATGAATGGTATACTAAATTATAATTAAAAAAAAATCAATTGAAAATCTGTAGTAAAATTTATAATTTTTTTAATAAATTTTAATTGATAATATGTAGTAAATTATAACTTTGATCTTTATAATCTAATCAATCAAGACACCTTCAATCAACTTGTGTTGAGATAAAATTTTACTATTTAAATTTTTTACAATTAAAAATCTTAATAAATTTTCATGATTTTTTATTTACCTTCATTTTTATTTATCTATTTGTGAACGATACACTAAATTATAACTTTTTAAATAAATTTAATTGATAATTTGTAACAAAAATTATATATTTTTGAGCAAATTCAAATTAGTAATCTGTAGTAAATTATAATTTTGATCTTTATAATCTAATCAATTAAGACACCCTCAATCAAATTGTACTAAGATTAAATCTCACTATTACAATTTTTTTTTAACAAAAAATCTCAATTTTTTTTTAAGAATTCTTATTCAGCTCCATATTTGTCCATCTATTTATGAACAATAGACTAAATTGTAACTTTTTTAACCAATTCAATTTTTTTTTAATAAAAAGGGTAAAAACTTAATTGAAAAGCAGAAAAGAACATTACAAAACATCAAAGGGCCAGGGACCCAGGAATCCATAGGAAACCATCAAACCAAGCTTAAAACAACATTATCCTTCACCAATACCATTCCCATCTTCAGCAAGAACCCTCTCCAAGACATGTCAGAGCTCATGGGGAACCTGCTCCCACTCATCAATCTTCCAGCCATCTGAATGCTCGGAGGCCCCCTTGGCCAAACAATCTGCTACCCTATTCCACTCCCTTGGGATATGGACAAAGGACATCATCTCCATCAAAGAACTTATCTGCAAAATTTGTTGCACTATCATAGCCACCTGCCAACTAGCATTAGAGACCTCTTATTTATTTAGTAAGTTAATCAAAACCTGTGAGTCAGACTCAAAAATAACCTTGCACCATCCTAAAGCATAAGCCCTCTCTAAAGCATAGAGGATCGCCAAACCTTCCATAAGGTTGTTAGTCTGCACTCCTTCATAAATAGAAAAGAAAAAAACCACTGATCTTGAAAAATACCTACGCACCCCACCAATCCCAGCAAGGCCAGGATTACCCATTGAAGAACCATTAGTATTGATCTTCAGAATGCCAGCTGGAGGGGGTAGCCAACTCCCCACCCTTTAAACTTTCATATTCCCCTGCCTTCCTCTTCTGACACAAGCAAAAGCTGGAGACAACCCCTGAATACCCAATCTATCCACTAAGTCAGCATCCCCTTTCTCCAAAGGGAACACCATATCACACTTATCTTCCATCGTCTCCCGAATCATACCCCTAATTTTGTGCCAAACTTTTTGAATCAATAACTTCTCTCCTTGAAATATTCTTCAATTTCATTCCAACCAAATCTTCTAGAGTATGAAAGAAGGCCCAACATATCACACATCTTGAAAGAAAGAAGTCATAGAAGGAGGTCTACCTAGACTATTCCAAAAATCCTCCAGGGAGGATGCATGAACACAGGGTCTTTTCTACACATCCCACCAATAATGCCAAAGCTACAGAGTCATGGGACAATGGAAAAACAAGTGAGAGGAGTCCTCCTCTCCACTTCCACATAAAACACACTTAGAAGGACCCTAAAAACCCCACTTTTGAATCTTATCCCATGTCAAGATCCTATTCCAAGCCAAAGTCCAAATAAAGCAGTTACACTTTGGCCAATAGAGCTTATTTCATACTTTCTTCCACCAGTGCACCTCCACCCCATCCAGCTGGTGAGATAACAACACTTGATATCTGGATGCAATAGTATAGACACCCTTAGGATTAGGAGACCAAGAAAGAACATCCCCTTCCTATCAGGATTTAGGAGTATAATTGATTACTTTTGTATAAACAACTAAACATGGAATTGAAACCAGAAGTAATAAGTAACTAGAAATCAGAAATAACAAATAATAGGAGATACAAGAAACAATACAATCTATATTAAACTCTTCCAAAAGGAAATACAATGAAAAAATTTCTCTCTTCTCATACCTCGTAGATGTACAGTAAGTCTCCCTCAAGAGTTCTCTCTCTCTCTCTCAATCAATTACAACCAACTCAATTATTGAATTGTGTGTTGCAAATCTTCTTGATCTTGCACAAATTACAATACTACCCCATGGGTCTCTTAAATAGAATTGAAAAGCAAACAATAATTAGAAAAATAGACTCAAGACTAATTTTAGTCTTTACATGCAAACTAACTGTTCTCCTAAAAATAACAATTCTAGAAACGCCTGGCAGTCGGTGTCGGTCTGAAGATGACCGATGCTGGCTGACCCCTAACCGATGCTAGTTGGTTTTGACTAATGCCACGACCGATGCTGGTCAACCCCTAACTGATGTTGGTTGGTTCTGACTAATGTTGGTTACTATGTAAGCCCAACAACCTCCACATTGGTCATTAGTGAAGCTTTTAGCTGCACAACTCAATAATCTTCCACTTGGAGATAAACAGCTACACCTGTACTTATACAACAACATCCTCTAAACATCTTTGGCTTGTTTCTCTCTCTTCAAGTTCAATCTTGAAGACCAACAAAAGTTGAATTAAGATTCAACTTCTCCTTTGTTACAGGCTTTGTTAACATATCAACAGGGTTCTTATCCATATGGATCTTTTCCAGCTTCAACTATCCATCCTCCAATACCTGTCTAATGAAGTGATACTTAAGCTGTATATGTTTGGTTCTTGAATGAAAGGCTGAATTCTTTGCCAAATGAATTACACTTTGACTATCACTGTACAATCTGCAACTCTCTTGCTCCTTTCCCAACTCTTCCATGAACTGAGTCATCCAAATCATTTCCTTGCTAGTCTCTATGACTGCAACGTATTCTACCTCTGTAGTAGACAAGGCAACAACCTTCTGCAACTTTGAAATCTAGCTAACCACCATTCCACCAATAGTGAACACATATCTTGTGGTGCTTCTCCTACCATCCAAGTCACCTGCCATATCTGAATCTACATACCCATGTAGAAAAGTGTTTGACCCTCCATAGCATAAATGCCTACTGCTGGTTCCTCTCAGATATCTGAGAATCCACTGAATTGCTTTTCAGTGTTCCTTTCCTGGATTAGCCATAAACTTGCTAACAACTCCCATTGCTTGGGCAATATCAGGTCTAATACATACCATTGCATATGTCAAGCTCTCAACTGCTAAAGCATATGGAACTCTACTCATGTACTCAACCTCATCATGTGATTTAGGACACTGTTCTTTTCTCAACTTGAAGTGTCCAGACATAGGTGTGCTTACCGATTTTGCATCCTGCATATTGAACCTCTCCAACATCTTATTCACACAATCCTCTTGAGACAAAATCAAACTGTGATTTTTCTTGTCTCTCTTAGTACTCATGCCAAGGATTTTCTTTGCTGCTCCTAAATCCTTCATGGCAAATGTGTGAGCTAATTTTACCTTAAGCTCAGTAATTTCCTGCATGTGTGAACCTGCAACAAGTATATCATCTACATACAGTAACAAGATAATATAACTACCATTATCCAATCTGTTAAAATAAACACAATGGTCAGATTGACATTTACTAAAGCCATGCTCTGTCATAAACCTGTCAAACCTCAAATACCATTGTCTAGGAGCTTGCTTAAGACCATATAAGCTTTTCTTTAACCTGCACACAAGTTTCTCCTTACCTTTGACCTTAAAACCTTCCAGCTGATCCATATATATCTCTTCATCCAAATCTCCATGAAAAAATGCTGTCTTAACATCAAGCTGCTCAAGATGCAAATCCTCAATAACAACTAAAGACAATACAGTCTGAATAGAAGTCATCTTTACTACAGTAGAATTTTTTTCACCAAAATCAATACCTGGTTTTTGTGTAAATCCCTTTACTACCAACCTGGCCTTATGTCTCGTTTGTCCATTCTCTCCTTATAACCTGTATACCCATTTGTTTTTCAGTTCTTTCTTTCTGACTAGCAACTCAACCAAATCCCACGTATGGTTCTCTTCCAAGGAATCAATTTTCTCATTCATGCCATGCTCCCACTGTTTCTTGGATTCTACCTGCATTGCCTCATCAAAACTTTTTGGTTCTCCACCATCAGTGAGCAACAAGTAGTATAAAGAAGGGGAATAATGAATTAGAGGTTTACTTACCCTTTCAGACCTCCTTATGGGCATTTGAGACTCATTTATAGCTTGCTATCTGCCCAAATTTCCTTCTGACAGTGACCGATCCCAGTCATCTTTGATCGATGTCAGTCTACATCTAACTGATGTCGATTCCACCTGACCAATGTCGATTTCCACCTGATCGACTTCGATTTCCACCTGATCGACGTCGATTTCCACCTGACCGACATCGGTCTCTGTGTTTTTTTGTGAGTGATGATTTTTACCTGCGAGCTCATTTTGGATCATAACCTCTTCCAAATCAAGATTGCCCTGCTCAGAATTATTTAGCCTCTTGAGCTGATCACCGTACATCACCTTTTCATTGAAAACTACATCACAGCTTCTAATAATTTTGTTATTTTTTAAATTCCATAACTGGAATCTGAAATCTCCAAAACCATAACCAATGAAAGTGCACTGCATAGATTTAGCATCTAGCTTCTTTCTATTTTCTTTATCAATGTGCACAAAAGCTTCAGAACCAAAAATTTTGAGAAATGAAAGATCTACCTTTTTACCTGTCTAAGCCTCTTCTGGAATTCCACCATCTAGTGCAGTAGAAGGTCCTCTGTTAATTAGGTAAACCGCAATATCTACAGCTTCTACCTAAAATTGTAAGGGCAAACCAGCATGCAACCTCATACTCTGTGCACACTCTATTATTGTTCTATTCATCCTTTCAGTAACTCTATTTTGCTGAGGTGTCCTTAGAACCATCTTTTCCCTACGTATTCCACTCATAGAATATTAACTATTGAATTTATTGCTGTAGTACTCACCACCATTGTCAGATCTAAGGCACTTCAATCTCAAACCTATTTCATTCTCAACCAAAGATTTCTATTTCTTAAATGTGTCAAAAACATCAAATTTCCTTTTTATGCAATAAACCCATACCTTTCTTCTAGCATCATCAATGAAAGAAACATAATACTATGATCTTCCAATAGAAGCTACCTGAGCTGGTCCCCACACGTCTGTGTGAATAAGCTCTAACTTGTGCTTCTTCTTTGTTGACCCAGTTTTGAGAAACCTCACTTTCTTCTATTTCTCAAAAATACAATGCTCACAGAAATCTAGATCTATAATTTTTAAATCTGAAAGCTTACCTTTTGACTTAAGAACATTCATTCCCTTCTCACTCATGTGACCAAGCCTACAGTGCCACAACTTTGCATCTACATCTAAAGTAGATAAAATAGAAGGAGAATAATTAGTAATACAAGTAGATAGATAAAGTGTACCTAATCTCTTACCTTTTGTTTATACAAGTGCACCCTTGGAAACTTTCCAAGATTCAGCTGTGAGAGTTACTGTGCAACCCTCATCACCCAACTTTCCAATAGAATTTAGATTCCTCTTCAAGATGGGTACATGCATGACATCCTTCAACACCCATGTGTTGCCATTCTACAATTTCAACTGCACTTTTCCTTTGCCAACAATTTTACAAGGCTCATTATCCCCTAAATAAACTTTTCTAAAATCTCCATGGACATAATCATTGAAAAATTCTCTATTTGGGGTTACATGGAAAGAGGCACCGAAATCTAAAACCCATGATTCTACTTTATTATCCAAAGAAAATGTAAGAGCATCCTGTGCAACAATACCTGCAACTTTTGCTTCTTTATTACCTTCATGCTAATTTTCTTTGTTATCTTTCAAGCAACAATCTTTCTTTGCATGCCCTTTCTTTCCATAATTCTAGCAGGTTATTCTTTCATTTCTGGATTTGGATCTACTTCTCATCTTTGACCTTGATTTCCCTTGCTTGCCCTTCTCCATTTGTCTTCCCCTGCTTTCAACACTTAAAGCATTACCTGATGTTTTCCCTGTGCTTTTCTTGCAAATTTATTCATTTAAGATTACACTAAAAACATCATCAACTTTCAAGATATTTGAAGCAGATGCAATTTTACTAACTACCATTACCAAACTATGCCAACTTTTAGGTAAAGAGTATAAGATTAAGAGAGCCTTAATTTCATCATCAAAAACTATTTTGATTGAATTTAACTGATTTACTATTGTATGGAAATCATTAAGATGACAAGATACAGATCCACCTTCCTATATTTGCAAATTAAATAATTGCTTCATAAGATATACCTTATTCGAAGCTAAGGGTTTTTCATATAAATTTGCCAAAGTATCTATTAACTCTACCATTGTCTTTGCCTGTGATAAGTTAGAAATCACAGAAGCTGCCAGGCTCAACCTTATAGATCCAAGAGCCTTTCTATCAAGAACATTCCATTCTTCATCTTCCATATCTATGGGATTCCTTGAAACCCCACCTAATGATAAATATAGATCTTTTTGATACAAATAATCTTCAATCTGCATCCTCCATAATTGATAATTCTTGCCATTGAATTTATCCATTTTTAGTTTACTTTTTTCTACCATTGCTTTGCTCCCACTCAATCAGAAACCCCTATGAGTGAATTCTGTAATCAACAAACACTAACACACTCTTATACCACTTGTTAGTGTATACACATAGCTCTGATACCACTTGTCAAGATCTAGGAGTACAATTGATTACTTTTGTATAAGCAACTAAACATGGAATTGAAACCAGAAGTAATAAGTAACTAGAAATAAAAAACAACATATAATAGGAGATACAAGAAATAATACAATCTGTATTAAACTCTTTCAGAAGGAAATACAATGAAGAAATCTCTCTCTTCTCACACCTCGCAGATGTACAGTAATTATCCCTCAAGAGTTCTCTCTCTCTCTCAATCAATTACAACCAACTCAATTACTAAACTATGTGTTGTAGATCTTCTTGATCTTGTACAAATTATAATACTATCCTATGGTTCTCTTAAATAAAATTGAAAAGCAAACAATAATTAGAAAAATAGACTCAAGACTAATTTTAGTCTTTACATGCAGACTAACTGTTCTCCTAAAAATAATAATTCTGGAAACACATGAAAGTCAGTGTCGATCTAAAGATGACCGATGCTGGCCGACCCCTAACCAATGCCATGACCGATGCCGGTCGACCCCTAACTAATTTCGGTTGGTTCTGACTGATGTCGGTTACTGTGTAAGCCCAACAACCTCTACATTGCTCATTAGTGAAGCTTTTAGCTCCACAACTCAACACTTCCTGGAGGGAGCTATAGCATCTATGAGAAAGGATACTATGAAGCTCAACACACTCCTCTTCCCTACCAACAATAGGCCACTCATCAAGTTTCTTCCATCTCACCACCACTAGCTGCCCATGAGAAGAAAAGGACTTGAAGTCACTTACCCTTGACCATCCTACCTCACAGAACCTCTAACATAGAGTTACCAATTTAGGGAATTAAGAAATAATGGGAGAAAAGCCATCTCAAGAATCAAACCAAAAATGAGATTTTGTACCTCCTTTATAAATTGAAAATAAGCCATCCTTAATCAGATCAACCCCTTTCTTGAGTGTACTCCAGACCACCAAGCCTTTCCCCACCAAGGGATAATGAGGAATATCAATTTGAGGGATCCCTGAGAAGTATTTATGCATTAATACCCTGGCCCAAATTCCATCCTGCTCCACACACCACCACTAATACAATTTGGTAGCTAGTGCCATCCCTGACAATGATGACTGCCTTAACCCAAGGCCACCAAACTGCTTTGGGCTACAAACAATGTCCTATCTGACAAGACTCCATTTAGAGGACAATAAGCTACCAGTCCATAAAAATTGTCTTGCTAAGGAATCTAATTCCTTAACAAAGCCCAAAGGGGCCACCTGAATCATACATCTATAAATGGGGAGAGCTTGCACCACAGATTTGAGCAATTGAACATGACCCGTAAAGGACAACCACCTATGGGTCCAGTGATTAACTTTCACACAAAATTTATCTAGAATATTCTGCCAATACTCCCTAGGAAGTCTTCCAATAGAGATGGGAATACCAAGATAGGTCAAAGGGAGAACCCCAGTCTAAAATCTCAAGATATGAGAAATTCTCCTCTGAATGGAGCCTGGAGTATTGAAGAAAAAGATGGAAGACTTATTTTCATTAATCAATTGGTTGGAGGCTATAAGATAAACATCTAACACCTTGCATATATTCGAAGCTTCCCTAATTGTAGCCATACCCATCAAAGTAGTGTCATCCACAAACTGCAAGTGAGACTATGGAGGTAATCTACCTCCCCACCCCCACCCTTGAATGAGACCTAACTCCACATTCCTTATCAAGCGTCCCAAACCCTCAACAAGAAGAAGAAACAAGTAAGGAGAGAGGGGGTCACCCTACCGCAAACCTTGAGAGGCACCAAAGAGCTCAGAGTGCTCGCCATTTATTAACATAGAGAAGGATATCGAAGTAACACAACTCATAACCCAATAAATCCACTCATCCCCAAAACCAAAAGCACCAAGGACCTTCTGAAGGAAAGACCATCGTACGTGGTCATAAGCGTTAGCCATATCAAGCTTGATGAACATTACCTTATCATTGGAGCTGGCCATAGAGTGAATGGTTTCAGTTGCGATTACAATTCCATCTAGAATCTGACGTCCCTCCACAAAACCACTCTGTTCCTCTGAAATCAACACTTTAAGCCACTTTTTCAACCTATCAGCAATCAACTTAGAGATAATTTTATAAATTACATTGCAAAGAGAGATAGGCTGAAATTGACTTAACTTATCCACCTCCTCACACTTTGGGATGAGAGCAAGGAAGGTAGAATTTAGGGCTCGTAACATCTGTTTATTCTTATGAGATTCTTGAACAACTGCCAACAAGTCCAACTTGATAATCTCCCAAAATTCTTGAAAGAACTCAGTCGGGAAACCATCAGGGCTAGGAGCTTTCCCCCTCTTCATTTGAAACACAGTCCCCTCTAGCTCCTCAATCAAGATATTACTCATAAGTTGTTCATTCATCTCCCTAGAAACCAAAGAAGGGATACAAGAAAGGACCTGGGCTTCCTCATCAAACCCCCCTTGCGAGTCTTCTTTGAATAATGAAGCAAAATATTGCTTAGCTTCCTATATAATTTCATGGAAAGAAGAAAGAGTTTCACCCCTGTCATTCACCAGAGTAGAAATATAATTGCCATGTCTCCTAGCTTTCACCGAGTTGAAAAAAAATGCAGTATATTTATCCCCTTCCTGAAGCCACTCAATTCGAGCCTTTTGTTTCCAAAAAACCTCCTCTCGTAGCTCACACTCTTCTAGTGTTTTCAAAGCCTTTTAACCAATTCAATTGAAAATATATAGTAAAAATCATTTTTTTTCAATAAATTTAAATTGATAATCTATAATATATTATAATTTTAATCTTTATAATCTAATCAATCAAGACACCCTCAATCAATTTATGCTAAGATTAAATCTTACAATTTAAATTTTTTCAAGCAAAAATTTTAACACATTTTGTAGAATGCTTATTCACCTCTCTCTCTCTCTCTATATATATATATATATATATATGAACTGTACATCAAATTATAATTTTTTTAATAAATTTAAATTGATAATAAATTTTGATTTTTATAATCCAATCAATCAAGACACCCTCAATCAACTTATGTTGAGATTAAATCTGATTATTTGAGTTTTTTACAACAAAATATCTCAACAAATTTTTAAGACTCTTTATTCACTTCTATTTTTGATAATGTACACTAAATTGTAACTTCTTCAACAAATTTAATTAAAGATATTTAGTGAAAATTATATAATTTTTAATAAGATTAAATTGATAATTTATAGTAAATTATAATTTTAATATTTATAATTTAATTAATTAATACACCCTCAATCAACTTCTACCGAGATCAAATACTACTATTTGAATTTTTTTTCAACTAAAAATATAAATTGATTTTCAAGACTTCTTATTCACTTTTATTTTTAAATATTTATTTGTGAATGGTACATTAAATTATAACTTCATTAAATTTAATTAGTAATTTGTAGTAAAAATTATAATTTTTTAAATAAATTTAAATTGGTAATTTATAGTAAATTATAACTTTGAAATTTATAATCTAATCAATTAAAATACTCTCAATCAACTTGTACCGAGATCAAATCTTAATATATAAGTTTTTTATAATAAAAAGTTTCAATAAATTTCTCAGACTCTTTATTCACCTTCATTTTTATACATCTATTTGTGAATGATACATTAAATTATAATTTTTTAAAAAATTAATTGAAAATATGTAGTAAAAATTATAGATTTTTTAACAAATTTAAATTAGTAATCTATAATAAATTATAAATTTAAGATATTTATAATTCAACCAATCAAGATACCCTCAATCAACTTGTGTCAATATTAATTCTCATTATTTAAATTTTTTCAACAAAAAATCTCAACAAATTTTTAAAAATTCTTATTCATTTCTATTTTTGAATATTTGTTTGTAAATGGTACACTAAATTATAATTAAAAAAAAAAAAAATGATTGATAATTATTAATAAAAATTATAATATTTTTAACAAATTTAAATTGATAATCTGTAATAAATTATTACTTTGATCTTTAGAATCTAATTAATCAAGACACATTTAATAAACTTATGTCAAGATCAAATTCCATTGTTTAAATTTGTTTAAACTAAATTTCTTAATAAATTTCTAAGACTCCTTATTCACCTCTATTTTTGTCTATCTGTTTGTGAATGATATACTAAATTATAATTTTTTTAATAAATTCATTAAAAAATTTATAGTAAAAATTATATGTTTAAAAAAAAAAAATTAAATTGATAATTTGTAGTAAATTATAACTTTAATTTTTATAATTTAATTAACCAAAATATTCTCAATAAACTTGTGTCGAGATCAAATCTCACTGTTTGAGTTTTTTTAAACTAAAAATTTCAACAAAATTTTAAGACTCTTTATACACCTCCATCTTTGTCCATCTATTTAGGCATGGTAAATTATAGTGTGATGTTTTCTACAAGTTCAACTTATAATCTATATAAAAAAAATGTCCTACTTTATTTAATCCATTCTATCGCTTTGGTTAATTTTTAATAGCCTTTTTGTTCCTTTTTACCATATAATTGCATGACTATTTAACTTGGTAAAAATAATATCTTCTTCACCAAATTTAATTTGTAATCTGTAGTTAACTATAACTTTGATCTTTATAATCCAATCAATCAAAACACTCTTAATAAAATTATGCTAGATTAAAATTTTAGTAAATTTTCAAGAATTTTTATTCACCTCTATTTTTGTCTTTATGAATGGTACACTAAATTATAATTTTTTCAATAAATTCAATTAGTAATTTATATAAAAAATTATATCTTTTTTAGTAAATTTAAAATTATAATTGATAGTAAATTATAAATTTGATCTTTATAATCCAATTAATCAAGACACATTCAATCAACTTGTATCGAGATTAAATCTCATTGTTTGAATTTTTTTTCAATTAAAAATCTTAGTAAATTTACAAAACTCTTTATTCACCTCTATTTTTGTTTATTTATTTCTGAATGCTACACTAAATTGTAACTTCTTCATCAAATTTAACTAAAAATTTGTAGTTAATATTATAACCTTTTTAGTAAATTCAAATTGATAATCTGTAATAAGTTGTCACCTTTATATTTAGAATCTAATAAATCAAGACACCCTCAATCAATTTATGCTGAAATCAAATTCAATTGTTTAATTTTTTTTAATAAATTTTAAAGAATCTATATTTACCTCCATTTTTATCTATATGTTTAAGCATGATAAATTATAATGTGATATTTTGCATGTTTAACTTATAATCTACGTAAATAAATGTGCCCTATTTTATGGAATCTATTCTATCATTTTAACTAATTTTTAAGAGTCTTTTTGTTCTTTTTTACCATAGGGTTGCATGACTATTCAACTTGATAAAATTTATAACTTTACTAAATTTAATTCGTAATCTGTAGTAAATTATAATATTGATTTTTATAATCCAATCAATCAAGACATAATCAACTTATGTTGAGGTCAAATAGCACTATTTGGGTTTTTTTTCAATTAAAAATCTCAATAAATTTTTAAAATTTCATATTCATCTTTATTTTTATATATTTATTTATGAATGGTACAATAAATTATAGTTTTTTTAACACATTCAATTAAAAATATCTAATTAAAATTACATCTTTTTCAATAAATTCAAATTGGTAATCTGTAGTAAATTATAACTTTGATCTTTATAATCTAATCAATCAAGACACCCTCAATCAACTTGTGTCGAGATCAAATCCTATTGTTTTAATTTTTTAATAAAAAATCTTAGCAAATTTTCAAGTCTCTTTATTCACCTCTATTTTATCTATCTATTTAAGCATGATAAATTATAGTGTGACATTTTCTACTAGTTTAACTTATAATCTATATTAAAAAAGTATGCCCTGCTTTATTGAATCTATTATATCGCTTTGGCTAATTTTTAATAGATTTTTTGTTTATCTTTATCATAAGGTTGCATGACCATTTAACTTGGTAAAACTTATAACTTCTTCACTAAATTTAATTCATAATCTATACTAAATTGTAACATTGATCTTTATAATCTAATCAATTAAGACATAATCAATCAACTTGTGTTGAGATAAAATCTCATAGTTTGAATTTTTTTCAACCAAAAATTTCAATAAATTTTTAAGACTCGTTATTCACTTCTATTTTTGTCCATCTATTTGTGAATGATACACTAAATTGTTGTTTTTTTAGCAAATTCAAATAAAAAATTATAAAAAATGTAAGCTGAATTAATTGTTAAGTGGGCACACATCTAAATGTAACATATGGATTGAGCTAGAGATGGAGTAGATTTCATGTGTGCTTATGTTGAATGGGGAACTATGAAACATGGAAAGGGTATATGAAGAGAGCTTTGATTAGTAGAGGTTTGTATCATATTATTAGATGTTAAGTTTATGTTCTGATCCAATATGGGAAGCTAATTGAATATAAGAACCATGTGTGCCTATGTTGGAAGGAAAAAACTATGAAACATGGCATGGGTATATGCTACATTACTAGACACTATTGTTTAGGTTCATGGACATGATATGATTCACTATCATGTATGGGTTCAGGTGCAATTTATAGGGGATATGGGCTGGATACACCTTACCCCTACAAATACACTCATATACATCCACAAACGTATTTGGGTATATCTACAAGGTGCAGGGCGTATCCCACATGTATCCCCTATGTGTCCAAAGGAAAACCTAGATTAAAAAAATAATTTTTTTTAACAATAAGACAAACATAGACTTCAAAAAATAATTAAAAACATTCTAAACTATACTGTTGACCTAAGTAATTACATTCACCTATCAATCCTCATTTGCTCATCAATCTTCTTCACCCATCATCACTATTTATCTATTGTGGATGCAAATGTGAACCCTACATCACCATTGTAGTGGGCATTAGGAAACATTAATTATGTTCTCCTTGGGTTTGAGTGTGTCCACACTGCATCCATCATCCAAGCCATATCTAGAGTTGAAGCTTTAAACCTCAGTGAACTACGAAGAACCAGACTTGCCAATAATGGAGACCAAGGCACAATGGTATGTATTTTATTTATTTTTAATTTGTTTTAATAATATTTTTATTAAGTGTTATTTTATATATTAGTTTTTTCAATTTTAATTTTTTAACTAGTTTTTTTTTTTGTAAATTTGTTTATAATGTTTTTTAACTATTATTTGTAGCTAGTTTTAATTTTATTTTGTTATTCTTTTAAAAACTCTTTCAATAAATGCTAATTTTTTAAATTTTAGTAATAATATTTATTTATTTTAATTATGGGCTATAAGGATTTACTAAAATGTCTCACACTGCAATTGCTAGTTTGATGGGCCAAGGGATAACCTTTGAATCTGATTTATGAGTGCCTCTTTGAAAGTATGTGATAATCCTAGAATAACTGTCAGATGGAAGGTGTTTCCTTTGGATTTATTTGAAGTGTAACTATACATATGATATCTTGTATAATTGGGTGAAAACCTATTTATGTGTAACCCTAGATCTAGAATTAAAGCTTAATGGGCTAAATGTAAATAGAAAACTAGGAAAGGGCTTGCCACAAACAAAGATCCTTGCATACATCAAAGAGAAAGAAGCAAGAGATGTCATTTTTGGGAAAATATCAAAGAATTCTTTGAGAAAGAAAGGATCTACATTTACTGAGACACTTGTTGATCCATCTCATGATAATGTTGTGATCTCATCACACCCATTTCTTTCTACACCTATGGCAGCCATAGAAGAAGATGATTCACCTCTTAGTCACAAGAGAACAAAAGATTTAGACCCAATGGAAAATGTATTTTAGAATCAATCTAGGGGCATATTAGAGTAGAGAATTGCACATTATGTTTCTGCATGTGGTCTGCCATTTAATTTTATTATATCACCATACTATAAGGATATAATGAGATCTATTAATGATGCCCTTAAAGAGTTCATTGACCTAGGATATGAAAATGTGCACACTACCTTGTTGATAAAATAAATAAACTATGTTGAAAATGCATTAAATCCCAACACAGATACGTGAATCAAAATAAGAGTATCCATCATTTTTGATGGGTGGAAAGATATGACAAAGAGGCCATTAATTAATGTACTCATAGTGTGCCCTAAAGGGCCAATTTTTTAGGGTTGCTAATTATGAGGGACAAATGAAATATGCACAATTCATTATAGACATCCTGATAAACTTCATGGGGCCTCAAAACATTATCTAGGTTGTAATGGAAAACACAAAAAAATTCAAATTTATGGGCATGTTGGTTGAGGTAAGGTATGTGTACATATTTTGGACACCTTGTGTTGTTCATTCCCTCAATATTATGTTGTAAAAATTAAGGACCAAAATTTATTGGATCAAACAAGTATATGAGAAGGAAAGCGAGATCTAAATGCTTATAATCAACCATCATAGGTCTTGAGACATCTTCAAGGCCTTCTCAAAGTTGTATTAATTAAGGCAAAAAAAAAATTAATAAGTCATGAATCATATATATTTTTAATTTAATTTTGTAAGTTTGTAATTTGTAGGATTTATATTTTTGAACCTTTTATTAATTTTAATTTTGTATTAAGCTAGTGAGACTCAGTTTGTCTCACAAACACTCATCTTGAGCAAAATTGTCATGATGCATGAGGCATTAAACAGCATGGTTATCAAAAAAATTTAGAGTGTATGGAGGCATGAAAATAGTGAGAGGGATACAAAGGTGAAAATGTTGATTCTTGATGATATGTGATGGGAACATGTAGAATATTTGCTCAATTTTACCAATCCCATTGTGGCTATGTTAAGATTTATAGATATGGATCATCTATGTTTGGGTGAGATTTATGATGGAATCAACTCAATGATTGATAAGGTTAGGTCAATCATAAAGGCCAAACAACAAGATCCTATGGAGAGGTTCTTCAAGGAAGTGTAGTCACATCTCATAGAAAGGTGGAACAAAATGACCACCCCATTGCATTTTCTTATTTTTACCTTGATGCCCAAATACTATAGTAGAGAGATCCTTTATTTGCCCAAGAGGGTCACACCATATGGGGATGTTGAGGTTGGTGATGGATATAATGCAACATTCTCTCTAGACTCTTCCTCAATCTAGAAGTAGAAGACATAGTTATGGAAGAGTTTGGGCATTTTATAGCCTTTGGAGATCACTCCCTTGATGTAATTAATGACAAGTATAAGGACACTAACTTGTGGTGGTACCTCTAATGGTAAACATCCACCCATCTCCAACCACTTGCAATAAAAATTCTATCACAAGTAAATTTTTTAATTTTTATTAACTTTTTACTCTTTTTTTTGATGTTTTATTCTAAATTTTATAAATTCTAATTAAATTTTTAGCTTGCCTCAATAGGTTGTAAGTTTATCCTCAACTAAGCAGAACTGGGGTAGTTATTCCTTTATCCACTCAGTTATGTGCATTCTAACTTGTGTCTTCTCACACATAAATAACATGATTACAAGGAAGGGGCAACAAAGTGTTGGGATGTGAACCCAAAGAATACTAACTGGGATGCCTCCATCGTGTACCTTTCATTGCTCAACACAAAGCTAGATGATAATTCATGTGACCTACATAGTGGAGCTAGTGGGAGTGGCACTGCTACTACTTATCGTTATAATGAACCACATGATGATGCTCTCAATGAAGACATTTAAGTCAAGGGAGAATATGAATATGGTGAAATTCGAATAATGAATATGTTGATTTATCTTTTTTTTTGTCTATATATTATAACATTTATTATTTGTACCTTTTATAAGACTAATTTAAGTTTGACCTTGAAATATTATGATATTTGGCATTGAATTATTTAGTATGTTTTGTGGTTATTTAACTTATTTTTTTTCCTCTATGTATATTATGTGGTTAATTTTAATTATATGGCTATATTTTTTTATTTTTTTAATATATTTTTGTATGGTTGTATCCAGGCCCCCAAAAAATCCTTGTATCCACGTATCTAATTCTCGTAAACATATCTATATTGGTACTTAGGGTATATAAAGAGAGTTTTGATAGGAAGATATTTGTAGAAGATTATTACATGTGAATCTTATGATCCAACCTAATATGAGAAGATAATTGAATATAAGAACCACTTAGTATTAGCCTATAGATTTTTTATTTGTCATAGTGGCATAATATACATCATCATAATTATGGCTTGAAAAGCCCTAATAAAGTCTAGGAGAAACTCTCAAGAAGTTGTTTGAGAATGGAGTTTTTAATTGCATTTTCATTGATAGTGTGAGCATGGAGTCCATCAAGGATATTCACCATTTGTAATTCCTCAATCAAAGGCCTTTGGAGAAGATTTTTAAATTAAGAAAGAAGTGTAAGGATAACAATGGAGATGAAGGGCATGGTGATGATGCTTATAATTCTAGTGATAGTAATTATAAACTTGATGATTCTTATAATGATTTCGTTGAAGGTACTTTTGATAATAGTAATAACACTTCTCATGTGATAATACATTTGATGTTTGTGAGCATGGAGTCCATCAAGGAGATTCACCATTTATAATTCCTCAATCAAAGGCATTTGGAGAAGATTTTTGAATTAAGAAAGAAGTGTAAGGATAACATTGGAGATTAAGGGCATGGTGATGATGATTCTAATTCTATTGATAGTAATTCTAAACTTTATGATGCTCCTAATAATGATGTTGAAGATAATTTTGATAATAGTAATGACACTTCTCATGTGATAATACATCTGATGTTAGGAAGATCACTAATATTGGTGATGATACTTATGGTGTTATTGATGGTACATATCATAATAATGCCTTGGATATCTCTACTAACATTGGTTAATTTGAGAATCATATCAAAGGCATTAGTTTTAAGTTGATTCAGTAAATGGGTTATATGGGTGGAAAACTTGGTAAGAATTAATAAGTTATTGCCAATCTTATCAAGGCAATATTTAGGCCAACTACCACAAAACTCAATTACCCTAAGGCTATGTTTGGAGATGATTCTTTGTAACTTGAGAGTGGATCATCAAGAGGATATTTCCAACATCAACATCCCCACATGGAAAAAAGGGTGTGTTCTAGGACTCAATATATGTATTTGGATGGTGGTCATACTCATTTATGGGAGTATATATGGCATGATGTTACTAATTTTGAATGGATTTATTCTAGGTCACAAAGCTACTAATGCTTATCTTTTAAGACTACATACAGATATATTTCCTCAACAATGGGAGCCAATCATTTTGATGGATTCTCTATTGCATTTGATGGATGGGTGGCCTTGTGAGAATGGGCCATCCCATGGAATCAACATTATTACATTTATTTCATATTCCTTAAAGGAGGTTTGGAGGGATATTGGAAATCATGTGTATGAAGAGGAACAAATTTATTGTTATGTTGGAGGTCATGTGTCCAAAGGGGACTAAATTTATGGATTTTTTGTGGTTTGAATCTTGTGAAAGACTTGCAAACCATGGACAAGATCATAAATTGTTAGATTAAATTTAAATTTGAAAACTTCAGTTTGCAATATTAACTTTCAAAGTTTCAAGTTTTAACATAACATATATCAAAACATTAGTTACAAATTTCTTGACCCTTTTTCATTAAATAGAGATAGATGAACTGAGTATATATGATGACACATGAGTTCTAGTTTGTTGTTAAGATGTGTATCATGTTGCCTCAAATTCTACCTTCTTTGAATCTGAATGTGTAAAACCTTCTCTAACAAGATCATTGGATACAACATTAATATTTTTAACTATTAAACTTTCTTCATGCACTGCATCTCTTACTGGTTGGATAGAGGGATCCTGGGAGTCCTTAAAACCCTTGAAATAATATATTTTATAATTTTCAATGACAAACACTTAGAGAATGAGATCAGACATTTGACTGAAGTGTTCAAAAGGAATGGTTATATAGGGAAACGTATTATTAGAGCCTTCAAATTAGATAAGAACACTCTAGTTAGAATTAGAACTCTGGTTGATACCCCTAATAGACCTACGATTTTCCTTCCATATGTTTACTTGTATTTATAACAAAATTTTAAAAAAACTAAAGAGTAAGAACATCTCTACTACATTTCTTCCTTACAAAAAACTTAAGAGGTTGGTCAAGTCATCCAAAGCCAATTTAGAACCAACTCTTAGAATTGGAGTGTATGAAGTTGATTACTTTTGAAGGATGTCTTATATTAGAGAGATGGGTCACTCCATCAACACGAGGGTTAATGAACATGTGGAAGATATAAACAAAGAAAGATTTGTTAAATTATCTTTAGTAAAAAATTATTTTGAAATGCATCATCATATTTTCATTGAGAATATCAAAGTGTTAGCTATAGCGGACTACTACTTTAAACATCATCTTAGAGAAGATAGTATAATTTTTGCAATTATGAATACAATTTAAATAGGGATTTTGGTATAGGATTAAACCAATATTTTGGACCAATAATTAACTTACTCAAAAAATGATGATTTGAATCTAAGATTCTTCCTTTTGTTTATTTTTTTCTCCAGTAGGCATTGTCATCATGGTTCTCATGGAGTCTCAATGTTTATCTCTTCTTGTCCCCTTTATATTTCATCTTGCTTGTGTCTTTATTTTCATTAAAATACGTATTCTATTAACCAGTTCATTCCTTTCTCTTCATCCAAAATTGGAATTTCCAATCTTATTTCATCAATTTTTTTAGTTTTTTGTATCTTCAAATCGCTATAATATCAACCTTTTTAGAACTCCTTTCTGATTATACATGTTGTTTCCAGTTGTTACCATTATTTAAAGTATTAAATTTTGGTTTTTAACCAACTATAATATATTAATATTTAGCTTCCTGATCTTGTCAATAGAGTTTTAATAAATTTACATCTTTTAATCTTTTATTATTTCTCTTTTTATTAATTTAATCCCTAACTACCAAACTCCATAAAACTTCATTGTTAACATCTATAAATAGAAAGCTATGTCTACAATCTTATCATACTTTTATCTAATATTGATGATGGTTCATGAAGTGTGATCCAAAATGTTGATTTAAAATATTCACATTGTTTATCAAAAAAAAATTATTCTTGAATTAGTCTTGTAGGCTTTACATATTTTGATTGGATAGAAAGTCCATTGTATGTTATATGTTTACTCTTTGTTCTACAGGGAAAATAAGATAAATGTGTATTAATATATCATAAAAATTACAAAATCCCAAGCCCTAGTCTAGACAAGATGAAGGAACAATAGCTAAAATCTATTTAGCTAAAATCTATTTACAAGACATTTACTTTTCATCCTAATAACTACAAAAAAGTAAGACATTTTTTTTTTAATGAAAGATAGAATTTAGTCTTATAGGCTTTAAATTTTTATTTAATGTAGGTTATATGTTTACTCTTTATTTTAAAAGTAAAATAAGATAAATGTGTATCAATATAGCAAAAAAATTACAACATCCCAAGCCCTAGTCTAGACAAGATGAAGGAACAATAGCTAAAATATATTTACATAACATTTACTTTTCATCCTAGCAATGCCAAAGAAGTAAGACAACAAAAAATAAAAAAAGAAAAGACATAATTTAGTCTTGTAGGCTTTACATATTTTGAATGGATAGAAAGTATATTGTATGTTATATTTTTACTCTTTATTCTTTAGGTAAAATAAGATAAATGTGCATTAATATAGTAAAAAAATTACAACAACCCAAGCCCTAGTCTAGACAAGACAAAGGGAAAATATCTAAAATCTATTTATAAAACATGTACTACTTATCCTAATATCTCTAAAGAAGTAAGACAACCAAAAACAAAAACAAAAAAGACAAACTTGAAACCCTGTGTACAAACAATGGACTGTCTAGGGACTAATGAACTGCTTCACTAGGGAAAATAGCTAAAATATATTTAAAAAACATTTATTATTCATCCTAATATATCTAAAAAAGTAAGACAATAAAAAAAATAGAAAAATCAAAATTGAAACCCTGTGTACAAACAATGGACTATCTGGAGACTAATGAACTGCTTCACCACTAGATCCATTTCAAAAACCTCAGTATTATTATCCATTTTTTAAGAAAAATTAGCTTCAAATAGCTGAAGTTTTACAAAATAGGGTATGATGAAACATAAAATAATTAGAGTGTAAACATTTACCCTTCCTTACACTTTGCATGGCACTCTGGGTCTTACTCCTCCATTGTAGCATGTTCATCATTATAAGGGTTCCAACTAAGGACAACAAGAATAAGGAGAAGAATATACAAAAAGGGTTTTGATTCTCCCCCATGAATAAAAGCTTCCATAGAAGTTTTAGGCTAAACAACATGAATTTTGTTAGAGGACTACTATGAATTCTATCACATTACCTCAACAAGTCTTTTCCTCTTCCTTTCAGTGGTGAGGAGTTATTCAATAGCCTCAGTTCTACTTTGGAGTTGCTTGAAGTTATGACTTAATTAGAAGAGGAAAAATTTATAGTGTTAAATTCACTCCTACAACATCTTTTATGAAACATTGAAATATTTTTGCTGTTGTATGCAAATCACCATAAGAGCAATGCATTTTTCCATGAAGGAAATGCCAAATCCCTTTTCATCAATTTTCTCACCCACTTGATGAATGATATCAGTAACAAAAATGAGGGAAATAATTAAGGATGAGTGATCCTTATTTTCATTAAGGGTTTGTATCTATAGAATGTTCTGGAGGGTTACACAAGATGAGATAGATGTGTGGATAAATCTAAAGACATTAGATTTTATATAGCAAGAGGCAACTACCAACTAGGACCCAAAAGTCTAGACATGTCACTAATTATATGAAGCGTTCTTCAAAATTTCCTAATCATCTATTTGAATAGATTTTAGCCTGGAATAATAGATGATATGCTACACACAATCAAGAAGTGGAATGGGCACTTGAGAATGTGGAGTTGTTGATAACACAAGATAATTTTTGAACATGAGTAGTGGACACTTTTGTGAAAAGAGTGGTGGAGAGTTACATTTTGAAGTTTACAATGACTACTTACACCTTAGTGGATGAGGCATTGACAAATTTCATCACCTCCCCATAATAAAAAAATTAGGAATAAGTCTACATTGTGTATAAAGATATTTCTTGTTGATACAAAAGTGGGGACTTAGATGGGAGCAATGACCTACCCACATAACAAGGACCAAATGTGTATGAGTCTAGGAATCATGGAGAATGAGTTTAGGCTAGATATGAAAAAGTGTGAATGGAGAAGGTAGATCCAAGAATAGAGCACCATTATAGGTGGGCTCAACATAGTGATTATGATTTAACTAAATTTGAGAGGATAAATAATAACCCAAGAAGATACACATAAGGAACACAACCAATTGTTGAGATATGGTCAAGAGAATGAAGACAATTAAAAAATGCAATGATGAGAGGGAACAATAATTGGTGGATAATGAATTTGGATTAATTATGAGAAAGTGTGAAATGGAGAAGGGATCTTAGGATAGAGCACCATGATAGGAGGGCTCAACATAGTGAGTATGATTTAACCACTTTAGAGGGAAAGAAAAGACCCTAATAGGCCACACATAAGGATCACATCCAAATGTCAAGATTTGGTCAAGAGAACTAAGATAATTGAAAAGTGAAATGAATAGAGAATGATAATCGATGGGCCATACGAATAATGGTGATATTGTATGGGTTTCACTAGTGATTGTTGAAGATATAAATGAGAAAAAATCAAAAAGTGGTTGTCAAATCGTCCTAGGGGATCTGAATAGTGGAAAAAATATTTGACTAACTCAAATGAGTCATAGAGGTTAGTAGAGTAGTTGGTAGAGGTTGAGCACTTGGTAATGGTTGAGTAGCTAAACTAGTTAAGTTTATCAAAACCAAGAAAGGTAATTAGAGGAGTTTTCTAAATTTGTGAGGTTATGGAATTAGGGATTAAATGAAATCATTACAAATGTGGTCAAATAGGTGAGTCCAATAAAAAAAATTACAACTAATGTGACTAGGGGTGGAACCATTTAGAATATTAGTGCATGATAAACTAACACAATTAGTATGATAGGGGAAGGGTCTAATAATCCCCCTCTTAAAGGAAATGACACTAGTGGTGGGCCCTCTTAGGAAATAATAAATTTTCCCATGGTAGATATGGAACATCAGGGGATAGAGGCCTTCCTCTAGATAAAACTGGGCATATTCATGGTAGATCAAAAGGCATGGAAGGTCCAACTAATAAATCATCTACGAACCCTAAAAAATTATCAATGAAAATCCTTCAGTGAAGTTGATCATGACTCACACCATTGGTAGTCATGTGAAATCATATGGCAAGCTAAGAATGTTTGAGATCTAGTATGAAAAAATCTATTATTTGAAGCTAATTTGAGTAGACGTGCACACAAATGGTATACTTTATTTGACCCCACAAGAGCACACATGAATTTAGATTAAGTTAGAAGGGTATTTCTCAGTGAACTCAAATATCTTAAACTTGAGCACCAAAACATCACAACAGTAAAGAATATCTAGTAGTTCCTCGATGAATCTATGTAGTCCTAGGATCAAGTTTACAAATATAATAGCAAAATTGTCCTATAATTTAGATCCATCATGACAAAGGAAAAGGTTCATTAGTAGTTTGGTGAATCACCTTTAGTGTGATTTGGTTCAACATACATTTGTCATCCAAAATGAAGCACTAGAATCCACACTAAGGCTATAAGTTGTATACAATCAAAGGGATTCACAAGGCATAGGGTCCTACCTAGAAATTGCATTACAATTGGAGGTAGTAGGTAGTTTGAGCTTACAAGAAAGACTTAATACCTTGCATATCCCCTTGATGATCTATTGCTTGCAACCTTAGCATGGATTTTAGAGATTCTTTTTGGGTGGCAAACATACACTAAACCAACTCATGCTAATAGTGATTTTCTAGATGACCAATGAACCTTTCCTTGTAAAAGGATGGATCTAAATAATAAGACAATTTCACCAACAAATTATTAAACCTTTGATCATAAGACTATGATAATTCATGAAGATATTATTGGATTTTATTTGATGCTATGTTGTTATAATTCTACATTATCTTTAATGTTGTCATGTTTTAGTGTTAAATCTTCTTTAAGGAGTGCAACATAACTATATCACCCCATTCAGAAAGTTGTACAACACTTACATCTAACTAATATATTTCTTTCTCAACAATTCCACATTCTCAAGTTCCATTCCACTTCTTGATTATGTGTAGTAGATCGCCTCTTATTATAGGTCAAGACCCACTAAAATTGATGAGTAGGCATCTCTATGAAGAACACTTCATACAAAAAGTCATACAAGTAGTGATCCCTCAAAAATTTTGGATCCCCATCAATAGGTGCCTCCTATGAAAACTCATGCCACCATGCCCAAAGGCCCTATATATATGGAATATAATAGATAGAGGTGCCCCCGAGCCCTTCATAGATAGAAACTACTAGTCAAGAGATCTATATAGAAGAGGGGACACATATTGCTCAAATGAGATTGGGCATAGGGGACCGATAGGTAACTATATATAGTTAGGGTTATCTATATATGAGGGTGAATCTCCAGAGTTTAGTACATTAGGATTATAGATGCAGGGGACCCAAAATGAATGACAAATAATTAGATTTTATTAGTTTTTTACTAGGAGAATGATGGTGATTAAACCCATGCATTTTGGATTCACAATCCACTCTGACTTGAATGATCCTATATTAAGGGCTAAATTAGCTAAAGGCATGAGAAAAAATTATTATGGAGAGCTGGCTTGGCCCAATTATCTACTATATATTTTTATAGTCATAATTTTAGGTACTATTGCATGTACCATAGGTTTAGCAGTTCTAGAACCATTAATGATCTATCCATGCATCTAACTCTTCTTGTGTAATCCTCTAGAACATTTTTAAACTACAAAGATCATTTAATATCCAAACAATAGAACCAAAAATGTTAGTTTAGTTATCATTTTTTTATTAAGACCTAAACCAAAAAATAAAGACCATTTCACACCAACATATCAGCTCCAAGAGAGCTGCTCACTTAAGGCACACAATGGGTTACTTGGCCCTTTTAGGATTCTATCAATAACAGACTAATTTTTAGAGAAAATATAAAATCAACATAATATACTCAATACAAGTTGTACTTTAATAAAATAATACATCAATGATAACAAAAATGTGCACATAAACAACATCACATCATTTAACCAAAATGGATGATTACAGTGGAAAGATATATGAATGCTTGTAAAGATGAAATCAATATAATATACTCAATATAAGTATACTTTAATAAAATAAGACATCAATGGAAACAATAATGTGCACATAAACAACATCACATCATATAACCAAAATGAATGACTACAATGGCAAGATACATGAATGCTCTCTCTCAGCTATCCATCCCAAGGCCTCTTATATAGGTGTGGGCTTAATATAATATGGAATAATTAGGTATACCAACCTAATGTGTAATTTTAATGTGCCTACTACATAAGCCCTAAAAACATGAAAAATAATTCTAAGAACATAGACCATATCACAAAAAGGGTCTTATGTCCCATTTATAACACTACATCATACTGCAGCCATGTATATACAAAAATATAACAACAATACATCAATTAATTTATTGCACCAACATGAATGCTATCAATAATGGTATCAAGATCATTTATTAAGGATGCGTGATCCTTTTTTTCATTAGGGGTCCTCTTGGGGTTAGTGTAACTATCTGGTTGGTTAAGAGGGAGCCTCCTTGGAATAGGTGAGAGCTCAACTAAAATTAGAGTAAGGGATCCATTTAGTTTGATGATGCATGGAGAGGACTTGAAAATTCTCTTGTTGGGTTTATTATTTTGCATTCCAACATTGAGACCAAAGATATTTATCTACTAAAACCTATAATTTAGATTAAGAACTAAATGCCTCCCTTGATGTTGATTGTAAAGCTAAGATGCAAAATTATTGATTATGTTGAGGAATCCTCATATGTAAAAGAGGACATCTAGGCCTTGGAACATTAAATGCATAACAAGGAAGGATATTACCTGATTGTTAATTCTTAGCCCTAAGATGAGTTTCCCCTTGTTTCCAAGCTGGAAAGGTTACCATGTTGATAGTTTCCTTCTCATCTATTCTGATGGGTTAATACTTCCTTTATGGGGAGGTAGCCAAAGTCACTATATTCTGATTTCCATAGTTTGGCATTGTTATTTTCTTATATTTGACTCTCTTTCTCTCCCTTCTTCTCAAACTTGCAAAGGCTTGTGAGGATATCAAAGGACTTGCATTTATAGTAAGTTATTGTTCCTTTGTTCTGTAGCTATTTAATTATCCATTGAAAATCATGATAGAATAATGTTTTTGTCAATGAAGGATGAATATGATGTGATTTACCCTTGTAAATATTTCTATTATTTATTTATTCCATGTTAATAAAGAGTGTATGCTTACAATTATGGTGGCATATCTCTTTGAGTTCTTGAGTTATTTGTTGTTTTATTTATGTATTTTTTTGTGCACTCTAAGCGTGTTATATCAATTGGTATCATAGTCTCACTGTCTCTATATTTTTTGTTCCAAAAATTTATTTTTAGATTTCAAGACTTACAGATTTTCATATTTCTAATTTCCACATCAAATTAATGATTTAATTTTGGATTTTTGACCTTTGACATACTAACTATATACCCAACACCTTTTCTCTTAGCACTTCCATATGATCTAGATGGCCAATCAAATGAGAATTCTAAAAATTTCTAAAAATAATTTGTTTTTAGTTTTTGATACATTTTCATACTTTACATTTTCAAGGCCTTTCAGTGTAGATTTGGACCCTAAACTTTGGTTAGGTTCCCTACATGGTTTCTAGAGGCATTCTTGTCGATGAGATAAGAGATATCACACTAAAGAGTGGCACCACTAAAATAATAACATCATCAACCAAAATTAAGCTATTTATCTACTTCTATTAGTTATTTCCACTTATAAGGTGGATGTGTATCATCTCCATATGGGGTGACCTTTCGATTCCCATTGGGAACCCTTCATTTTATGTTTTTATTAACTTTTTAGTTTTCACATTATATATCTATAAATTATATAGTATGGAATGAATAAGGAAGAGTTGAAAGTATGCATCTCTCCTATAGAGATTTCCAATTTTGTATATACTCTCTTTTACAATAAATTACTATTGTTTCTGCAATTCTAGTTATGTTTATTTTAATTTCTACTTTTGTAACACATTAAACTCATTATTAGCGTGTGTTATCCATCAAATTACATTCATAATTTGGATCACCATATAAGTTTTTAGAGACATTCTCAGCTGCTATGGATTCACAAACATAAAACTCCTTAGGAAGTCACTCTCAGTTCCAGTTGTTCCCTACTATTGTTATCTTTTTCTGTGTAAGATCGAGTCTACCAAATTGGGTCTTTCTACTAGCTAAACCTCACATGACAAAAATATTATATGAAGAGCCATTCTCCTCAAGTAGGTAACCATGTTGTTTTTCTCTAATTGATTCAAAAATCTCTATTCATTTGCAGTATTAATTGTAAATTTTTTTGCTGATTGCTAGTTTTTTTAACACACTATATATTCCCATAATTATCTAAAAGGCATTTCCTTTCCTATTTCCCCACAACCTTTTTATTTTGCTTCTTAAGATCTTCCATATGCCATACCCATCTGAACACAAATAAACTCCTATTTTGCCTTATTGGCTGAAGGAGATAAGTATAAAGCTAGGTAAATTTTAGGGTCCCCAAGTTCATCCATGCATATGAGGCCACCCCATACTCCCTATATGCTAAATATATCTATGTAGGGATGCACTAAATTGTGGTACCATCATATAGGGTATAAATACTCTACTCCCCTATGGATTTGAACTTATGCCTCACTAATGAGAAATAATATAAAATTAATATGATTTAGTAAAAAGGGCATAGGCTTTGAAATTTCCTTATTTAATTTTATATAAAGGGAAGGGGAGTATGCACTACTAAGGATATTTAATAAACATCTTATGTTTAGTGGGGTCAATATTTAAAGTGTAGGGAATTATTTGTATTTTTCCCTCATTTTTTTGGAATTATTTGTCTTTTTCCCTCTTTTTTGTATGGAAGTTATATCACTTGGAACCCTAGAAAACTATTGTCATATTCTTATTTCCTTCACTATAATATTTGTGTCATTGAAAATCACTAAAGAAAAAAAATAAGGGACTTTTATGTGACATTTTATTTTATCACATTATTATTTTTTGGTCAAAAAGCACCTTACATGTAATTGAGAACCCTGACTCAACCCAAACTCCTTTAACATAGGCTACATGACCAATGATAGAAATAGAATGTATTCCAACTCAAGCTTGTTCATGAGATGAAAAACATGCTACAACATCTCATGGGACAACAATAAGGCATAAAAAAAGTTTACTTCACCATCCCAATTGCACAAATTACTTTCCAATCACCAAGATCTCCAATCCCCATTTTAATGGCATAATCAATGGAGGTAAATTGGTTGCTTGGATTCATAGTCTAGAGTCATATTTTAATGATAGAACAAGCAATATGATTGCAACACTAGCCAAATATATATATATATATATATATATATATATATATATATATATATATATATATATATATATATATATAATAGCAAAGACATTCACCATGAAACAATGATAGCAAAGTTGAACACACCATAACAAATATATAATGTGAGAAAACCTCATGAAGAGGTAAAAAATCCACTAGGATTATTTATTATTTGAGAAATATAATATACCCAATACAAGATTTCTCTTCTTTCTCTTCTTTATTTTTTCATTACATATTACAATATAAACTCTTTATTATATAGGCAAGTTAATCTTCCCATTATAAATTACCTTTTCCAACCACCACATTAATGGGTCCAACATATCTAAAAGTCATTTAATATATTTTATTATTTATTTAGATGAGGATAAACACATGATAAATAATAAAATATGTTATTATTTAACTAATGTAATTTAATGTATTAAAGGTACACAAATAACACCACTTAACCACTAGATTAATGGGTCCAACCTCTCAAAAGGTCATTTAATATATTTTATTATTTATTTACATGAAGATAAACTCATGATAAATAATAAAATATATTATTATTTAACCAATATAATTTAATGTATTAAAGGTACATAAATAGCACCACTTGACCATTAATTGTTGCAATACTCCCCCTTAATGTTAAGTGGGGATACATGATGCTTTTTAGGAGGTAACAACATAATAAACTTACACTCCATAAACCATCCACATGATGAGTTTTAAGAGGTAATAATTAAGTGAAACATCCTTCATCATGCCATAGTCACCTTTAAATGAATTATGCTATGTAAACATTATCACCCAAAGGTATTACACTATTTAACTATAGACACCTAAAGGCATTACACTATGTAACCACAATCACATAGTCCCCTTTAAAGAATTACACTATACAACTATAGATACCCAAAGGTATTACACTATGTAACCATAATCATATAGTCACCTTTAAAGGAATTACACTTTACACTCGTAGATACCTAAAGGTTTTACACTATGTCCCCATAGACATATTTAAAGGAATTACACTATGTTACCTCAAACCACTTAGAGTGAGTTTAAGCTAGCATGATTGTGAGCCTACATCCCACAATGAGAATACATCCCATAATTTCTCATGAATAATCAACCAAGAATTTTAGAGTCTTTTATAACATAAAGACCTCCATGATATTATGCATTTGGTACAATGTAGAATTTCATATGAAGTTTATCAAAATCACATAAATTGATATATTACAATGCTTTACAATGAGGAGTATAGAGAGATAGAATGAAAGATACAACCCACATGGCTATTAATAAGTGCCATTGTCATGCACACTCCCCCTCAATATAAACTTTGATAGGCCCAACATTGAATGAACTTTCATAAGATTTAGTTTGTTATTGGTGCATTGTATTTTTCACCAAAGTTATATAATTTTGACTATCAGAAAGAAGGTTGGTATAATGAGGAACTTCCACACAATGTTTTTCTATCATCCTTCATAACAACATGACTTTTTAGCAACTTTCACATAAATTGCTCCAAGTGATAACACCTACACCAAACATAAACACATATCCAAAAGTAGACTTAGCATCGTATGGTTAAAATCATAATAACCAAATAAATTAGCATAATCAAAGAAAAAATAATATAAACCAAACTTTATAGTTCCTTTTATATATCAAAGTATTTGCTTTGATAATTTCTAATGATCTAAGTATGGATCCTGCATCAATATAGAGGCAACAACCATATCTTATGAAATATCTATCCTAGTAATGGTTATATAAATCAAAATATCAATAAGATATTTGTAAATAAAGTTTATATTTATAACACACAATTTTTGGATCAAACTTTAACATAACCTTCAATAAGAGTATATGCAAGCTTGCAATCAAGCATGTTAAATTTAACAAGTAGGTTATGTGATGCACATACAATAAATTCACTAATAATTTGATAATAAGTTAACCAAACATTACATATCTTATTATGAATAATTTATATTATAATTTGAGTAATGAATATATTTTTCTTCATTTGAAATTTGATACTAAAGTTTACGTTTTATACTAAACTGACAAAAAAGGGTTTAGAAAGAAAAAAATTTAACATGTTTTATACTTGATTTTGAAATAAAAAATACATATTATAGTGAGAAAACAACACTAGCCACTTTAGTTGATTTTAAAACAATTCAAAAACACAAATGATTGCAATAAGGGTGAAAGTTGCAAGTGTCACAAAAGTGGACACAAGTGTCATAAATAGTGTCATAAATAACACTATTTTCCCAAATTGTTATAAAAATAATATAAGGAGGTTTAAAATCAACTCAAAGACAATCCTAATGTGTTGAAAACATGACAAAACTTATAAATCAATTGGTTGGATGACTATGGTCTACAAACAGTTGATAGGGTCACAAGTCAAACAAAATATCGAATATGGCACATGCTCCCATGTGAATGATCATGCAGATTGAAAAATAATTTTTTAATAAAAACTAATTTTGGTCAAAAAAATAAATGAGAGGATTTGAACACAAGACCTCTCTTATGCAAGTGAACTAGTAAAATTATGCTAGCCAACTCACCCACTAAACTAATTAACAAAATTAATGCACTAATGTGAATTTAAATCCATTTTTAATTTGATTTTTATTTTTTAAGAAAATAAATAAACTATAAATAAATTATTTTATTAAAATAATATCATGCAAGCATTAATTTTAAATTTAAAAACAAAGGATCTTAAAAAGCATAAGGGGGTCCACTACTTAGGTGGAAAATAAAGGATTAAAAAAATATTGTATTTTTTAAATAATTTATATAAAAATATAACATATCCATTTAATATTTGTTGTTTCATGCATAAAAAAATAATGGTGCAAGGGGAGAGCATAGGAGGGTGGATGAAGCTTTAGGGGATCATTTTTGGAGATTTAAAGCTCAAAACTACAAAGAAAGAGCCCTTCAAAGCCTTTGGGAGAACCCATTCTGAGTTTAAATGATTATAAGATGATTTTTAACTTGTTTTTGCTGCAATTTTTTTTTATAATGATGCCTAGGTAATATATGAAAACTCATATTTCTTCCCAACTCCTCCAATTGGCCTTTCTAAGTGCTTTTGGAGGCCAAGAAATTGACAACCCACCTATCTCAGATCAAAAAAACACTGTAATTTAGTTTTTTCTAATTTTTTAAAGAAGAGGCCATACCAGGTATTATAAGGTCATAAATGGAGGTTTAGTAAAATTGGAATAGGATTTGATAGAGGTTTGCAGGGTCAGGAAAGAGTTTTGAAGGGTTAAAAACTCACAATGTAACCTCTAAGGACTAAAACTAGATTGTAGAAGATCTGATACAATTTTTTTTCATTAATTTTCACCAAAGAGGCTGTACAAGGCCATATTATGGCTTTTAGGGAGACAAAATCTTTAAAAAATTGAATCATTTTGATCAAGAAGCTCTACAAGAGGGCAATCGGGATAGAAAACAATGAAATCCAATCCTTTAAACTAAAAAAATGGAGGTAAAAGTAAATAGAAACAAATTTATAATTTTATTAATGATAAAAATGACTCAAAGGGTCATACCATCATGCTCAGGTAATGCAATGAAAAAATATTTTAGTGTTTCTATAGGAGATCTTGAATAGCCAAGCAAAAATTTACAGATTTATAGCTAGAAACAAGATTTTCAATATATATATATATATATATATATATATATATATATATATATATATATATATATATATATATATATATATATATATAACATGAAGATATTTAACATGAAGATCTTAACACTAGAAAATAAAAAAAACTTAAAACAAAATTTTCTTAGTTTTCCACTTGCCTCATGGGGGAGATGTGTCTCTTGATTGGTTGGATCTGCAAGTGAATCCTTCACACATAATAGAAGTGCATGGAACATGAATTAGAAGAAGAAGGGAGCTCCAAAAACTCTCAAGAATGTGCCATAGGATCTATAGGCTGATCTTTGAGCAAAAATAAGCTTGAAAACAAGTAAAAAATGCTCGATCTATAACCTTGACACTTGATCATGCATCAACCAGCTCTGATACCATGGTAGAATAAGCAATGCAATTTCAACACTAGCCAAATCTAGATGTGAGACCAATAGCAAAGACATTCACCATGAAATAATGAGATCAAATTTGAATACACCATAATAAAGATATACCATGGGAAAACCTCATGAAGAGGTAAAAAACCCACCAAGATTATTTATTATTTGATAAATAAAATATACCCAATACAAGATTTCTCTTCTTTCTCTTCTCTCTCTTTTCATTACATCTTACAATATAAACTCTTTATTATATAGGCAAGGTAATATGCCCATTATAAATGACCTTTTCCAACCACCACATTAATGGTCCCAACTTCTCCAAAGGTCGTTTAATATATTTTATTATTTATTTAGATGAGGATAAACTCATGATAAATAATAAAATATTTTATTATTTAACCAATATAATTTAATGTATTAAGGGTACACAAATAGAACCACTTAACCACCACATTAATGAGTCCAACCTCCCCAAAGGTCATTTAATATATTTTATTATTTATTTACATAAAGATAAACTCATGATAAATAATAAAATATATTATTATTTAACCAATGTAATTTAATGTATTAAAGGTACATAAATAACACCACTTAACCATTAATTATTCCAATATTCAAGACTCAAATAACCTTCCTAAAGTAGCAACACATTATGATTTTTGAGGTTCATATGAATGATCAAGCCCTCAATTGATGGTAATCTCATGTCAAACTCTTAGTAGAAACCAAGCAACCAAAAATTGATATTTATAAAGTCTTTAAAGAGACTATAAAAAAGCAAACAACTATGAGCTCATTAGCTACATCTTCACCAAGCATATGGATACTCTATCCAACAATAAAATAACCAATTCTATCAACTTTCCCTAGAGTTAGAAGAACATGACATTGATGAGGCACTTTGAATCAAGGTTGACTAAAGGATATTTTCTCATATTTAGATAAAGTTAGAGATTTTCACCATCTACTTCATTGGAGCATGCTTACCAGCTTGTTTCAAAGGTGGAATCCAAGTAGTTATAGGGAGCTCCAAAGCCCAACCAGTTTTTGCAAATTCCACCCTGCCATCTTTGTTAACCCCTTCAGCTTATCCTTTAAGATTGGAAAGTATTCACAAACTCCACTAAATGGTTGGAGATTTGGTTCCTTCATTTAGTAATGCAAATAATATGTTTTGTGATTATTACAAGTGCACTAGAAATTACACAAAAGAATGATGTGTTATGCAATCAAAGAAGTCAAAGACCCTTATAGTTGAGCAATACTCATAACCAAAAGAGTCAGAGACTCAAGTGTTCCAATTGCCACACTCCTATTTATAAACTCATCCCCATGGTCAATGAGTATTATACCAATGATAAGTAAGCTCTAGTCATTCATAATTATCAAGAAAGAGACAAATTGGTGAATCTTATCTTTGACAATGGTATCCTAAAGAACTTAATTCCATAGAAGTTGGTGGAATCTCTTTAATTTCCAACTACAACACATCAAATTACCTAACTACTTTGGATGAAGAGACATTTTATCCTTGTGTCTCACAAATTCTCTATCACATTAGCCATTGGGCCATTCTAAGATGTAGTTCATTGTGATGTCACTCCACCTTATTTTAACATCTAATACTTGGAGCCCCTTATTAATATGACCAAAAGGTTATTTTTTAAGGATTCCATAAGACCTATTGAGTGTAAAAGCATGGTAAGTTGTATGGTTTCAATTATATTATTACTTCACTTAGTAATTCAGTAATTAAACAAGTCAATTTGTATAAATTTTTATTCATTGTATCATTCAAGACACTAAATTAGATAACACTAACATGGCCCAAGAAAAAACAATCAAATATTTTATTTAATCCCATTTCCCTACTCTAGTTCTTGATATTCTCAATGTGCAAAACCATTTGAGCTTGAGATCAACACTTCTAACCTTGAGACCAATGCTTCCCAATTTTATATAAAAATGGTACTTATTCAAAGAGGACATCAAGAGGATAAGTCAAGCTCAGTTATAGCTTATAACCTTTGGTTCCTTAAGATTATATTAGCTCTTATAATGTTATATGTCTCATGTACAAAAGGTGCAAGACAAGGCATCTTCCTTTGGGTATAATTTGGCCAAGCTTCATACCCAAATTCTTAATAAATCTAAACATAAGGCACTCTATGGTCGCCATAAATTATTGCATTATTTTTGAGATAGTGTTTGTGTTTAACTACAATTGGATAAAGAGTTTCACAACAAATAATATAATGTCATAACCCATTAGAAATGGGCTTTACACTACACTCAAAGAAATCATGCACAATGCCTTCTACTTATTTCTTCGAGCTGATCTTCACCTGTATGATGTTGCCCATGTGAAATACCTTAATATATATAAGCTCATTTCACTTAGAGGAGAAGGTTTTCATCATCATATAAAAATTACCATTTTATATTTTCAACAATTTTTTGCCAAGGATACTTCATTTAATGCTCCAACTTACACCATTCATTAGAAGCAAACCACTATTTAAGAGCTCATCTTCGCCTCCATGATGTTGTCCATGTGAACTACCTCAAGCTATAGAAGCTCATTTCATTTAGAGAAATTTTTCATCATCATAGAGAGGTTACCATTATATATTTTCAAAAATCATTGGCCAAAGATACTTCATTCAATGCTCTAACTCACACCATTCATAAGAAGCAAACCATTATTTAACTAATCAGTCAAAAAAATTCTCTACTAAGATAGGCCTAAAAAAATTCTCTAATAAGATAGGAAAATAGGCCTAGTGATTGGATATAATCTGTATGTACATTAGATAAATAATTCTAAGAGAATCATGGTGGCCCGCATGCACTTAATAACCATGACCTCAATAAATTAAATTAGATGATTTAATGTTGGCCTGATGCACTTAATAACCATGACCTTAGTAAATTAAATTAGATGATGTAATGTTTTAGTATAGGAAGTTGTAGAGCAGAAAGTTAGTTTTTAACTTTTCTAATGAGAAGTCCTTTATCATAAAAGTTTGTATATAGACATCGTGATTCCAAGTAATAAAAATATTATCTCTTATAAGTGTTCTAAGAATTGTGTATAACTTTCAATAAAAAAATATTAATTGAAAAATTGATGTGTTAACATGGTACTAGAAATCCTAGTCAGATTTAAACTTTATTTAATGTTGGAATTAAATGTAACATCATCTAGTTAGATTTTAAATTTATTTAATGCTGGCATTAAATGTAACATCATCCAAGAGAAAAAGGATGAGAGATTATATTTAAAATTTTAGGAATGTCATGAAAATTATGAGGATTTAAAAATATTAACTAGAAAATTGATGTGTTAACATGGCCATTACTAGGAATTTTAGTCAAATTTTAACTTTATTTAATGCTATCATTAAATGTACCATCATCCAAGAGAAAAAGGATGAGAGGTTATAGTTAAAATTTTAGGAATGTCATGAAAATTATGAGGATGATGTCATAAATAGTATTAATGATTTCATTGTCCAAATTATGAGGATGATGTCATAAATAGTATTAATAATTTCATTGTCATTTCTATGAATAAATTTGTATTTCTTGTTGTCTTCCATATTTAAAACTATCTTATAATAGTTGGAATATAAAATTAAGAGGATCCCTATGAAAAATACACCCAAGTCGTACAGAAGCATGGGTGATGCTGGGGTGAGGGTGTCAAAGTGTTGAAAAGAATTGTTGGGGTTCTCCAATGTAACAGAGTGTGGGTCAAGTGGTTATGGGGAAACTGCATGGATGGAGATGAGTGAAACATCAAAGGATGATGAAGAGGGCCATGAAAAAAGTATCAAATGACAAATCTTGTTTGAAATTGAATGTTTCTTAGTCGACACTATTAATTTGTTTGGAACTATTATTTTGTTACTTTTAGTATTACTGTCTATACCATATTCTCTATAATAGTTGTTTAGATATGCTTAACAAGTTAAGATAATATTATATAGTTTGGTTTTTTGAAACCATGGTAGGTTTGAATTTTATAAACCCTCAAGGTTTTGGAAGGTTTAAATTTAACAAGGTCAACGGTAAAGAAAGACATGCAAACCAAAAGTGGGTTCACACAAATACTAAGTGATGTCAAATAAACACAAATCACATTGTTAGATAAATATGTGAACTAATTATACTTAAATCAATGTTGATGTTCATAATACATGATAAGACAAAAAATCATAGGATAGGCATGATGCCCACACTAAATGAATTTCCTAGACTGTTTGCTTGTAGTATGTTATGATTCTTTGAAGCATAAGTACACAAGATTGGGTAGGGGCCTTAAAAAGGTTAGAAGCCGTATACCCAAATAACCAATATGAAAATTGGAGCCAACAACCCATCACATAATTACATCACCGAGTTTTGGTATGATATTTCTTGCATGATTTTATCAAATATTAGTAATTACACCTTCAATAATATATTTTCATTATAATTCATGTTAGGTGTTTCATTAGTTCAATAAACCACCTTGGTTGTTTTATGGATTATCCAGATGATTATTGCACTCAGGAATCATGTTCTCACTTGACATACTAAGCATAATGTCGACTAAGTAAAATATTATTACATGAGACTCAATAATAGGCTAACAGACTAAATGCAAGAAAGGGACTTGTTTGTAGTATGTGGAAAGAGAGGTAATATCTATGTAGTAGACTAATATAGAAATTTTGTGATTCTCTTTTTTAATGACTGATGAAATGTCTCTTGATTCATGTACTTATGTGTTTTCCCTTGGAAGAATTATGTGATAAAACTTAATGGTTCTAGTTTTTAGGCCTTTATTTATGATAGTTGTGTTGTTTATAGCTAATGATGGTAGTGCTAGAGTTTTAAAATGTTTTTTGTGGTTAGTAAAAACTATCTTAATGGTTTGTGTGGTCATAGTAGCTATGTTTAGGGACTTAATATGTCAAATTTTAAGTGCCTCATATTCAGGGGTTCTAATGGACCATGTGTGCTCTCTTTGACAACAAGATTAGCTTTTATAGTCACCTTATTTGGGTATGTTGTTGATGAATACTATTTCAACCTGGGGCTTGACCTCTTGGTGGCTTACCTACCTTAGTCTAACCCTTGGTCTGTTGAGTAGGTTATCATGTTTGTTATGTATTGATAGTTTAACAAGGATATTTATAATAGATTTCACATGTACCCCAATGTGTAGCATGTTATTTGTGAGGAAAATTTTCTTTAGATTTTTTAAAATCCATCTACCTAAAGAAACTTTCTCTAACTTTTGGTCGAGGTTGTCTATTGTTCCAAATTTGATTTTGTCTATTGTGGTGCTGGTGGATGGCTTTCTTAGAGATCGCCTACCAAAGAAAAGTCCGTTTATAGCATATGAAAGCTATGTACACACTGATTTAATTTGACTAATAGAAAATTCCTTTACAATAAGGTTTTAAAACCTAAAAAATTATTATATAGAACTCAATTTTTTAGATACAAAATTTGCATGTTAAATAATTATATTTATAATATTTTATGGTAGGCCATTTATAGTGTATGAAATTATTATATATCATTCAATTTTTTGGATACAAAATTTGCATGCTAAATAATTATATTTCTAATATTTTTTGGCAGGTCATTTATAGTGTATGAAAGCTATGCACATACTGATTTCCTTTGACTGATAGAAAATTCCTTTACAGTAAAGTTTTAAAAACTAACAAAATATTATGAAGTGGTCAATTTTTTAGAATGAAATTTGCATGCTAAATAATATTGTTTCTAATATTTTAAACATAAAACTTATAGGGGAAGCATTTTATCTTCTAAATTTTAACTTATATATTTATTAGATATTTAAAACCCCAGTGTTTGTTATCCTTGAATTTAACAAGTTCAATTCATGGGATAACCCCTATGAAACTTATCTATTTCATATCCCATGAGCTCTAAGCACGTAAAATGAGACCAATCACTACCTTTTTGAATTTGTCTTCTTCAAAAAGTTATTCTTTTGAGGGAGTTTTTCACGAAATTGTGCAATCCAAGTAATTTTCTTCGGACTGTACCCCAAGGTGCAAGAGCAAAGAAATTATCCACTACTACACATGTAGGGTTAGATAATTTATCCACCCCTACACGGGGGCCTACCATTGAGTGGTAATTAATGTCATTAATTATTGCCTTATTATATATTAACCTGTGGTAATTTATTTTTCACCAATTGCTTTTCAATTTCCTCTCCTTGTCATTTTCAAGATGAAGTTCATCGCCACGTTCACCATTTCTATGCTATCTTTCCTCAGCTCATCTTTAGATCTCTTATTAGTAAATCTCAGGTGAGTTTGTGGTCATCTTTTTTTGCTTCTTATTTTAGCTCCTTTGCTCTTTTTTGAGTTGTTTCATATTTTATAAATCCTTGTATTATAGTCTCAAAACCCTAAGTCATCAAACCTTGCTTTGTTTACTTTTAGTTTATTTTTGTATTATTTTATTCCCAAAAAACACTATGCCCTCACCTCTTCTCCATACATTTTTTTACACCTTATACCCTTGATATCATCTAACCTTCATTTTGTGTCTTCAAAATAGCATCACTTCATGTCCTTGGAAACCATTACTTCTCAAGTTTTTGAAACCCTATGCATATGTCAAGAAATCCATTTCCATACTTGTGATGGTTTTTGAAATCCTTTGCATGACTTTGAACCTTTAAAACCTTGCCTTTAACCCATGGGCATGCCCTGTATATTTTTCTTCAAGGTGCACTATCCAACTCATTTGGCCCTCATGCACCTCAAATAATTTTCTCTGAGGTGCACCCTTTCCCCATTTTCCCCCCATGCACCTCGACAAAATTATCTAAAGTGAATGTAGGAAATTATTTGGGTGCACTTCAAAGAATTTTCTAAGATGTTCATTGAACCAACCTAAAACTAGTGTAGGTTGAATAAAATTATCTGACCTACACCAACATTACAATACCCAAGTATGGTTTAGCTCAGAGAATTTTCTCTAACCTACACAATCTTTGACCTACCAAATTTTGGTGTAGTTTAGAGAAAATTATCCAAACTACACCATCTTTATTCCTACCATGCATAAGTTAGATTTTTCCTGCTCCTACTTTTTCTCCAAGGTAGATAAAAAATGCTAACTCTAAAGAATCAAATTTATCTCTAGTAGTCACCTAACCAATGTCAAAAGATTTTCTTACCAAGAAATACATGAAGTAAAATTTTCAAGGTGTGCTTCCTTCATCCATAGTTTAATCAAATGTGGACCATATCAGAGATAAAGAGATTGCTATGTTAACACAGATGAGTTATTACAAAGGCTAGGTAGGGACCCTATTGTACCCCACATGTAGGTGATCGTAAATAGTGAAATTCATTTGGAAACTGCATTTCCCATTTTAGTAAAAAATTTAGAGCTCATCTTTATGGTTACACACACTTTAATATGCAGACTAAGTTAGTTAAATATACAAAGGGTAGGGTGGTCATCTGGCTTGATGAGGAGTATTTTGATAAGACATTCCATCTCTATGATATTGAAGAATATTTAGATATAACTATGGAATAATCCCATAAGCACTATGACAATAATTTTGATAAGTGCAAGAGGCACATAAACTCCAAATGGCTTAGGACCCCTTGGCACTCCATTTTTAGGTGGCCCAAGAACTTATACCATAGTTGTTTCTTAGAGGAATTAGGGGATCTAATCACATTCCTAATTAGATAAAAGGGACTACCCACTTCAAACATATTTCAATAATGGATGTACCATTACATCTAGGTCATCAAGAGGGGGCAACAAAGGATATTTTGGGGAAATTAGATTAGTGATGCCATATGTCACCAGTTCTTTGAGGTGACCTCCTCTCTAAAATTCTTCATGACTTCTTATTTGGTTTATGCCATAACTAACATAAAATCCTTTTTAATATTAACCAATGTTGGTGATAGGAAAAAGGTTCCTATATATGAATACTATCCATAGTTGACTTTGAAGGAGAGCTTGAAACACAATAGAAGAGTCAGTGATACATTCTTTTATAATTTCATTTTTATTTTTGATAAATAACTTGAGAATAAGAGAGTTTCAAATGTATCATGGGCACAAGTTGACAATTTTGGTTTTATATTCTTGCAATTCCCAACCTACACCTACATCTAGGTAGGAGGATTCAATGAATAGCCTTATATATTGCCTAGATACCCAAGTGATAAGTTAATTTTAATAGAGATGTGTCAGTAAATGTTGCAAGTCCACAAGAAGCAATCAAAAGCCCATAGACCTAGTTTT
Source organism: Torreya grandis (assembly GCA_037957365.1). Taxonomy (NCBI): domain Eukaryota; kingdom Viridiplantae; phylum Streptophyta; class Pinopsida; order Cupressales; family Taxaceae; genus Torreya; species Torreya grandis. The sequence goes on along the minus strand of JARHVA010008184.1, from coordinate 170,394 downwards.
AAGTTCCCAATTAGCATTAACCAATACATAGTTTCTACCATCCTAAAGGCTAAGACAATGGACACTAAATTGTAATGTATCACTCTTAAAATATTTAAGAGCAGGGAAGATTTTGATTATAAGAGGATGAAATGAAATATCAAAGGGAATTACACTCATGTACACATGATAGAGGAAATTTAAGTGAAATGTAGAATAAAAAATATATGAGAAAGCTAGATTACAACCATCTCACTAGAAAATAAATTGTAAAATTGAAACCAGCCAATATTCCAGAAGAATCGATAGATGATGAAAATGCAATGGACCCATCATATGAGGGTAATTATATTTTTTCCACTCCTCTTCCTCCAATTAAATGGTATATAAAGGAATCCACTTCCATCAGAGATAGATTCCAACTTATTCTTGCAAAGACTAATGCCTATTTGGAAGGAAAAGGTATTAAGTTGAAGCAATTCAAAATTAGGTCTGAGGAAGACTATGATGAAGACACTACTAGAAAGTGAGAGGAGTTGAGGATGAAGAATAAGGAGGATGCCTCCACCTCTACATATAAATTGAAATTTGTTTTCAAAATAAAAAGTAAAGGAAAAGGCAAATATGATAATTTAGAGAAAAATGTTCAAGTAGGAAAGGAAGAAATTCCAATCACAAGTGAAACACCAACACAACTACTGACTTCTCAAGTAGACACTTCTAAATTAGAAACTTCACAAGAAACAACTTCATAGGTAACATTTTCCACTCTTCTCCCTATCACTCCTACTGCACCAATTGTTTCTATGGTGTCTCCATAGACTATCCTTTCATCCCCCCTTCACTTACTAGTTGCCCACTTTTTCAAGTTCCTTCTGACACATTAGATCATGGTTTTGATTCAATTTCCAGTTTTACTAGTCCTTCTAAGTCATTGGGATATCCAAAAAATCTATATTTCACCCAACAAGACATGGATAAGTTCATGTCAACCTCATCCTCTAAATTGGAAACTCAAGTACCATCCACTCCCATATCAAATATGCCAATTAGAACCAAAGTTTTTGCCATATCAACTCCAACACCACCTATTATCACCATCACTCTATTAGTATCCATTCCATTGTCAGATAATTTCATCCCACCTTCCATTCCACCCACCTCACAAATTATTGGCCTTCTCCCAACATCACAATCCTTGACATCCTCTACACTAGGAGATCCATCTCCTCGTCCTCTATGGCTAATGTCAAAAACACCTAAGATGAAGAAGAAAATTGTATCACCTAATGATCTTGATTTTGTTCAACTTGTACTGATAAAACATAAAATGAAAAAAGGCCAAAACCATATCAAGAGTAATTTTTGATTTTGATCACAAGTATGTCAAGGTTATAGTACCTCTAGAAGATAGAAACATTGAAGACATCCAAGCATCTGAATATGCAATAGGATAGATAGATCTTGGGAAAAAAACACATGAAAGTGCAATGGAGGATTTGCAGGGAGCAATGGCATCCTTGCTAAGAGATATGATAAGGATAAGATAATAAAGGGTCAAATCAAAACACAAGTAGAACAATTGACTTCAGTTATACTAAAGATCACATAATCATCTAAGTTAGGAGAGCTTGTTGAGAATGAAACCATAAAAAAGCAATTCAATAGGTTGAAAATATTAGATCTCAAGTTTGGGCAATCAATGCTTGGATTGAAATATTGTTAACGTAAGGTGCTCAATAGTTACATTTTACCATCAAGTTTTTGAAAAAAATGAGTGAAGTAAAAATGGAAATTCAGTAAACACTTGAGACACTCACTCAATACTTACAGTTAATAGAAAAATATATTCATATATGGACTCAGTTGCACTTGTTCAAGCTAGAACTCTTGGTCGAGCAAAAGGTCATTTCAAGTAGTAGAATGTTTTTAAAATATAGATAGGAAATGAAGAATAAGAAATAAGTTCTCAAGTATTTAATTAAGGATATAAAGAATATCAGGATATGTGTATTGATAAGGGGCTATACCTTATAGATAAGATTGGAGAATTTCCTTGCTAAACTAAAGATGATTCTCAAGAAATTCTTCCTGTTAAAACAATAATTCAAGAGTTCATTCATTGATTCAAATAGAAACTAAGAAAGGAACATTCACACTAGAATCCATTGACAAATTGGTTGAGTTCCAAGTCATAATGGATAAATTGTAAAGAATATTGGATAAAATCAAAGGCTTGCTAGTTAATCTAGTCGATTCCATCATAAGGGTCCTTGCCATCTCCAAAAGTACATCAGGGCTAGATAAAAATGAGTTCCAAGCCACCCTCAGGAGATACAAAACATATCTGGAGAAGAACAAAAAATAATAAATTCTTGTGTCTATGGACACCTAGTTTATTTTCATAGTTGTTCATATGTAATTTTGTTTGGTGTAATTTGCATGTAGGAAAAGTACACAGTCCTAAGTCAAATTGGACTTTGTCAAAGAATAAGTCAAAGTAGTTATGTATTTCCTATTTTTATTCATATCTCCTCTATATAAATAAGAAGATGCTCTTTTGTAAATGCATGATCACTAGGTCTATAGAAGAGAAACACTATTGAAATTGAGAATCAATTTTTGAAACTTTGTGTTCATATTGTAAATCTTGAATTCCATCAATATAAGAAAATCAAGTGATCTTTCAATCTTTATGTTGAAATAAACTTGTGGTGAATTGGGAATATTCTTACATGTTTTATATTACATTTTATTGTGTTTTTGATTAGATTATGGTGTGAATTTCTATAAATTGTAAGGTGTTAGGAAGATGATTTTGAAGTCTTTTAGATGTAATATCATTAATGGATTTGGATTCATTGGAAGTGACTTACTGTGGAGACTTTGGGGTGAAATTTATTTTCCTTGGTTACATAATATTCATTGGAAATAAGGTGAAGACTTTGGGCTGCACTTTGTTCCATCCATTCACGTTACATTGTTGGTATTATTTTAGTTATTCTTTCATCTAACTAATCTGATATCAATCATATTATTACTCTATCAAGTAATTTTATGTTTTCATGATACATTGTAAGGAAAGAAAGGACTCATAGTATAAGTTTTCAAGTGAAAATCAATTCTAAAAAAAGAGAATTTGATGATATGATAATACCCACTTTGATGAAATTAGTGTAAATAAGTGTAAATAGTTGCTTGCTGTTTTAGTTAACAATAAGAAAGGGAGCCTCCCATTTGAGGAGAGATTATATCTCATCACATTGTGGTTGAAGCTACCTTTTTTTTACCATTCTATTGATAAAAAAATATTCACCCAACATTTTTTGGCAACTCCACTAGGGGATGAACACATAACTGAGATCTTCACTCTTTTAGTTGAAATAGGACTAGCACCTTATTGTTTTTTTTTTTTTTTGTTGTTGTTAGTCTCTTTCCTTTTCTAGATACTTTCATGATCTAGAAAAAAAAATTACACCTATATTATAAGGGCAACATGACACATTTATCCTACATTTGAGTTGTTACAAGAACATAACTTTGGTCTTTTGTCAACACATATACGATCACCACTTCAGCATACAAGAAGTTTTCCTCCTACCAATACAAGATCTCCTATACCAAGGGAAGCTCCCATGTTCGTAAGGTCTTGCCTATTTTTCCTCTACAAGTATTTGTTATTCCTCCCTATAATCCACATAGAATATCTATTCAAGGTCCATGGGGAATTGCTTTTGGTCCATTTAACTTGACACCACCATCTCATGAACTACCTCATGGTTCATGAAAAAATTTCTCCAAGTTCTATGGTGATGGTAAGAAACATCCAGATGAACATATTTCTACATTATACATTACATGCAGAGTTCTTGGAGTGGAACATGAAGATGTTTCTATAGGATTGCTCATAGAAAAACTCCAAGGTGTTGTTGCTAATTGGTTTTACCATCTTGCAATAAGAACCATCAAAAGTTGAGCAACACTTAAGGCTAAGTTTGAGGTAAGGTTCAAGCCAAAAAATATGCTCATGTGTTTTTGGCGCAACTTACACAAATGAGGAAATAAACACATGAGTCCATGCATGAGTTCATGGCAAAGTTTAGTAAGTTAAGGAATAGGATTCCAATGGTTGATCATCCTATTCCTGAGAACTTGAAGTGTTTATTCATCAATTATTAGTTATCTAAGGTTAGTTTTATTTTACAAAGAGTATCCCCAGCTGATCTTGATGCTTCTCAAAGCTTGGCCACTAAATTAGAAGATGATTTGATCTTGGTAGGAAAAGTAAGAAATAATTCTATCAATCTTAGAGGTCAGCCTTCTACTACTTCACCTTCTACTAGCACCATTGATCCTATGGTGCATAAGATAGAAAATGAATTGCTATATATCAAGAAGAAAATGTACAAAATTATGTCCTTTTATTTATACAAGGATACTCCATGAAGAACATATCCAAATGCTTTTAATTATTTTAACAATGCTACAAGGAATCAAAATTAGAATAATCTTCCTTCACCACAATCAATGCTTGCATTGGAGGCTCCTCCATATAATGTAGTAGTCAAATAGTTGGAATTTGAAAATGATGATGTTATGGAAATAAAATATGTTACAGAAGATGATGATAGTCCACTCACAGGAGATGAAGAAGGAAAATTTGGTGACTCTAATATTAGGTTTCTAAACTTTGAAGAAGAATAAGAAGCTAAAAAAGAGGAAGACACACATGGTGAGTCTTATGCCATCTTCATATATTCTCAAATTTAACCAAATCAAGAATAGAAGGTTGATAAAGCTAAGTCGAAGGATGAACCACATAAAGAGGTTATGATTTCCAAAAGAGGAACTCCTTTGCCAATTTAACCAAAGGACACAATGATGGATAAACAAGTAAGTACACATCACCATTCCACTTCTTCTCCTTATATGTTTAGACCCAGTGACCAAAACCTAAAACCTAAAAATGAAAATACCTCATCTTGTTTAGCTACCCCATATCTAGCCTTTGATATCATAAACCATGTTAAGAAGACAAAAATTTAGATGTCTGAGGTTGAATACCTATAATCCAACCCCAACCAATTCAAGAGATTGGCTAAGTTTGTAAAAAATAATGAAGTCAATTCTAATCAGGTCTCACCCAAAAGTTCACTTGTTGATCCTAAGCCAAATTTAAAACAAAATAACTTAGTTGTAACTCTTGCATCTACCTTTGGAAGAATAGAGCCATTCTATATTTCCCTATTTGTCAATGGTTACAAGCTCAGCAATTGCATCATTGATTTAGGAGCCTCTAACAATATGATGCCAACTAAAGTATCTATTGCCTTGGGGTTAAATCTAACAAAGAATTTTGGCTATTGATTTTTAATGGAAACTAAAAAAGTACCTCTCATAGGCCAAATCAAGGATGCATAATTTACATTTGCCACTTTTTTAGAGAAAAAAATCAAGATGATGATTCTTATAGTCGATGTTACCACTTCATATGGAGTTTTTTAGGGGTGTAAATTTTGTAAGGATGTTGGTGGTGAAATCAACATGGATTGGTCTGAGGCTAGAATACCTATCAAGGGTGTTGTGTAGAAACTTCATCCAGAGAAGCAATAAAAGTATACTATGACAAATATTGAGGATCCAAAAGCCTAGATTCTCTTTGAAATCTATAAAATAGGTATGTATTTCTTAACCATACATGGATATCCAATATCATCAGATGATATTTTAGATGAAGGTTAGGAAATAGATGAACCACCTTCTTCAGATGAAGAGGTTTTAGATTTTGAGACTATCAAAGTAGAAAGTTTAAATGATGTTTGGAATTTAGAATTTGATGGCAACTATTCTTGAAATGGGCTTGGAGCTAGGATAGTCCTCATATCTTCAAAAGTAAATATTTTCCATTTTTATTTCAATTTTTAGTTTGATAACACTAATAATATTATTGAATATGAAGCCTTGTTATTGAATATAGATGTTGTTCAAAAAAAAGGAATTAAAAATCTTCATGCTCTAGGTGATGCCAAGTTAGTCATTTGTCAAGTTATAAATTTATATCAAATAAAGAATGAGAGACTAAGGCATTATTTCAATTGAGTTTGGGATTTCATGGAAGATTTTGATGCTTTTAATATATTAGTAGTTATAAGAGAGTATAATAATAAGGAAAATTCATTGGCTATTTTAGTCACTCTCCTGATTCCTCACAAGGATTTCTATGGAAATAAGTATACCATTGAGTTGTTCTTCCAACCCAGTGTTCCTGAAAATGTTAATCATTGTTAGGTTTTTAATAATGATGATCAAGTCATCACCTTCTTAGGGAAGGAATTTTTTTTTTGAGTTATAATTTGAGGGGAGTGGTTCCACTCTTCAAGAATCAATCTCCAAAGTTCATAAAGAAATTGGTGAAGAGATTTTGCAACTAAAATGGAATAGAATTCCCAAAGGGTTAGTATCTCTAGAGAGGCTTTTTGATAAAAATGATCGATTCATCAAATGCCAATAATTTGAATCAAATTCATCTGTAAAAATTGAGCAAGTCAATATAGGAATAGAGGATGACCCCAAAATGATAAATACTAGGAAGTGTTGCTCATTAGAAGAAAGAGAAAAGTTGGTGACACTTATACATCAGTAAATTAATGTATTAGCATATTCATATGTTGATTTTAAATATTTTCAACCTAAGGAAGTGAATCATTATATTCCTCTCAAGCCTGGGTCTCAGCCTCACAAGCAGAAACAATGATAGTATAATCCTAAAATATTAGGTACCATCCTTACTAAAATTCAAAAGATGTTGAATACTAGGATCATATTTCCTATACATCACTCAACCTAGATAGCTAATATTATTCCTATGAGTAAAAATAATAATAAATCTACATATATGTTGAATTTTTAATCTGAACCGATCATCACTAAAGCATAATTACCCATTGCCAGTAATGGATCAAGTACTACAAATAGTGATGGGTTCAGATATGTTGTCTATGTTAGATGGCTTCTCATGATACAATAAAGTGGAGGTACATGATGAAGATCAAAACAAGAAGACCTTTACTACTCCATGGGACACTTTTGTATATCATAGAATGCCTTCTAGGTTGATTAATGTTGATGATACCTTTTAGCGGGTTATGGACCTAGCTTTCTGAGATATTGTTGGTAAGTTAATTGTGGTCTACTTTGATGATATGACTCTTTTCTCAAAAAAGTGGTAGGATCATTGTGACCATTTACAACAAGTAATTCAAAGGTGCCATCAACATGGCATATCCCTCAACCCCAAGAAGTCCATTTTTGGGGTTACTGAAGGTAAGCTCCTTAGACACAAGGAAATCAAGATTGATCTTAAATGGGCCAATTCAATTCAAAGTCTTACTTTTCCCTCAAGTAAGAAAAGAGTACACTATTTCTTATAGAAATTTAATTTATTGCAAAGTTTTGTTCTCGACTTTACTGAAAAGACACTCACATTATTGATATGATGAAAGGGAAATCAATTTTCCATTGGAATGCAAAAGGGAGAATTGCCTTTCATGAAATCAAGGAATAAATTACTCTTTTTCCTATCTTAGTCTACCCTGACTATACCAAGAATTTTATCATGTACAATTATGCTTCCAATCATACTTTATCCACCATCTTGGTATAATTGAATGAGGGAAGTGAATCTCCTATAGCTTTCATGAGATTCCCTCTAAAGGCTCATGAGATAAAGTACTCATCCATGGAAAAACATGTTTATGCTGTGGTGAAAGTGGTTAAACATTTTAGGTATTACATCCTCAACTCTCACACCATAACACTAGTACTATATTCTATAGTTAAGTCCATTCTAACTTAGTAAGAATTTGGAAGCAAAAGAGGTAATTAAATTTCTAAGATCTAAGAGTATGATATGGATATCAAACATACAAAGCTAGTGCATGAAAAAGGTTTGTGTCAACTCATGGTAGAGAACAAACTAGAAGAGGTATCCAACAGTGAAGGAGACATAGAGGAAGAACTAACCACAGTCTTGTTTGTAAGCATAATGAATGAGTGGTACTCTGACATTGCTCATTTCCTCACATATGGAGAATGTCTAGAACATTTTTCATACAAAGAGAAGAAGAAAATCAAACTTAAAGATATGAACTTAATTCTTAGGGACAATGATTTGTACAATAAAATCATTGATGGAATTTTTATATAGTGTGTAAACAAAGTCCAAGGCAAGTTGTTAGAATCCTTTCACAACTTGGTATGTGGAGGACTTTTCTCAATTCCAATCACAGCTCACAATATTTTGTGAGCAAGGTACTACTAGCCAACATTTTTTTAGGATGCATACACCTCAGTGCATAAAGTGATAAGTGCTAAAAATTAATGGGGAAACCTAAATTGGTAGACCTATCCCTCAAGCTAGTAGTCATTGAAGAACCTTTTCAGCAATGGGGTATTGACTTCATTGGCACAATGAACCCATTTTCAAATGAAGGTCACAGTTACATTCTCATATCTACCAACTACTTCACCAAGTGAGTGGAGTCAATTCTAACCAAACATGCCACTTCAGAGGTTAAGGAAAACATCATCACCAGGTTTGGAGTACCTAACAAAATAGTAATTGACAATGCTACTTGTTTCACATCCCAAGAGATGACTGAGTTCTATTTTGAATATGGGATCATTCTATCTCACACCTTAGAATGTTTCCCTCAAGGAAATGGTTAGGTTGAGTCAAGTAATAAGAACTTGGTTACTATTATCAAGAAGTTGGTAGAGGAAAATTAGAGATCCTAGCACAAGGCATTATATGCTGTAGTGTGGGATGATTACATCACTCATAAGTGAGTGATTAATATGTCTCCTTTCCAAATTATATATGGATTAAATGCATAAATACCCATCACATTGGAGTTACCCACTCTCAAATTGGTTAAGGAAATAGAGGATGAAACATTTGAAAATTCCATGGACAAGCATATTATGTACATTGTCAAATTGGAAGATCAACATACAAAGGTGGTGGATCGCATTGTTGAACATCAAATCCAATTCAATAAGATTTTTGACAAAAAGGTCAAGCCATAAGATTTCCAAGTTGAGGATCTAGTTATTTTGTGGGATAAGAGAAGAGAGCCAAAATGGATGCATAGAGGGGTCCTTTTCTTATCCATAAACTTTTTAGAGAACATAATTTCATTTTGGCATACTATGATGGAACACCATTACTAATACCCTACAATGGAAAACATCTAAATCTTTTCACTCAGTGAGGTTCCAGATAAGTTTGTACATTTTGTATATACCTACATATTCTTTTTGTTTTGTTTTATCTTTTGTTAGGCCAGTCTCCTGACTTTATGGCCCAATGGATAAAGGAACTTAGAGTTCTAGGATTCTCTTTCCTTTAGGCATTTCAAAGAATGCCTCAAAGAAATTCTCCAGTTAGAGCCAACTATTATCTTTGAATTTAATAGGTTCAATTCATGGGATAACCCTTACAAAACTTATCTATTTCATAGCCCATGAGCTCTAAGCATGCAAAATGAGGCCAATCACTACCTTCTTGCATTTTTCATTCCTCATAAAGTTATTCTTTTGAGGGAGTTTTTCACTTGGCTCAGTTTAGAGAATTTTCTCTAGACTACACCAAGTTTGAAATTGTGAAATCCAAAGAATTTTCTCTGAACTACACCCCAAGGTGCAAGCGCAGAGAAATTATCCACTATTGCACATGTAGGGTTAGATAATTTATCTGCCCCTATAGGGGGATCACCACTAGGTGGTATTAATGTCATTAATTACCACCTTGTTATATATTAACCTATGATAATTCATTTTTTGCTGATTATTTTTCACTTTCCTCTCCTCACCATTTTCAAGCTGAAGTGCATGTCCTCATTCACCATTTTTGTGCTATCTTGCCTCATCTCATCCTTAGATATCTTCTCAATAGATCTTAGGTGAGTTTTTGGTTGTCCTTTTTTTCTTCTTCTTTTAGCTCCTTTCCTCTTTTTTGAGTTTTTTCATATTTTACAAATCCTTGTATTAGAGACTCGAAACCCTAAGTTATCAAACCTTGCTTTGTTTACCTTTAGTTTCTTTTTTCATTGTTTTGTTCCCAAAAAAACCATGCCCTCACCCATTCTCCACACATTTTTTACACCTTATGCCCTTGACATCATCTAACCTTCATTTTGTGTCTTTAAAATAGAGTTGCCTTATGTCCTTGTAACCCATTACTTCTTAATTTTTTAAAACCTTGTGCATATGTCAAGAAATCAATTTCCATACCTTTGATGGTTTTATAAATCCTTTGCATGTATTCAAACCTTCAAAACATTTCCTTCACCACATGGGTATGCCTTGAAGATTTTTATTTGAGGTGCACTATCAAACTCATTTAGCCCTCGTGCACCTCAGAGAATTTTATTTGAGGTGTACCCTTTCCCAATTTCCCCCTTGTGTACCTCAGAGAAAATTCTTTGAAGTAAACGTAACCAACTCTTTGGGTGCACTTCAAATAATTTTATTTGATGTGCACCAAACAAACCTATAACTAGTGTAGGTTAGAGAAAATTATTTGAGCTAAACCAACATTGCAATACTAAAGTATGGTACAGGTCAAATAATTTTATTTGACCTACACAATATTTGACCTACCCAATTCTGGTGTAGTTTAGAGAAAATTATCTGAACTATACCATCTTTATTCCTACCATGCATTAGTGCAGATTTTTCCCACTCCTAATTTTTCTTTAAGGTAGATGAAAAAATGCTAACTCTGAAGAATCAAATTTCTCTCTTGTAGTCACCTAACTAATGTAAAATTATTCTCCTACCAAGAAAGCCATGAAGTACAAGTTTTAAGGTGTGCTTCCTTCATTTACAGTTAAATCAAATGTGGACCATATCAAAAATACAAAGACTGGCCATGCTGACATGAATGAGTTATTACAAAGGCTAGGTATGAAACCTATTATACCCCACATGTAGGCAGTCCTAAATAGTGAAATTCATTTGGTATCTACATTTCCTATATCATCAAAAAATCAAAGTTCATCTTGATGATTACCACACACTTTGATATGCATACTAGGTCAGTTAAGGATGCAGAGGGTAAGGTGGTAATCCACCTTGATGAAGAGTATTTTGATAAGATATTATATCTCTATGATATTGAATAATATTCATATATAATTGTGGAATCAGCCCATGAGCACTATTGAAATAATTTTGATAAGTGCAAGAGGCACATCAACTCTAAATGGTTTAGGACACCTTAGAACTCCATTGCTAGGTGGCCCAAGAAATTCTATCATAGTGAGTTCCTAGAGGAATTAGGGGATCTAATCACATTCCTAATTAGAGTAAAGGGACTACCCACTTCAAACATATTTCAAGAATGGATGTACCATTATATCTAGGTCATCAAGAAGGGGAAACAAAGGATATTTTGGGGAAATTAGATTAGTGATGCCATATATCACTAGATCTCTAAGGTGAAATCCTCCCTAAAATTCTTCATGAATTCTTATTTAGTTTATGTCATAGCTAGCATGAAATCCTTTCCAAGATTAACCAATGTTGGTGATAGGAAAAAGGTTCATGTATATGAATACTATCCACAATTGACTTTGAAGGAGAGATTGAAACACTACCAAAGAGTCAATGATGCATTATTTTATAAGTTCATTTATATTTTTGATTAAAAAAACTTGAGAATAAGGGAGTTTTAGATATAATGTGGGTACAATTCAACAAGGTTGGTTGTATATTCCTACAATTCCCAACCTACACCTACATCAGGGTAGGAGGATTTAATGAACAACCTTATATGTTGCCCAGATACCCAAGTGATAAGTTGATTTTAATGGAGATGTGTCAGTAAATGATGAGCATTCACAAGAATTAATTAGATGCCCATATACCTAGTTTCAAATTCCCAATTAGCCTTATTTAGTACATAATTTGTACCACCTAAAGGCCAAAATAATGGAAACTAAATTGCAGTGGATCGCTCTTAAAATATTTAAGAGTAGGGAAGATTTTGATTACAAGAGGATGAAAGAAAAGATCAAAGGGAACTACATTCATGTGAATAATATAGAGGACATTTAAGTAGAATGTAGAACAAGATAAGATGTGAGAAAGATAGATTACAACTATCTCACTACATATCAAATTGTAAATTTGAAGCTGGTCGATATTCTAGAAGAATTGATAGATGATGAGAATGTATTAGACCCATCATGTGAGGGTAATCAGATTGATTCCACTCCTCTTCCTACAATTCAATGGTATGTAAAGGAATCCAATTCCATCATAGATAGATTCCATTATATTCTTACAAAGACTAATGCCTAGTTGGAGGGAAAAGTTATTAACCTGAAGTAATTCAAAACTAGATCTGAGGAAGAGTATGATGAAGACACTCTAGAAAGTGGGAGGAGATAAGGATGAAGAATAAGGAGGATGCCTCCACCTCTACATAGAAATTGAAATTTGTTTTCAAGAGAAAAGGTAAAAGAAAGGCCAAAGATGTTGATTTATATAAAAATGTTCAAGTAGGAAAGGAGGAAAATCCAATCATAAGTGAAGCACAAACACAACCAATGACTGCTCAAGTGGAGGCTTCTCAAGTAGAAACTTCACAAGCAACAAATTCATAGGTAACATCTTCCACTCTTCCACTATCACTCATAATTCACCAATTATTTCTATGGTGTCTCTCTAGACTGTCCTTAAATTAGGTTTTGATTCACTTTCCAATTCGTCTAGTCCTTCTAAGTCATTGGGATCTCCCACTAATTTATATTTTACCCAATAAGACATGGATAAGTTCATGTCAACCTCATCCTCCAAATTGGTAACTCAAGTACCATCCACTCCCATATCAAATATGCTGATTGGAACCAAAGTTTCCACCATATCAAGTCCAACACCACCTATTATCACCATTAGTCCATCAATATCCATTCCATTACTAGATACTTCGATCCCACCTTCCATTCCACCCACCTCAAAAACTATTTTTCTTCCCCCAACATCATAATCCTTGACATCCTTTGCACTAGTATATCCATCTCCTCTTCCTCCATGGATAATGTCACAAACACCTAAGAGGAGGAAGAAAGATGTATCACCTGATGATATTGATTTTGGTCAAGTTGTGCCTGTAAAACAAAAAAAAAGGCAAAAACCATCTCATCTTCCTCCATGGATAATGTCACAAACACCTAAGAGGAGGAAGAAAGATGTATCACCTGATGATATTAATTTTGGTCAAGTTGTGCCTGTAAAACAAAAAAAAAGGCAAAAAATGCCAAAAGTATATCAAGAGCAATTTTTGATTCTTATCACAAGTATAATAAGGTTCTAGTGCTTACATAAGATAGAAACATTGAATATATCCAAGCATTTGAATATACAATAGGACAGATAGATCTTGGGAAGAAAATACATGAAAATGCAAAGGAGGATTTGAAGGCAACAATGACTTCCTTGCTCGAGAGATATGACAAGGACAAGATAATCAAGGATCAAATCATAGCACAAGTAGAAAAATTGACTTCAATTTTACTAAAGATCACACAATCATCCAAGTTATTAGATCCTGTTGAGAATGAAACCATAGAAAAAGTAATTCAATAGGCAAAAAAGATTGGTTCTCAAGGTTGGGTAGTTAGTGCCTAGATTGAAATATTGTTAATTTAAGGTTCCTAATGATTACGTTCTATCGTCAAGTTTTTGAAAAAATTGAGTGAAGTAAAAATGGAAATTCAACAAACACTTGAGATACTCACTCAAGATTGTAGTTAATAGAAAAATATATTCATACAAGGACTCAGTTTTGCCAGTCCAAGTTGGAACTCTTGGTCGAGCAAAAGGTCATTTCAATCAGGAAAATGTTTATAGAATAAAGATAGGAAATGAAGAATAAGAAAGAAGTTCTTGAGAATTTAATTAAGGATATCAAAGAATGTCAAGATATGTGTACTAGTAAGGGGCTAGACCTTATAGATAAGATTGGAAAATTTCCTTGCTAAACTAAAGATGATTCTCAAGAAATTATTCCTATTGAAATGGTAATTCAAGAGTTCACTTGATTGGTTCAAATAGAAATTGAGATGGGAACATTCACTTTAGACTCGATCAACAAATTGGTTTAGTTCCAAGTCATAATGGATAAATTACAAAAAATCTTGGATAAAAGTAAAGGCTTACCAATTGATCTAGAAAACTCCATCATAAGGGTCCTTGCCATCTCCAGAAGTACATCAGGGCTAGACTACAATGAGTTCTAGGACACCTTAAAGAGATACGAAGAATAGCTAGAGAAGAACCAAAAGGAAGAAACTCCTGTGTCTATAGATAGTTTATTTTCATAGTTGTCCAAATGTAATTTTGTTTGGTGTAATTTATGCATAAGAAAAGTACACAGTCCTAAATCAAATTGGACTTTGTCAAATAATAATTAAAAGTAGTTACGTATTTCCTATTTTTATTCATATCTCCTCTCTATAAATAAGAGGCTTCTCTTTTTTAAATTCATGATCACCAAGACTATAGAAGAGAAACACTACTGAAATTGAGAAGCAATTTTTGAAACATTGTATTCATATTGTAAATCTTGAATTCCATCAATATAAAAAAATAAAGTGATCTTTCAATATTTGTGTTGAAACAAACTTGTAGTGTATTGGGAATATTCTCACATCTTTTCCATTGGATTTTCTTGTGCTTTTGATTGGATTTTGGTGTGAATTTCTATAAATCAGAAGGTGCCAAGAAGCTGATTTTGAAGTCTTTGAGCTACAATATCATTACTAGATTTGGATTCATTAGAAGTGAGTTACTATGGAGACTTTGGGCCACAAGTCATTTTCCTTGGTTACATAATATTCATTGGAAATAAGGTGGAGACTTTGGGCTTCACTTTGTTCCATCCATTCACGTCACATTGTCAGTATTATTTTAGTTATTCTTTCATCTAACTAATCTGATATTGTTCATTATTGCTCCATCAACTAATTTTATGTTTTCATACTACATTGTAAGGAATGAAAGGACTCATAGTATAAGTTTGCAAGTGAACATCAATTCTAAAAAAAGGTAATTGGATGATATTTTGACACCCACTTTGATAAAATTAATGTAAATAGTTGCTTGTTGTTTTAGTTAACAATAAGAAAAGGAGCCTCCCCTTTTTTAAGGAGAGATCATATCTCATCACACTGTGGTTGAAGCTACCATTTTGTTACCATTCTATTGATAAAAAAATATTCACCCAATAGTGTTCATGTAAAACCATTCCACATAGTTTGCCTCAACGGATGTTTGACATTGTGCGAAATACAGTGCATCTATTAATCATATTCTTAGAAAACATATGTGTAAAATTAGGATAAAATTTTACCTTTCCCCATGTAATGAAAAAAGAAATAAAAGGAATGAACTCCTAAGTAACATCATACCTAGACACCAAACATGATCTCAATGAAACAAAGAGCTGAAAGACAATGCAAAGAAAAAATAAACATCTAAGCATTGATGTTGACCAAATCATGACAATCAATATTTAAAAATAATTCCAAGATAGGATTTCTCTCATTTATTGGCCATAGTGTGCCAAGAGATTTGTACAATGGTATGCTAGTGTTGCATTATAGTAAATAAATGTAAATACTTGATCAAAATGTGTAGGGCACCACTTCCTAACATCATTGGATGCTTATTTGAGAATATAAATACAAGATAAACTCCAATTCAATGAATCCCTACAAACCCTACACTAATAGTGGCATATAAAAAAATGATGAGATAATTCATGGAAATAAAATATTGACACGCACTGGCTATAAACACCAACTAATCGAAATAAAAATAATTATTAACCAAGTTTACAATAGACTCTATAAATAGACTAAAGAATGACAAAGAAATTATGATGCATTTGATTTCACACTAAAAACCTTCATGGCCTAATCAGTCAAGGAATAAAACTATCCTAGCTATCCACTTTTGAGTTCCTTCTCTAGATTTTCTCAGTTTTACATACATTAAATTAACGAAGTTTTGTTGGTGGTGCCTTGCTGACATAAGTGAAAGGCCTTGCATAGGAATAAAATTTCAATTTTTGGATGGCATGCATAACATTCGACATAAATTTTGTTTACTTAGGATAAAAGAGGTTGCATAGATGATTCATCAACAAAAATATTACTCCAAGCATGGCCAAAAAAAATATATGTAATGTGTCATGCCTATAAATATAAAAATAGAGAATCACTAGGTTATGAATACTAAAAATAAAAATATGCTATGAACATGAATAGAAACATTTGGATTGGAAGGTGTAACACACGTATGAAGTGGCAAATAAATAGGGTGGGTAATGAATATAGTCTCACCACATATAGAGCATGGATGGGAAGGTGTAACATAGGTACTAAATTAATTTTACGAGGCATGCTCCATGGATATAAAATGATGACCAAGAGTGGGAGCCCTATGAATGAAGAAGCCATAATGGTGAGCCCATGGGTGTGATATTGACAGCTATATTTTTGAACTCCACCTATAATCATACTTCCCATGACCCTACTCCTCCCTATGATTACACATCAGATCACATGCAGACTATCAAGCCTGGCCGTCCCACTTTGAGACATTATCCACTCTCTTGGACCTCTCCCACATCATATTTTTACCCTTCATACATCCTTAGTCCATCTTAATCCTTTCACATGTAAGACACACCCTCTAGGGACCCCTTGGGTCCTTTTGAGAGCCTATTGACTAGCTTAAGCCCCTGTTTGATCTAGGTTGTGGATAGTGTGAAGGAAAACCATGGCCTAGACCACATGTTTCCTTCATAAAAGTTGTGACCTAGGCAGAACGTGTGCAAAAGTGCCTATTTGGACCCAAATGGTAAAAAATGACTAGTTTTAAGTCTTTTATTGGATTGGGGTTGGGATATATGCTTCATTCTCATTAATTTGATCCTCTCTCTTCTTTTTCCACACTCTCTCTTGATTCTTCTTCCGTATTTTGACTCTCATGACTTCTTGAATCTTTGTTGACTCATTCTTGCCACTCTTTATCTTAATTGGTGATAGAAGATCGCGTATGCTACTACACATTTGATTAGAGACTCCATTGTTGCTCTCAGTTGTTCTTGCTTCCTTGTGGCTTACTTTTAGCTTCTACATTTGGCATTTCACCTAATTTATGCACTTGGATGAAACTCTTACACCATTGTAAGTTATCATTTCACCTCCTCCTTTGCTCTTGTCTTTTGGTTTAGAATTCAACTTACACATAGCTTGGTCTTCCACCTACATTGCTTCCTATCTTGGATTCCTGGTTGGTATAACATCAACAAATTTTTTTTGAACTTGATCTGAGGTCATTTTGCTATGTAAATTGAAACTACATTATTTTGTGTATTAAATATGCTAGGGTTTGTTTTGTTTTAGCAATTTTTTTTTTTTTACATTACTTAGAGTAGTTTCTAAAGTTTCTTGCATCTATACATGATTAAATAATACTTTCACTACTTAAAATATTCCTTTATTGTATGTCATTTCTCTCTTTGGAGGCTTTCCTCATTACATAATATAAATATACATGATCAAGACAAACTAGAAAACTTGCTTAAACATTCTATCTCTCTTGCTAAACTAAAACATTACATTATTAGAAAATAGTAGTATTGATTTGGAAAGACATCTCAAATCTAGAATAGGCATGTTATTTAACCCTTTCTTGGAAACATCTTTATTGCTTAAAATGTCTTTCATTTGAATTGAAACTGCCTTGGATTCTAGATTTACATTTTAGTTGTTATCTCTCTCCATTTGGTATTGTTGTTTTCTCTTTATTTATGCAATCGATAGCCTAGTCTTAGCTACTTACTTTACTATGGTTAAATCTGTTAGAGGTGCTTGTGTAATTTATGGGCTTGTTTGTGATAGCCCCAACCTAGTTTACAAGTATGTTTATATCTTGGTGTAAGATAGAAACCTGGATAGCCACTATAGACTTCCTGTAGCCCATAAAACCCTTGAGCCTTCTAACCTCTTAGTGGTTTGATTTAGCACCTTGCCAAGCATTGGTGGTTCCATTCAAATTCTTGGAGCTATATTTTGGCATGCCTAGTGGGACCTCACTTATGGTTTCACATTAGTTCTATCCCATTTATAACTCTCTTAGCTAACTCTCTTTTATTAGCTATTACACTTTGATTTCAGTTTTGTTTTGGCTCTCACCTTGGTTATTTTCTCCTAATTTGGTTTTGTTTCATTTTCCCTATGGTTTCTCAATCAGTTTGCCTTTTCTATTATTTTCTATGTTGCTCTTTCTTCATTGCATCCATGGTTGATCTCCCACCATTGGAACACCAATCCTAGTGGATTTAGAGTCTCATCCCTGAGCTCACTCATGAGCAAGCCACAATCATAATAGAATACCATAGACACCGTAGGATCCAAGAGCTTCCCTCAATCTAGCATGATAGTCCAAAACCTCTTGCATTCAAAAGGGAATAATATTGGTAGGACTATAACCATCAAACTTAGTCTCCTTTTCATCAGTTTGAGCTTCATTCATCTAAATATATTTCATCTTAGACTCATGCCATGTCTCATTCACCCATTGGAGGTGATGTTGATCCCATTGTATGACTGGGACTTGATGAGCTATTGACAATCATTGATGATTTTCATAGATACCTTTAAGTGAATGAAGTGCATCTTTCTCCCCCTAATAATTAGTGATACGCTTCCTCTAAAAATAGAGCTCACACTTGATTAGTTTTGAGTGTCTCAACCAATTATCATGTGAGTTCCCTACCTATTTCTTAGCTGGAGACTCTAGAGTAAGAACATCCTCATGTCCATGTTGTGAGTCATAGGTATTCCCACTCAATGAGGTATATTCATCATGAAGATTTCTCCCATCCTTTTAGCCCTTCTATTAGAGTTTTTGATGAACGTATTGATTTTGATCATCATCTATGGATTAGAGATCTATGGGATGCCTATCAGGAGTATTAATTCCCATTGATTAACCCTCATCTGATGTCACATGACCAGCATCATGGAGATTTTGGTCATCATAACCATTTTCATGAGCATGCCAAATCTTCCCATCATCCCTATGGGAATTGTTACACTTCTTGTGGCCATTCCCCAACTCATGATAGAGATGATTTCCATCATGAGTGTCCTCACTATTAGGAGCTACCTTGACATCATCCTCTCCATGACCATGATCATGGTGATGCCTTTGAACATAGGCAATATCATCATCATCATCATCATAATCCTCCTTTCAATGTTCATCGTTAGCTTGCTATCAATTATGCTTATGAGGATCTCCATCAAAATCCTATAGACCTTTGGGTGCATGTTATTCCCCTTCCTACTCTTATCTCTAAACTACCTAGGTTTAGTGGGACACAAGACTCTAGTCCTATGAAGCATATTATGACATTCATGATGATGTGTATAGATTGGTAACAAGATGAATTCATGATGTTGAAGCTCTTCACTCATTCTCTATGAGTTGAAGCTCTTATCTAGTATTAAAATCTACCTCTAGATTATCTATCTAGTTTCTAGCTCCTTCTAGATGACTTCCTCTAATATTTTGATATATCTAGACCCTTTAACCTTGACATCTAGTCACTCACCTTCATGACTCAGGCTAAGGGTGAGTCAAACTTTGATTTTGTGTGTAGGTGGCATTATGTCATTCATACGTGAAGGACTAGGTTTTTGGATGACTAGCTTTATGATATGTTCACACGAGTATTGAGGTAGGAGGTTCACCTTGAGGTCTTCAAGCAAAAACCCACCTCTTATGATTAAGATTTTAATGAGTGTCTAAAAATTGAATTAATTGAGGTGCATGCATGAATTTAGCCTTTACCAACCCGAAATTCATCCACTTCACGTGATCATAACTGCAATGTGACTAGTGATGGTGTCATTGATTCTCTTCTTGAGAAGAAGGACAAGAAGGATAGCCATGAGGTGAATGTTTTAAGAAAGAAGCTAACTAAAAATAAGGATTATGAATCAAGCACAACAAAATAAGGGATGATGTTTCTTTATGACCCTACTAAGTTTTGTAATTTCCTTCAGATGAGGGGGCATGATGATGCTAATTGTGCTACCCAAAACTCTAGTGCACAAGCCTCACGTATGTCATAGAGTTATCTTCTTTCAAAACCCAACTGTAAAGTGAACATGTTTAAGTAACCTCTACCTAACCATGACAAGGAAAAGAAGAAGAAATAAAAGAAGAAATAAAAGGCTAAGGCCCCTCATTATCCTTCTTACTCTTCCACCTCTTTTGACTCCTCTTCCTAGGCTAACTCGAGAGGGAAAGGCCAAGAGTTAGAGTAACAAGGTCATTTATACTATTGACATAGCCTCTACTGGGTATGAGTGCTTTTTCAATATGTGCTCAGGTTAGGCTAGGTCATTGACCCTATTGGAGAGACTAGTGGTGTTGGCCCTCCTGTCTAGCCCATGGGGGTTGGGAATCCCAAAGTTAGATTTGAATTTAGGTTTAACATCCCTCCCCAAACTAGACAATTTCCTTACTTTGTCATAAAGGAGTTATAAGGCCTCTCAGCTAGGATTTACATTTGGGACCTTTTTCACCTTTGACCTAAGCAAAGGGGCCTTGTCTTTGATGAGCTTGGTCTCTCTCACAAGGGTCCACTAGGTAATGACATAGAAGTGTTATTCAAATCTAATTCACAAGATCACCCTCATCCTCCCATCTTATATTTTGACCCAACCTCTTTACCAGATGCTTTGGTTTTTTTAAAGAGGGCTCAATTCCCTCTCAATATTGATACTTTAGTTGATGATTACTACACCAAGTGGTGTATTGTCATTGAAGGAGCTACATTGAATATCATGACCCTATGTGTGTTTAATGAACTTAGGATCAGTCAAAAGAAGCTATTCAATTCTCACCATAATTGTGTTGGTGTAAATAATGACACAGTTACACAAGTGGGGAATGTGAAGCTCTAGGTCAAGTTTCACCCTAAGATTGTTAGGATCAAGTTTTATGTGTTATACAATGATTTTTCATACAACATGATTCTTGGCCATCCTTGGACCACTGCCATGTAGGCTATTGCATTGGCCATATTTCACATGGTAAAATTTGTGCATGAAGGTGAGGTTCATACCATAGAGGCTGAATCAAATCCCTAGGCATTACTCTACATAAATATAAAGCCCTCAAGTAAGGCTTTTGTTGTCTCCTCATAGGGTTCTGTGGACTCCCACACACCCCCTACTTTTGAGTCTCACTTTCTCAATGATGAATATTGTGATCCTGCTGAGTATCGAGTAGTGTTCACTCCTTTGAAGTTTAGTACATGTCATCCAATCCCCTCTCCTACCCCATATCTCTAGGGTGGATCTTCCCTTCTTGGAGACCTCTTTCTAGATGTTTCCTTGAATGTTTAGATTCCCCTCTTGTCACTCTTCTCCTATAAGAGTATCATCTCTCTCAACGTATCTCTCATGAAGATGGCTAGAGTGGCTGAGTCCGATCTCGAGTGATATTCCATCCATGGTATAACATGCAACCCAATCAATGAGAGGAGAGATTATAAGAAGTTCATGCCCATACATCCTATGCACTGCCATCCTCTTACTTCTTTGGGTTAATAGGTCTCATTCACTAACAATGACCCCACCTTTGACATTCTTATGTTTTGGGTCATGATAGGTGAACCTAAAGATTTGGGTGCTCCATTTCCTTCTTACCATATTTTTCATATTTTTAGCCTCTTCATAGGCTAACCAGTGGCTTGCCTTAGGGGTAGACCTCTAGTTAGGGTTAAGTGGTGGCCTACCCTCAGGGGAAGGCCTGGCCATGGGCCTATGGTGCTTTGATGAGCCTTAGAGCTTATTAGAACACCATCCCCAGGCCCCCATTTGGTGGATCACCCATTTTTTGGCATTCATTATTAGACCCTTGTAGGTATCCTTAGCCATTTGGCTTGTGTACTCCTCTTTGGATGCATCTTAGGATATAAGTAGAATATTTTGTTGCTTTTAGTTGGTTAGGCTACTATTTGCTAGTAACTAGTCCTCTACTATTTCCCTCTCTCCTTTTTTGAAGTGCTTATATGTGGTATGGGTTAGTTGCTTTGGTTTCTTATGACTTACTCTAGCCTTCCCTAGCTAGTCTTTGTTTATCATAGGCCTCTTACCACCCCTCCTCACCTCTCATTGAGGTTGGCATTGAGGCTCTCTCTCATAGTTGGCCATTACACCTTGATGGTGGCTCTATTGGTTGAGATGCCTTTCTTGCCTTTAACACTTAGAATTCTCCTCGTGTCTACACCATGGAGTAACATGACCCTCGATTAGTCCTGTGCATGTGGAAATAAGAAAAACATGTTTAGATAATCTCAATAACTATTTTTCCTATTTACCCCGCTCTCGCTTTGTTTTAGGCAAGTTACAGACCCTTTTTAGGCTCATCAAACCTTTTTTTTGGCCTCTTCTAGTCTAACACATGGATATCTAGGCTAAGTTGTGGCTTGCTAATGGTCTAGGCCACAAGTTTTGCCTAGAAAGGCCATAGCTTGGGCTAGAAGCTTGTTTTTGCATTTTTTTGGGCCTTCATTTCATCCCATTTTGGCTCTCAGAACCCCAAAACCTTCATTGTAGAGGTTTTGGCCCATTCCAAACATAGTGGAGGGGTCCATTTCTCTCTTTGAGGCCTCCTTGGGTGTGTTTTGGGACCATTTCAATATCTTGGACCCCTACGTGATCTAGCCTATTAGGCCCATGTAATCCTTGCTAAATACACCTTGTGGGCCCTTATTTGGGTGTTTTCCCCATTTTTGCATTCTAGTCTATGAAACCTCCATCTTAGGGGTTTTGAAACATTATAAGCACAATGGAAGCCTATATTTTTTAATTTGAAGCTTATTTGGGCCCGCTCTAGCCCCATTTTGGTTCCTAAGACCCCCTTTGGGTCCCTATTGACCTCCAAGGCCCGTGTTCCATTTTGTGGCCACCCAGGGATGGAAGTTACTTATTATGCTTATTTTAGTTAGTTGTTTCTCTAATTTTCCACAATCGATCCATTATAACTCCATCTCTCTCTTATTCATCATGGTTTTAGGTAGGGTTGTTAGCTAGCTACAATGCTTTTGGACTTATTCCAGTCTTGCCAACTAGTCTTCATCTTCTATGAACTTCCCCACACTTTACCTTGTTACCTCTTCTCACAATCAATGTTGGTCAATCGATGTGGTTATGGCTCAATTTGATTATTTGTTTCCCTCATGCAATTAACTTACACCACGTTGCTTTGAGATTACCTTTCAATAGTTGCTAGTCTTGCATCTTCAACCCCCATCATGGTGCACCTCTTAGTGGTGATTCACGTAGATGGTGGCAGTCAGGGTAACCCAAGATCGATCCCTATAGCTTGGGTTATTGATGATCCATGGGGCCATGAGCTTGTTATAGAAAGTTTCTTCCTTATTATTGAAATGAATATTGCCATTGAGTATCACATAATTATTGGTGCTTTGATTGATGCTTATGAGTTAGGTGCATACTATATAAAGTTATTATCTGACTTACTCTTAGTCATGTCTCAACTTATCGATCTATGGGTTATCCTTATCTCTAAGCTTCTCCCCCTCTTTGAGGTGGCATGTGATTTACTCTCCTCCTTTGAGGTTGTCTAGTTCACCCATATCCCTTGTAAGGAGAACACTAAGGTTGATGCCCTAGTGAAAGTAATTTTAGATAGTATGATTTGATTTGATATCACTTGTGTCCCTTATTTGCAAGAGATAGAGCTAGATTTTTGATTACACAACATTTTCACTCTCACCCATGGATCATGTCATTGACTTCTTTTATCACCATTATTATTTGGTAAGTGTAGGTAATATTTCCTTTTATCTTTTTAGTTCTTGCTTTTATTTGTTTTGATGTGGCTTCTAGATACTACACAACACTCCTTATTCATTTAAACATTGATTGCTTGTACCTTGAGGGCATATGTAATCATACTTCCCATGAACCTACTCCTCCCTGTGATTACATGTTAGTTCATGTGCAGACTACCAACCCTATCCATCTCACTTTGAGACATTCACCACTCACTTGGACCTCTTCCACATCATATTATTACCCTCTATACATCCTTAATCCATATTGGCCCTTTCACATGGAAGACATGCCCTCTAAGGAAACCTCAGGGGATTTTGAGAGCCTGTTGACCAACCTAAGCCCCCTATTTGACCTAGGTTGTGGTTTGTGTGAAGGAAAGCTGTGACCTAAGCTACACATTTCCTTCATAAAAGCCATGACCTAGGCAAAACATGTTTAAAAGTGATTGTTTAGACCCAAACTATTAAAAATGGCTAGTTTTAAGTCTTTTAGCAGATTGAGGTTGGGATATATGCCTCATTCTCATTCATTGATCCTCTTTATTCTCTCTCTTGATTCTTATTCCCTCTATTGAATCTCATGCCTTCTTGAATCTCTCTTGATTAATTCTTGGCACTCTTGATCTTGATTGGTGATAAAGGATCCCATATGTTGCTACACATTTGCTTGTAGACTCCATTGCTAATCTCAGTTGTTCCTACTTCCTTGTGGCTTGATTTTAGCTTATACATTTGGAATTACACCTAATTTGTGAACTTGGTTTGAGATCTTACACCACTTAAATTTCTCACTTAACCTCTCCTTTGATCTTGGATTTTGGTTTGGACTTTAGCTTACACATATCTTGGTCTTCCTCCTACATTTATTCCTAGCTTGGATCCTAGTTGGTAGAACATTTGCACATCTTATTTTATCTTGATCTGAGGGAACTTTTCCATGCAAAGTGAAACTCCATTATTTTGTGTAGTATATATTCTAGTGTTTATTTTATTTTAGCAAAATAGTTGTTTTGTGCATTGCTTAGAGTACTTTCTGATGTTTCCTACATCTGTAAATGAATAAATAATACTTTCATTGCTTGAAATATTATTTTATTATATGTCATTTATCTCTTTGGAAGCTTTCCTCATTGCATATTAGAAATATACATGCTCAATAAAAATTATAAAACTTGCTTAAACATTCTCTCTCTTGCTAAACTAGAACATTGCATTATTATAAAATAATAGTATTGATTTGGAAAGATAACTCAGAGCTAGATAGGCATGCTCTTGAACCCTTTTTTAGAAACATATTTATTACTTAAAAAATATTTCATTTGGCCTCAAAGTACCTTAGCTTCTAGATTTACATTTTAGTTGTTATGTCTCTCCATTTGGAATTGTTGTTTTTGCTTTGTTTATGCAATCAATAGGCTATTCTTAGCTACTTTCTTTATTGTGGTTAGATCTAATAGAGGCACTTACGTACTTTGTGTGATTGTCCATGCTAGCCCCAACCTAGTCTACAAGTCTATCTATACCTTGGTACAAGCTAGAAAACTAGATAGCCATTATACATGTTCTATAGCCCTAAAAACCCCTGAACATTCTAGCCTTTTAGTGGTTTGCTTTAACACCCTGCCAAACACTAGTGGTTTTGTTCAGATTCTTGGAGCCACACCACCTTTTTCCAACTTACTAAAATTGATAACTTAATATTCTCATTAGGACATTTGTTATTGAATAATATAATATTTATTAGAATTTAACCCTATATGTTAGAATTTCAAATAGTTACTTAAAACTTAGGAACATTATTTCTAGTGCAAGGAGGATTTTTAAAAAATAGTAATATTAATTAATATTAATGATATAGTAGATAGACTAAAAGTTTCCTTAAATGTGTAGATTATGTTAAAATGATTATTTATTTTCTTTTTAAGTGTACGATGTGGATGTCTTATAATGAGTGGAAATTAAACTGATTGTTATTTGACCATTGTTTATCTCAATCAATGACTCCACCAGTATGACCTACGTAATTTAAATTAAAAAAATGCCCTAAAGTTAAGGTATGTATATGATATGGTCCCTCTAGTCTATGATATCACCTAAAATAACCTATTTGATGTAATTTATCTAGGTGTGTATATATATTGGCAACATGGATGAATATAAGATATAGTGAGTAATAATTTTAAACCTCAATATTATCATTGGCAACACTAATTTGAGTCACATATCAAACATGGAGCCTTCTTGAAATGAAATCAACCTCATGTTGTCCTCATTGACCCTTGACAATAGAAAACATCCAATCATAAATCTGTGAGCAACATGGAATAGCTTCCTTGGCCTTTCCTGGACCTTTTTTGGTAGTTCCCAGACCATTTATGGCATTTCCCTGGCTTTATTTGGCCTTTCTCAAAGCTCCCCAACCATTCTCTTTGTCTCTTGGCACATCTTGATGTCAATCTCCTAGAACCCCCTACCATGTCAGAGGTGATAGACCTAGAATGAATAAGTAGGTACCACATGCCAATTTTGTTGTTTGCACATCAAATAGATTGCATTCTTGATTCGATGCTGCCACATTGCTAGCTAAAAACATCTTTATCATGGCTACAGGTCATAAATCCAAAAACTACCCTAAAGTCAGGGCATGTGTATTATATGGGTTCTATGGTATATAATATCACCTAAAATACCCTATCGTTTCCCCCATCATGACCACTCAACTCAATTTGAAATCCTTCACCACTTACAATTCTCAATCACCTTGCCCTTTATTTTATTGGTATGAGTATGGTGTTTTCGTATGTACTTAACCTTGATGTAATTTCTCTAGGTGTCAATATATTGGCACCATACATGAACTTATTTTAACATCTAAATATATTCTTATGAAACATGAAAGTAGTGAAATATTTCAAGGTAAACTCGATGATAATGGTGAGAAGCAATCACAAGTTAGTGGTCATGTATTTTGAGTGATGTTTAATTGTCAATTTACACTCTTATGCTTTATAAAATACCTCTTACCAATATCTATATATATATATATATATATAATAAATAGATATTAAATGTTAGTTATTATATAATGTATATTGTAATTTTTTTTACATTAAAACATAATTATATATTATATACGCATATTACATATATTATATGATATATAAATATTATCAAAATTGTGAAAACAAACTTAATTAGCATAGTTAATTAGAAAAAGAGGAATCATAGATTTTGTTAGGCATGAGAGGCATTGAAATAGGTTAATGCCCAAATGCCATGCCATAAACATCTATTGACCTTCTCACTTATTGTTTACCCTAACACGTATTGAAGTCATACAAGTTGATGATGAGTTAGTTTTGTAAATTTGAACATTTTTTTCCATATGTATGCATATAAATGTCTTTAATATTAGGGTTGCTTTATTTATATTGTGTATATACACACAAAACCTACATTTTAACTTTGCCATCATAATCATAGCCTGTGCCAAAATAAGAGCATTGAAACATGGTATGGGCATCCATTAAAGCATAATTGCAAGGGGATTTGTGTTGAATGTTGTTTTTTTAAATGCCCTAGTATATAAGTATGCAAAATTTGGAAACATTCAAAAGGCACATGAATTTTTTGACATAATGGTTGAAAAAACAATGTTTTCATGGAATGTTATGGTCTTAGGATATGTACAAAATTGTAGATCATTACCACTAACCACATATGACCTTTTATGCATGAAACATTAAGCAATAATATTATGATATTAATTTTAATAATCCTTCCAAAACATATTTTCCTTGACCATTTCTCCCTTAGATTTTTTGTTTTTTATGCTTACAAAGATAAACTTCAATTATGGTTGTATTTTCTTTGAAGGTTCTAATTATGGTGTTTCCATATGTTCATAATGAATGAAAGTAATAATATAGAATCTATAACCTCAATGTATATCCCCTGCATCAATGGCATTGCATCATTGATTAAATTTACACATCAAACATGGAGCCCTTACATAATTAAATCACTTCTCATGACATCCTTGTCTATCCTTGATAATAGAAAATAACCAATAAAAGATGCAACCACCCTACAAGCTAGAAACCCCTTTGTAATTATTTCAAATAATGTAAATCCAAAAACTATCTTGAAGCCAAGTCATGTGGATGATATTGTCCCTTTGGTGTACAATATCATCCAAATTACCTAGGAATTGCCTCTCATCATTGTCACCCAATGGAATTTGAAATCTTTCACCACTTGAATGTTTTGTATGGCCTTGCCCTTTCTTCCATAGGTATAAGTATGGCATTTTTTTATGCTCTTAAAATTGATGTAATTAATCTAGGTGTCAACATATTGGTGTCATAAACAAACATAAGCTACAATACAAACTTTAGAACCTCAATGTATGAGTCGCACATCAGGCATGGAACCCTGCCATAATTAATTCAACATGATGATGTAATTATCCACTCTTGAAAATTGACATGGAACACCTTCATGTCTTAAAATGGTGTTTATTATTGAGAAGTGATAAGGTACTATAATTGTTACATTATGGTCAGGGTCAACTAGAATGTATTTCTTTAAATGGTCCAAGTCAGCAACTATCTCTACATAATTTTCCTCCAAACCTTACATTGTGGTCCTCTTGAAGACACTACTCACTAAAATGTCATTATCCACCAGTGCAACATATATGATATCTACATTATCACAAGAAAATAAACCTCACCTACAATGTAATTTATTTTTCAATTATTACTAGACCAATATAATCGCCAACCTCAAGAATATCATTTGGATTGCAACAATTTATAAAATATGTAGAGATAAATCTTACCTTTTAGGTTTTGCTCATTGAGATTAATTTATATTTTATACAACAATCTATCGTGAGTTGTTGGGCATTGTTGTAATGTGTGATGGAAACAATAGTATGCTTACTTGTAATCTTTCAATTCATTCAAAGATCTTCCCTTTTAAAAGTTGGACATGAGGTGTGAGGATCAAGCTCTAAAGCTTTGTTACAATAAATTTTTTCATTTTCATTAAAATAAGGGTTTTGTAAAGTGAAAGAGTGTAAATTGGAAATTATATCTCATTCAAAACCATGATTGATAACCCCATCTCACCTTGTGTGCATGAAGTGTTAAGTAATAATAATCAAATATTCATTTTAATAATCTTTCCAAAAAATATTTTTCCTAACCCATGCTTCCTTAAGTTTTATGTTTTTTACTAGTAAGGATAAATAAGTTTCTAATAAAGACAGAGTGCAATTGTGGTCATCTTCTCTTCTAGTGATTCGAGTATGGCATATTTTTATTTTACTATCTATGATGTAATTTTTCTAGGTGTTAATGTATTGGTATCATGCATGAATGGAAGCTACAAGATCGAATTTGGGTCCTTAATGTGATGTCCCCATGTCAATAACATTAGAATGTTAATTAAAGCCACACATGGGATGAGAAGCCCTTTCATAATCAAATTGATGCTCATGACATTTAGGTCATACAAATCCAATCAAAAATTTGAATCTAGGTCTTATGTATGATATAATCCCTTTGGTGTATAATATACCCTAATGTACCTTGTCATTACCCCTCCCCATCACTGCCAAATTCACCTTGAAAACTTTCACCACTTGCATGATTTGTATGGCCTTGCCTTCCCCAACACTTCATGATTGCTCAAGTTCACCATAAAATGAAATGTCATGTCCCCACATAGGGCTTTGCCATGTCATATGAAGGAACACACAACCACATTTTCTACCCTCACCTCCACAAGAAATATAAGATTATTTTTTCTTAACTATTTTTACACAAAAGGTGAGATAGGGTCGACAGTCATGGGTTACAAGTGACGTATAAATACTGACTTACACTCATTCTCTTTACAAAATGTACAAACACACACACACACACATGCGCGCGCGCGTGCGCAAAAAAAAAAAAACATATAAAAAAATGATATTATATAATAATAATAATAATAATAATAATAATAATAATAAATAAATAAATAAATAAATTATATAAATTAAATTATATATAAACTAATATTATATCTATAAAATGGTAAATATATATTATATATATATATATAAATATATAAAATTTATTTATTCTTATATATATATATATATATATATATAATATTATTTTTTTGTGATATGTTAATATATAATTATAATATTAATATTTTACTAAAAATTAAACTCAAAAATTTCAATCTTTTTATTATCATTTATTTAAAAATAAATAAACAATTGATGGCAGTGGAACATGTTTTGCCCTCATGAAAACTACACCATTAACACCTGCACAGAACTTAAGACACATGTTCAAGAGTGGATTTGCTTACATTTTGTTAAACAAGTCATGCTTTTAGTATGGTTCCACATTTTTCATATGTGTATAGGAGGGAATAAGACTTTTTTCTACTTTAAGTTTCCTTCCACATTTTGCATACATGTATAAAAGGGCATATGACATTTTTTTGCTTTCGATTATTATTTGATGAATGACCATACCCTATTGCAAAGCTCCTAGTTGATTTGGTTACATTTTGTTAAACATTTGACATTGCTTTAGTATGATTCCTCATTTTACATACATGTCTAGGAGAGTATTTATTAATGACTATGTCTAACAAATATCCACTTTCAATTATTATTTGATGGATGTCCATACCCTGTTGTAAAGCTCCCTTTTTGACATAAGCTAGGAAGATGCTCACAAAGGTTGTGGAGTTTGGATTTACACCTGCCAATTGCATTTGTGTAATTTCCTCTTAAGTCCCTTTTCAACCAACTCATTGTCCTTGATGGCTTTGTGCCACTAGTGTTGGACATTTCCTTGCGAGTATAACAACTTATTACTACCAATTTACATAATGGGTAATTTTGATGCTTTAGTTTGATTTTCAGAGGCTGTGATGTAGGATCCTTTTTTTGTTCAACTTTTAAGAGTTGCCTACCATTTCTTTAAGAACCATATGAATGAACAAGTGATATATTTTCACACTTATTTTACCATTCCACACCCTATGCTAGAGGAAGCAAAACACATGGAGGAAAATTTTGTGGACCTTATCAGAGCTACCATATGTGATAATATGAATTGCTTCATGGAATATCATTCTTAATAAAGCAATTACACAATGAAATAGATAATATAAAATACATACAACTCCATGTGAGTGAATTTGTGTGTTCAAAATTTCTTTCATTAGAAGTAAAATCCACATACAATAGGTATGCATTTTTGGTGTTATAAATCATTCAATTATCTACCAAGTTACTTTGGACTTCATTTATGTTTTGAATTCCATGTTTGGCCCTATATCTCCAAACTTCAATGACTGAATCCATCTCATTATCATATTCCTGATCCATTCTTAGCCTTGAAGCATTATTCACCCACAGTCAGGCTTGTACAAGGATAACATCTAACATGACACATCATTTCTAGGACTGCTAAAAAAATTTCAAAACATGTCTTACTTAGATAGAAGCATGACAGGTGGGATATTATTCATGTACATGACCCAAATGGCATCAAATAAGATACGTGGAATAATCTTAGCTTCATTTACATGAGTAGAGACACCTTCGGCAAAATCTATATATTATAATAAAGATTAATATAATATAATTTATTTAATATATAATAAATTATATTATAATATATTATTTATCCATAAATAAAATATATAACTCATGGTTTGATTGTAAAATAAAAACTAGACTTGAGTAGGATATTCAACTTCATGGCATATTTAAACAAGGGTCGTGTAATGGCTAGTCCCTGTCTTTATGTTGCAAATAAGAAATTGAAATAAATAAAATTATAAAGATTATTCTAGGTAGGACTCATTTGTAAAAACATATTGTATGGGGAAAAAAAAAGAATGCAAATAAAAATTGTGTTTTTTTAATAATTTCTATTGAATTGTAGATAAATGGATTAATTAAACCTAGTTTTTAGATACATAACAACAAATATGTCAATTTTATGATTCTGCAATAGTTATCTTGGGTAGAACATGTGGTTAAGTTTCCTAATGTTAGTAATATTTATTTGTATCTACAAATGAGCCATAATAGTTTTTTTAATTAAACCTCGTGGTTAAGTTTCTTAGTATTTGTAATATTTATTTTCAATCTATAAACTATAAATTATAATGGCCCTCAAGAAAAATCCATCTAATTAATAATTTAAGATGACATGCCTTAAGAAATGATATGAAGGTAATTTGGTGAATATTTTTATATCCAATCAACTATATGTATCTAACAAGAAAATTTCTTGTATAGATTGGGCATCAACATATTGACACTTCTTTAAAAAAAATTTGACTAAATGTGTATTCACTTAACAATTTTTAGTGATAAGTTTTTTATTTCTTGGTTTTAAAGTGAAGTATGGAATTTTAAATAAGGTAAGGAATAATTAATAACATGTAATTTAGGTATATATTATATAAAATTAATGATTTGCTAAATTTTGACACTGATAATATTTACAAGCTATTAAAATTATTCAATATGTGAATGTGTGACCAACTTAAAAGTAAAGACACTTGGATCACTTTAAAATCAACTTGCTCATAAATGCACCAACTAAAGACACTCATTTGTGTTAGTCCTAATATGTATTTATCCAAAAAAATGTATTGTGAACTATTTATTATATTTAGCCTTAGTTGCCACAGGAATTATGCAGAAAGCAAAGGTATTTAATTTCATCTGGATGCTTTTGTGTTGCATCTAGTGAATACAATAAAATGACATTTTTTACAGTTGAGGAAGAGTGGTTAAACATGTTTTCATCAACCATTATAAAATAAAAGTGAGGGGATAATAATGGAGATGTTAACATGGTTGCACTTAAATATATTCATCAGATTTAACTTTATGCCAACAATTATTTGGTTCATATAATGCTTCATTGTCATAGAGCAGTGTAATGGCAGTGGGCAAGGTACATTTTAATTAAATATTTTTTATTTTTAAACAATTTTTTGATTATTATATTGATATAAATGGACTATTCTTAAATAATATGTAGAAGAATATTCCTTAATACTTGGTTGTTGAACTTTAAAATTGATAATATACCTTGTCTAAAAAATTGATGGGCTGGAGCAATTTTTTTTATTTGCCTAAGTGATTCCTATAATTCATAGGGACTAATAAGCTCTATTACATATAGTTTCAAATCAGGGGGAAGTTACAAATTCTAGTTTGATGTTTAGTAAAATCTTATAAAATGGGTTGTGTTCCTTTTTAATGAATAGAAATAAATTACACCTTATAGCACAAAAATCATACTAAAAAATGGTATTGCCTTTGCTTTGGGGATAGGATACTAATAAATCATAGCTTCCCTTATTATGATAATTTTGTTAGTATTCCATATTTTAGTGACAAGAGACTATTCATAGATTATTCTATAACATCTAAGGAGTCTTATAATTCTCTTTGATATGTCACTATCCCAATTTGAGTCAATGAAAATAATGCACCAGCATTTTAGAGTATAAGCTTAAACTCTAGAAGTTTATTTTGACCATGTTGCAACTTGTCACTATATCATTTGATTTCTCAAAACTTAGTTTCAATCTCACCCTAATTTAAATTGAGATCATCCAACTCAATATATCCATGCATAACAAGGTTTGTATTAGGGGATAAAGCATTTTTACTCACTTTATATTTTCAAAAACCATAAATTTTGTTCTTTTTTCTCCACAAATATGGCCACACTCATCATTCCTAGCTCTCATCTTATGTCATTTGCATAGAAAAATATATCACAAGCGATGATGTCAAGCTAGCGTGATGATTAATTCACACTACTAGCTTTATCATAGGGTTATTTTTTATAAATATTATGGACATCAATATAAGTCCATTCATAATGAACTCCATGTATTAAAACATGAAAACCAAATATTGAAGTAGCAAACTATTATGTGCAAAAGTTGAACAAAAAATGAAACTTATTGATAGAATGGAAGAAGATATTCAATGCTTAGCCAAAAAAATTTAAAAAATTGGAATATATAGAAAGCTTCAAGGAAGAAACTGCATTTCTTAGCTTATGTGAAGCATTTGGGACTTTAGATGTAATGCATTCCACTTTAAATAGGGCACACTTTCCCACACACTCACATACTTGAGTTCTCTAACTAAAATATCATTAAAAAAATTAAAAAAAATCAAACCAAATCCAATGTACAAAATCCCTTTGAAACACATATCATATACGTTATTATGGTTTATGCTCAGAATATGTAATAAAATTTAATGTACTTGAGTAACTACATAATGATGCCAACAGATTCTACTCTTTATATGAATGTATTCAAATAAACTTGAGAAATGTTAAAGCATTTTCACCTTAATTTAAAAAATTGAAATTATTTGACATTTCCTTTGATCATTAGAAATGGGAAAATTTTGGCAGCTAAATTTTTTGCATGTCTTAATTTATAAATGACCAAGGTCATACAATATAAAATTTAAATTACTATGTTTGTGAATATTTTGTTTGACAATATGTGTAAGAGGGAGTGGCTTTTTGTAACCTTGTAATTATGCTTATTTAGTGCATTATAAAGATGGGATTTATTCAATGTGGAATTAATCTACAAAAAATTACATAGAAAACAAAGGTCAAGTGATCTAGGTCTAGGAGGAACCTAGTGGATAATGACACTAAATGGGTTTAATGGGTTCTATGCAGAAGTGATTATGAATGATAAAAATTGAAGATATCATATTGTGATAATAAAAGAAAAGAGTAGAGAAGAATAATATACTCCTGATGTAGAATTATAATAGAAAAATTATATTATGGTGTTTTGTACGAGATCTAAAAGATCAGATGTATGATATCTACATTCTTCTAGTTTATCTATGTATCAATAACTCCTACAAAGAATATAATAATGTACTAATATACTAAGGAGGTAGATGAAGCATTGGTTAGCCCATTCTAATAGTTGGTAACAACTTATTCATAACCAATCATTAGATTGATAACTTCTATTGATGTCACTATTGAGTTTCACGGTGTAGTGTTGTCAATAGAGGAGTTGTGTAGTATTACAAAAGAGGAGTTAGGACTTGTGGTTTGAAACACATGTGCTAGAGATGATGTAGAATCTATTGGGGAATTCACATGCACTTTCAAACAACATTAAATGATAAGATTTGAATTGATTACTGATATCCTCTTGTATCAATCATCCCTCTTTAAAGACCAATGGTTCCCATTGCATGTAATTATGGAATGAGATGTGGAAACAAATTTGAAAAATGCACTGTTGAAAACCAATTTCTTAGGAAGTTAGTTGACCTATTTTGATGATATGCATAGAGACCTAAATTATATTTAGTATTAAAATGTACTTAAAACATATTAATAATTCTTCTTAATATAATTGATGACATCTCCCTCAAATTCAAATAATTGAATAAATAAAATTAATCAATTATGCACACTTTAAATCTTTATTTAAATCTAAAATCTAAATTTTACTCCTCACCCACCATATTATACCTTATTCTCCCTCACATACTGACTCATCCCAACCAAACCCACAACTTCCTCAACCTCCTTTGAGTCATCCCTTGAGTTGTCAAGAAGTTTGACTCATTCATGCTGACTCAGCTAACCATTTCTCTTCTTTTCTCAACCACTTGAAATGGTCATCATACTCATGGGTAAGGACTCATTATCCATTGTTGATTATTTGGATCATTTAATAAATCCAAATAATTTTCTACCATTGTATCTTCCTCCAAAAAACTATAAATAAACTTGAAAACCATCATTTTCATCCATCTTGACTTATGCTAAGAAAGTTATATTCAATTTACAAGTGAATCCAAGTGAATAAAAGTGAATCAAAGCATCTAAAAACTCTTTTTTCACCAAAATGCTGCTCATTCTCCTTTGCATTGGAAGAGTGAACAACCACATTATTGAAGAGTAAATTAAGTTTACATTGCAATGGAGGAAACTTGCATATTTAAAGTATAAGTTTGTATTTATTGTTTTCTTTGTTTATTAATTTATCTTAGGTTGAATTTAGCTTAGATTAAGATTTAATAGTTAGTTGATTTCTTAGGATTTATATATTTAGTTCAAATATTTTGGCATGCCCGGTGGAACATTCCCTCATCTTTTTCATTCTACGTCCATCATAATTGCATTTAAAAATGATTTTTTATTTAATTTTTATTATTTGTATTTGCATATGCATTTTATATTATCTTTGTGAGTGCTAGTGTAAGCTATAGGTCACTATTTGATGTTTTCTACTCAGTTGTGTATGCTCATTATGTAAGTATGCATTTGAAAATATGAGTTGCAAAATTGTACCCTATAATAACTAAATTGGTTTTTGACCTATTTTTAGTCACTTTTTCCTAATTTTCTATAATAACCCCATTGGGGTTAAACTAGAAATATATGATTTTTTTAAAAAACACATATACTATAAATAAGCTAGACCATGAGAATCTAAGCAGTGATCATACAAAATACTCTAGGAGAGATAACTACAAATGTAATATACCAGGTCATACATCTTGGATTACTATCAACATAAGAAAACACATCATGATACAAATATAAAAAGTATTTACAAATAGGCAGCCATTGCTAGTTTAATATACAATCACTACTGTCAATTCTCAATAAATAGTTAATTATGACTCTTCATGATAATATTTTAAAAAATAAATATAATATAATACAATGTACCTAATTAAGATACATGGCTTCTTGAACAATGAATAGTACTATTGTGGAAGGGTGAGCATCATCCAAGTGCTTTTCCACACCAACCATGGACCAACAATACTTTGCACTAATCCCATCAAGAAATGGAGCTCCTTTCATGAATGAGTAGATAGTGATGGCATGGGAATCTAGAGAGACAAGCAAGTACCCATGTGTTGTATGATTTATATAATTAAACATGTAGTTTATCATAGAAAACTCATTCTATTACAAGATATCACACAAACATGTAAATAATACTCATGAAATGATAATGTCTCACTAAACATATTTTGATAAAAGTTTTATGAATAATAAATAATAATGATCTATAGATCAATAAAATTCATACACACCATTTGACCAGATTGTCTTCATCTGTCATTGTGATGCTAGTAAGCTAATGAAGTCCATCTCACTCCTTACTCAGGATCAACAATACAGATTGGTCAAATACAATTTAATCACAAGATTCATATAATTTACATCCTATAGTAAACCCATCAGATAACATACTGTACATAAGAGTAACTAAATCATACATTTATTCTATCAAATGTATGAATGAATCTTACATTATTTTCTATCCTATACTAAAAATAATAACTACAGTTTATAGCACCTAGGTAAATACATATTTAATTGTAGATTTTCACTACCATAATTAGTTTCTAAACATACTACACCCTATGATAACCTATATTATCATAGTCTAGTATTTTAAGATATAACTACTAATTTTCCACAATCAGTCATATAAAATAATCTTAAATATATAGAAATATAAGATTTTATTCAAGTTACTAGATATAATGAAAGAAGTCACAATTCCCATAGAACACAATAATATACTATCATAACATTCATTAAACTCTTAAGGTTGTATGCACACATATAGAAAGTCTTACTAACTATTACAAAACATACTATTCATAGTGATAACCAATCATGCATATACTTAATTAGTAAAACATAGATGTGAGTATAGACATAACAATTACAATATGTACCATCCAGGTAAGACATACATTTATATTATAGTACTCTATGATATACCATACTATCATAGTTCATAATTAAATAAATAAACATAACCGAACTTATAATTTTAAGAATCAAATGATCCACATAAATAATAACAATCAAGCAAGTACAAGATTATACCACCTGAGTATACCCTAAGTTTAAACTGCATACTAATATTTATAAAAAATATAACTTACAAGCACACATCATGATGCACCATTATATGCAAAATATAACTAAATATTTTATATATATTAACACTCTTTTAATATGTACTACACACAAGTATTAAATACCAAATACATATAACTAATATTTAATCAATCATTTGTAGATAACTCATAAACCTATTATAACATTCATTTAAACATCTCATTTTTTTTTCTAAAAGATCGTTTAATATGGTTATAGTTTTAGTCCTTCAGACACCTAATGACTAGATAAAATAATACCTCTAGATACAAGTTTATGCATATGACTCAACACAACCATTTTTATTTTTGACTTATGTTACATACTTAAATCCATGTGTAGATATAACAAAACAAAAATCGACACACATGAAACATAGGATAATCCAAACTAACATTTGCTATACAATTTAGAGGTTTGAATGCATACATTAGTTAACTTAATTCTATGTAATTCTTTAATATGATTTATAATCCACTCAAGGAATAAAACCATACGAGTACACCCTTGAATGCATATATGCATTATTAGGTACATTAATACCTATATTTTCTCATCAAGCATACCATAACTTATTTTAAGGTTACCTTTACACCACATGTTTTTTACTCACAAGTAACCCGTACCTATCATGATTTAAACTCTATTGGGTTTTCTATCCTTCCCAAGCCTCATCAAACTCTCAAAAGGTTCTTGACATATTAATCTCACATAACACCTATGGTTATAAATATTCCTCAAATAAGATTTTAATGAGATTATTAAACCATTAATATTGAGAAGATTGACTATGCTCCAAATAATTCCATATATATTAATGTTAAAATCTCCCTCATATAGGCCCATATATATCGTAACTCTCAACTATTTAATTTTATACCCAAATTTGGCTATTGTTCTGGTTTATATGTAAATCAACCATATATAAATAACCATTTTTTTTTAAATTTCCAAAAAGATTTTCCTTGTTTAGTATTTACACTAAATACCCTACTTAAAATCCTTTAGTTTATAATTAATCTTCAATCCTTAAGTCCAAAAATCTAAACACTAATTTTCCAATAAAATAATTATCTATAAATAAGACACACACTTCTAGATAGGTGGCATATTTATATGATAGTAATCTAATGTGAAGACTATAAGTTTTTGGCTACTATTATTTGATTACAACTAAGATCAGGTATTAAATTGATGCCAAAATATATCTAGCCATGCATACTCTCCTTTTGTAAATACAATGATGTCTCTGCATATTACAATGACACCAATACATAATGTAATGGATTGATATTCAACAATGCCTATATAGATACATGCATGTTTGGAATTATATATATATATATATATATATATATATATATTAGACAATGGACTTCAACGATGGATAAAGAATGTTAAGCTAACAAACTCCTCATCAAATCCTTGCATCTCAATTACTACAGGCTAAAAATGAATTATATATACATATCATTCACTATTTTAATGAAATAAATCACTATATTTGAGACATAAGATGCCTCCTACACAAAATACTCATTATTATTATACTCATACATCTCTATATTTTTGAACAGAAATCATTGTATTGAGATGCCTCTAATAGAAGATACTCATTAGTATTATATATAATGTTTGTAACGTGGCTTAGATTATATTTATTAATTCTATACTTAGTTTACTAAAATATAAGAGCCATTTTATGATGCCAACTTTCTCCAGGTGGTAACGAAAATAGTTCATTGTATATATATTGAATATTGAATATAATCATTTCTTTAAAATAAAATATATATAGTTTGTTATCATATATTCAATAATTTCATATACCTAAATTGCTCCTTTATGTGAGCCATTATAGTAAACTGGTATGCTAAATATATATTTTTATTTAATGATATATAAATAAAATAACACAAGGAAAATCAATTCCAGAATTAAGTAAGGTGTTGGCCTGTAAAATACTCCTATAAACTTTCATGAATGATAAATTTAGAGGATTATATAGGATTTGGTGTGTGTGTGTGTGTGTGTGTCTAGGCACCTTATTATAGTTTGAGGTTTCAATTTACATATGTTAATAAAATAAGGTCATGATTTACTTATCTCAGTGGATATTTATATTAATAATTCACAATATCAAAGTTGATGGCATGCTCAAGAATTATATGCATTAATATAAATATATATTTACTCAGGTAAAAGAAGTAGCTATTTTACTAATATAATACAAGTTCACTGCATATACATAATTGTAAACCATTGTAGTTACCTAAATGAATCACTACAAATTTATATTCAAAATATACTCACCTAAAACCAATTAAATATGTATTTAATTGTATAGATATAAACCAATATATTTACATACAAACATATTTACACAAGAGATATAACCACATATAGTTCTCATAATTTAAATGTAATGCCTACCTGGCAAAGGCTATGGTGGTCATTTTTTTACCTTGTCTTCTCTGATCTTTGTTATCTTCTGTACCCCCTATCATAGTGTTTCCCTTGTCTTCCTTCTCTCCTCTACAGGTAATTGTGCCCCTCTCTTTTTCTCCCTGACTATATCCAAAAATATTCTTTCTTATTCCCTTTCATGAGGAAGTGTAGCTTTTTTTTTTGTTTTAAGAGTTTTTCCTCTTTATCATTTTAAATATTTTTATTTTTTAATTTTTTTTTCAATTATTTTATATTTGATTCTTTTCCTTTTATTATTTATTTTATTTTTCCTTTTTCCATGGAAAATTCTTTTTCATTTATTTTAACATTAAATATCAAAATTCCATAATTTTACTAAATTGAATTAACACCCTCAAATGTTACAGAAATTTAAATAGAAAATTTCTAAATTACTAACAATCTAGATTTTTAAATCTAATTATGCTAACAACATTTTTACAAGCATTAATGACCAATATACCAATTGCGTTACACAAATTCATAAAGCTATTGAACTATACTAGCAAACCATAGAAATTAACTTTCTAAAGTAAGTAGAAATAAACACACCAAATTCAAACCATTTTTAATGCATTATGCCATGTGATAACTACTATGGTGTGTGCAAAGTTCCATCTAGTTTCTTTATTGTCTTTTGACATCTCCATCTACATCACCCTCTTTGACAATGTTCTTCCTCTGTCACACTTTGAGGGATGGGTTCACCTACGTCAATCTCAAAATAAAATAGGTAGTTAGACCATAATAGTTATGATATGTATTCAACATAAAATATAACTAAAATGACAAATAAACATGATTATAAAGTAAACATATACTTACAACTAACTCATAACAACATGATCATATAATCTAAACAATATCCTATTGTCCCATAACAACATATATGTCAAAGCTTAGTCTAAATGTAGCCAAATTAGATGTGTCAATTATTAAAATCCATAGATAGTCAAATAATTTTCTTAGCAAGAAATCAAGATGTAACATGTTCTTTACATCATTAGCTTTCTATTCACCTTTTGCTTCTATCTGTGTTTTTAGTTTTTTCTAATTCTTTGTTAAAAAAAACAAAATCGATAAATGTTTTAGTGAAATCATTGTTTCTAACTATGAATTCATCTTAATTGCATTCAAAATTATTATTCTAAGTAGCACAATCATCTTATAACTATGAATTTATCCTTATGTGTTTGCAAGTAAAATAATGAAATCATTTTATAATTGCAAAATCATCCTTTTGAGTAGCGAAATTATTGTTCTGCATAGCAAAATTACGTTTTATGTTCGTGAAATCGTTTATACTAGGTAAAAATCCATCATTTTGAGTAATGAAATCATTTTTGTAACTGAAAAATTGTCATATAGGCCAATAAAATTGTTCTTTAAGCATGAATTTGTTTATTCTATATTTTTTGTGTTATGTTTATTTCCTATGTTTGAATTATTAAAATTTTACTTTTTTGTCTTTCTGCATAACTATGAATTTGTTATAGAGTAATTTTTGTGATTTTTATTTGTTCCATAACAAGTTGTCATGTACCAAGCCTAAAAAAAATATTCTAACCATTTGCTTGCAGAATGCTTGTTAAAGATAATCTGCAAAAAAGGCTAAATAAAAAACTAATTTTCTTTATTTTACTAACACTTTCAATTTTATTTTCAAAAATTTTAGTAATTACATCGCATTTCATTTTAAGTTTTTTTTTTTTGCAATTGTGGAAATTGTGTATGCTCTTCCCTTGGCATCACATTGGTGATGATACTCAAGAATCATAAATAATTCTATAATGTTTTGTGTTACCCAAGTGGTGCCCATGTATGCTCTTTTCTTTGCATCCCATTGGTGATGATACTTAGAAATTAGAAATGAACACTTACTTTTTTTATTTCTTTTTCTAAGGGCTCTATTGATTGTGTATTTTACCACCATGTAGTAAGTCAAATCCCACTTACTAGAAAGGTAAATAAATTAAGATGTAGATATTTCAATTGTATAAGTGGTTATGCGTTTTAATTGCATTATGTTGTGAAGAGTTTGCATGATCCAATACCTAGGGTTTTAATAGTTTCCTCAAAATATGATATCATTAATTGTCAACACACTAAGACCTGTATGATCATGTTGGGCACTTTTGGATAAGACCCAATAATGTACATCTACTTTATCTATTTCTTACATGGTTTTTACCCCTTATAATCTTGTTTAAACCTTAAATCTAGAAAAATCTTTTGTCATTTGACTTTGGTGCATCTATTAGTAACTAGTGTCGAGAAGCTACTTTTCACACACTTTTGAAACTAGACTCAGTGAGCCATGGAAATGATACGATCCTCCATGGTTAGTGCTTTGAAATATTAAGCCATAATTGAGAGTATGGATGAGTTAGTGACATCGGAAGACCCAAAATTTCTTCATGACCCTTATCCTAGTTTTTCACCTTTTATGTGTAATTGCTTGAGTATTTAGAATATAAATTTGTTTGTTTTTTCCTTGTGTTTACCAAATGTTGCATTATTATTGATTGAAAATAAATTACTTTTGAATCTTAAAGATATCAAACATCTTAAATCCAAATTTGTCTAAAAATTCAAAAGCATTTGGTTAACAATCAAACTTTTTAGTCACTTTGGTATTTTTATTCACTAGAGTCTAGTTTTAAGTCTTTTTCATTTATTGGGTCAAAATTTTCCCTCAAAAAATGTCACCCATTACAAGAGACATGGCTATGTTCAATTATGCCTTGATCAATTCAGTCACAAATCCAAATCAAAATAATCCTTGTCTTAACTTAGGATTCTATTCAACCAAATTTGATTCAAACACATATTTTGAATCAACATCAAATCAATCATCTAAAAAATCTAAATCAAAGTTTCAATGTATTAATTATACAACAAATCCAAATCTAAGATTGAATATGTATTCCACCTCACCCATCAATCAATCAAATCCAAACATGAATAGTCATTCAAGTTTAGCAATCAACCAATTCAACCCAAACATCAATCAATCCATTTCAAACTTGAATTCTTATTCATGTTTACCCATATATCAACATCAAAGTTTTAATTTAGGAATAACAACAAATAAATAATTTAGGCTTTGGTAGTCAAAATTATTTTAATTATTTTAAAAATTATACACCATCCATAAATTAAAAGTCACCAATCACAAATCAAAATACGTTCATAGATCCATCTAGTTCTAACCTTAGCATCAATTTAAATCTAACATTTGGTTCACCTTCATCACCACTTTCAAATATTTACTTGAACTAAAATCCATCCATAAATTAAACCCTAATTCAATAAAATCCAAATATATTCCATCCAAATCAATATTTCAATTCTTATATTTGTCAAAACCAACCTTTCCACATTCATCAAAATCAACCATTTGATTTTAAATCCAATCCATTCCCAAATTTGAACCAAACTACATCAAATCCAATTTTTTTTACAAATCCATCAAACTTAACAAATCCATAAAATCCAAACTTTTTCACTAATCCATCTACCTTTACAAATATAAAAAATCCAAATACTTGCACCTTCAGCACAAATCCATCAAATCCATTCATAGATCCAACAAATCCATCCTTCCAAGATCAAGATACCTCTCTAACCCACTTCATTATTAGGGAATACCAAAACATTCCACATCAAGATCATCCTATCACTAGTGACCCTA
This sequence comes from Torreya grandis, assembly GCA_037957365.1. Classification (NCBI taxonomy): domain Eukaryota; kingdom Viridiplantae; phylum Streptophyta; class Pinopsida; order Cupressales; family Taxaceae; genus Torreya; species Torreya grandis. Next base: position 126,272 of record JARHVA010008184.1, on the reverse strand, counting down.
TTTTCCAAAATCAACCAAGTCTCCCATCCACTTATTAGAGTCTTAATTCCAATATCACTCATTACACTAGCTAAGAGAATCAAGTTCTAGTACCTTTACCATATAGTTTCAATCCATCCCCAAAGATACAACAAATCTAAAAATCCCAACCTATCAAAAAAATTAGTGTTCTTATCAATAAAAAATCACTTCTTTAGGAGAACCTTATAATGTATTATTTCAAATATTGGTCACTACAAACTTAGTCATATTTCCAAACGCCAAATACTTCGAACCAAATGTTCCAAAACTTGAGTGGTATAGATATAAATAATATTTTAATTATCACAAAATTTAAGGTCATTCTACAAATTATTTTAAGAGACTAAAACAGTATATCCAAGATTTTATTGACAAAAGGTACATTAAGGTAGATCCAAGTGTATCCACATTTAAAAATCATAGCTTGGGGGTATGTCAAGATGTTTTTCATAAGATTAATCAAGCCACTCCACTTCCAAGTTAAAGTCATAACCTTCCATCCATTTCTCACAAACCTCTTTTGGACACATCTATTTTCAACTAACCCACCTTTGACAACCATGGTCTACCCTCCAGTTTTGATGAGCCCATCTTTGACCAAAAAACTATCTTTGACCAAGATCTCATTTTTGATCAAGCTCCCATTTTCTACAAATATCTTATTTTTAACTAGGATATTATCTTGGACCAAACCTATTTCAACCAACACAACATATTCATCATTGGATAACAACATATCTTTAGTTCATTACTTAATATTCCAGATTTTCAAAAATCTCTTCATCCTAAATCCATCATTTACAAATGCCTAGTGAAAAATGTACTTATGGATAATACAATTCAATAGGCCCTCCTTATGGTCACCTCTAAACCAAGGTCAAATTTGTTATCCAAATCTGATTTACAATCCATTTTGACATTAAGAGCATGTTCATCATTAACCACATTAATAGATTAGTTTGATAGTGTTAGTGAACCTTTTATGGTTATTGAGGAAGCTTAATTTGGAATCAATGTAATTTATCTTGATAGCTTATATGAAGATCATACAACATGTTCTTCTTCCATAATACCTATCCTTCATTTTTCCAATATCAAAGATAATGAAAACAACAGGGCACCTAGGAGAGAAATAACATGGAATGATCTTCTAGTTATAATCCAAGAATGAATCCTAACTCTTGTCTTACATGATTATTATGCTAACCTAGTATAATAACACTATAATGAGTTAGATCATGATTTTGAAATCACGTTCAATGCACGTCACAATAAATTTGAATATTCTAGATTTACCAAGGAATTAATAATTGTCAATACAAACCTATTTTATTTTGACTTCTGTAGTATTTGGTGGTTAGTCAATAGTGATGGAGTGAATTATATTGGTTTTTGTACATATGGTGAACTCATTAGTCCCTGGTGTTTGATATTATTTAATACTATTGCTTGAAACTCTTATAGGGAAATGGTTCTTAATTCCATGACGATTCAAATAAATTTTAGAAGGTTTCTAGAGTTTATATTTACTATTAGGAATATTAATGTGGGTCTATTTCATAACTATGTTTTTTCAAGAAAAAACAAAATTACCATAGAACTATGTCAAAGAAATTTATATCTAGATGTATTTATTCAATAAGGATTTTTGATAGGGAATGATACTTTGGATGGTTTGATAATAATTTTTGGTGGTCCCAACAACCTCATCTTGGTCAAGTATTATTCAAAATAAATAATAGAATTAAAATTGAGATTGAAGAGGAAATATAATTAGAATGACAAAGATTATCTAGAAATGATATGGGATAGAAACCAAGGAAAAAAATTTAGCATCTCGTTACCCTCTATTGGATCCAAATGTTAATAAATCCAAAAAGTTATAAAATAAAAAATAAAATAACTTGTTGTCTATAAGAACCTTGACACTTAGGGGCAACCTTTTTTACAATTACATTCCACATTACCTTAATTACATTGCATTTTCCATCGTTTACATTTGGTCTTGCATATCAGATGTTATGTTTGGTGATTATTTAATTGTCACTTCACATAACTCAAACATTAAAAATGCATATTATCATATCATTTCACTTTTCATGTCACCTTTTTATCCCAAGAAAAAAATTCTCAAAGTTAGCATTACATTGATTCTTACCTTAGTTCTTATAATTAGAGTACATTTATTTTTCTAACATTTTCTTTCAAAACTTAAAAAATACTAGCCCACAACCTAGTCTAGAAGCTTAGCCATGATAGAGTCTCCTCTTACAATTAACTATAATTAAAAAATATTAGCACATTAGAAACAATAAATATGGTAACTTTACTCATGTATCTTGGTCTTTGGTGATGAGCCTTTGCATCTTACTAGTTGCATGGATCCAAGATTTGGGAGTAAAATCTTTCCAAATAAAATGACACCCTTATCCAAAACTTATGCAAAATAAAATTCAATTTTCACATCTCTCACTATTCATTGATCTTTGGTATTAATCCTGTGCATCTCACTAGTTTCATAGGATTATCATTGGGGGAAGATACCCTTACTCACCCATGTGTAGACTTTGGTGTTGATCCCATGTGTCTTCCTAGTCACATGAGGTTACATGTAGTGTGTCATAAAGACTAGTATCAAATATTAAATCAAAAGATATCTAAGAAAATGATCTTCAAAAAAGCTTATCTATATGACATATGCTGAAAAGGGCAACTTTATCCCATTTACTAATTCTATCAGGGTTAGTTCTCTATAGACACATCAAATAAAGTTAGTATTTTGTGAATTAATCAAGAAGTACACTTTCACCTTTGCTCATAAGGATTAGGACACCTTCCTTTTCCATGCAAAATTTTGATTTTTGGTTTTCATCTTCACAATTTCATACTTATCTTATTTCCCTTTTTTCATTCTTTTACTACAAATTAAAAGTCATATGTTGTGTTAAAATAATAATTGGGTCATCACCTACAAAACAATTATTAGCGCATTCATAAAAATCCATGCATATCCATCATGTTACATCATTTTCATATATCAAAAATTAAAAATAAAAACAAACACACCCATTTTCATTTTTATGTACACCATTATCTATATTCACCCTAGTTACTTGGGGGCATTGTGTTTTAGCAATCCATTGTATATTCTCATGTTTATCATTTGTCACTTATTAGTCATTTATCCTATATCATGCCAAGTTCAGGGCTGATATTCCTACATGTGAACATACAAAAATTTTCATGATAGTATAAAAGCATCTTTTATATTCCTTATTTCAAAAAATCCCAAAATATAAAAAAATAAAAAATATTTCAAAACATCCTAAAAATATTGGTTAACCAATAAAACTCAACACATATACCATTGTAACTAACTTACACATCATTCAATCATTCTTGGGTGGGTCACTCTCACATATTTTTCATCTAACACTTAAACACTTTATCATCACTTCTTATATTGGGAGAACTACATTTGGCCTAAAATCCACACATGGACTTTAGCTAAGGTATATTATATAGGTAACACTTAGAGACAAGGGGTGTCTAGGGTTAGCTCATCAACTATCTTACTCATTATCCATTTCCCCAAATGTGGATTAGCTTATCCTTATGCTTCCTCATAGATTGTTTGGTACATAGTCTAGCTCTTAGCTACAATTGTACATTTCTTACTTTGAATGTTAAGTATTTACTTACAATTTTTTTTGATCAATCATTTGTTTGTTTTTATTATTGTCTTATCCATTTTATATCCTTAACCATTAAGTTGGTTATTTTGTCCATTTTCTACTCCTAACCATTAATTTGGTTATTTATTCATTTTTATATCCTTAGCCATTAAGTTGGTTATTTAACCAAATTTTATCCATCCATTTTATCCCTAACCTTTCAAATGGTTATTTCCTTTTTTTTTTACTTTGTCCATTGTGATTTTTTTTTCAATGAGTCAATATTTAATCTTTAGAGTTATTATTTGTTCATTTTTTTGTGTATCATTTTTGTTTAATATTGTTTCATCAACATTTTATGTGTTTACATCATTTAGGTTTATTTTGTTTTCAAATCTCATTTTAATTGTTATTTTATGTGTTTTTGAAATGATTATTTTTTGAAATACATAATAGTATAGTTATGGTTTTTCTCTATCATGACGTACTTTGATTTTACACAATTTATTCTTTCTTTTGTTCATATGCCTAAAACATCAAATTTTATCATGATTATTCAATATATTTGGTGGTAATATGTTTTATGTTATATTAAAAATCAGGTGGCTCAAAACTCTTTATTGTTGGAAATCCAATGTAAGGAAAAAAAAGAGTAAAACAACTATGTTACATTTTAATCCATACATAAAATCCAATCATACATCACATAAGCCATAATCCATAATCCATATGATGAAAGAATTAAAACATGCTAGCATAAATCAAAATTTAGGAAATATAACCAGTGCTAAATATATCTATATGTCTGTCAATAATGCACAAAGTCCATATAAAATCAATAAACAATCCATAATGTCCATCCACATAGCACAAGGTCTCATAATGATCATGAATATATATATATATATATATATATATATATATATATATATATATCAAATGTGTCTATACAAAAAGGTACATCTCAAAAAAAAAATATAATGTAGATAACCCTCTCATTCCCTACTATATTCAACCTCTAAGTACCTGCAATTGTTAACTCATGCATTCAACTTAGTCTTTCATGATGATCTCTTCTATTTGCCTTCTCTTGATGATTCATTCCCTCCTAGTTATCTTCATACTCTCAAAATATCCATTCTCCTTTTCTACTTATTTAACATATATTTGTGCCTTATATAGGATTCCTATATCCTATCTCACTTGGTCAAATTGAACCCAAACCTTACCTTGTCACTAAACTCGTCTTGAACAACTTTGCACTCTTTTACCATAACCTTTGTAACCTTTTTTATTGATATTTTATTCTATATGAATGTGTATGGATGGATAATGAGAAATTATCACATTTTTATAACATCCTCTATCCCCATATATCTCTCTATAAAATTTTAAGTCTTAACTCATTGATTAGATGCCATTTCTAGCATAGGTGTAGACTTAATTAGGTTTCCTTGTTCTTCTTAAACACATAGTTAAATGAATCCATATGTATGAACCTCATATAACTTTGAAACCATAAAAATATTATTCTTGATATTAAACTCCTCTAAAATACAAAATTTGAGCCATTTATAATGGATAAAATGTTTTATATTTCACTTTTTGTATTTTACCCTAGACTTAGGGTTTCTACAATCTTAACAGGCCCAAGAGGGATCAAAAAGCTTTAAAAGAATTACTATAGGGTTTAAAATTTTCAAAATGTCACATTGAGGTCTATATAACCTAAAACAACTTTATCGAACCTTAAAAACCTTTACTCAACCCTTTACCATGTGTAATACAAGATTTTTTAAGAGCTCTATGTACACAGTCTATCTATGTATGCCCATGAGGGCTCTAAAATGCATTCAATGGATCTAGGAGACTTTAAAATCATATTTTAACTATTTTAGTTTTTATAACTTATATCCAACTATTCCAATATTTATAACTCCTTAATTAATAACTAATCATGCTCTACACAAAGATTTGATAAAGTTATGAAATATAACCCTGCCTGTGCAAACTCAAAGAGATGGCATTTGTCCTTTAGGTCTAAACAAAAGGTTTTTAACCTTTTATAGAATGAAAAAATTTATGACTCATAAATTTACACCCATATCATGCCTTTTTTCTTCTTGGAAGACTATTAATCATGTTTCTATGTAGATTCAAAGTCTTATTTGACATAATCTACATGTGTACATAGAACAAGGTTATATGCAAACTGACCTAACAAGGATTCTTGGAAAATTTATCAAAAATTATTCTCCACAATCTTATCACATATTTAATGACTTGTTACACATAACATACATTTATTCAAATGACTCCAAAATCTATAACTAACTTGTTAATTGCCATTTATACAATGAGAACTAACTCAACTACTCATATAATTTGTAAGGTGAATAATAACATATTACACTTATGAAATTAGGTTACCCTTAATTTAATTTAGGGTATTCACAAAAATACCACTTATTGATAATGCCTACCAACATGACATTTTTTCCAAAAACCTGAACCATGATTCAAAAATTTTAAATGAAGAAATTGGTAGGAAAATGCCAATGCTCCACAAATTAAAATTTAACACCATTTTAAAAACTACACATGACCCCTATATATCTAATATGACCAAAATAAATCATAAAATACTCAAAACACAATAATTTGAATTATATACACAATTTGGTAGTTATGCTCGTGCATCATACTATCGAGGAGTAAGAAAACTTTCCCATGAAAGTTATAATTGATATTGACTTGTAGGTCCTTTACAACATCCTTCTCCAAGTTCATGTCCACCTATATCCCAACACCTATTTGAGATGCCTAGGCCTTTGTGATGCTTTCTTAGCTTTATGATGGCTCCTCTTCACTTCACTTCTCTCATGTCTTGCATTCTCCTTATCTTCATCTATTGCTTGATTTGCCACTTGAGTAGATTATTTATGATCACCAATCCAAAATATGGGATATCCATTTCTCTCACATGATCTATCATGACCATCAAATTATCCATATTCTACCTCATCTCTATCATCTCTTTCTCCATCTCTATCCTCTTCTTTTCCCTATGGTAGCTTTCATCAACTTCTTGTCTTATTTTTTCTCTCTCTTTCTTCATCCTATCTAGGATGTATCTCAATACCTTGGTCTGATATAGACCTATAACTCTCTTTAAAAATTCTTCTCTCACTTTCCACATCTTGACCTCTCATTGGGTCTATCTCATTTACTATGACCTCACCTAGGTCATTCACTCTTGTCCTTTCTCTAAGACACTATTCTCTCTCCTCAATCTCACCTATGATCTCTCTCTCATGAGGTTATCAAAAAATCTCTCAATCAATAAGACACACTTGGATGTAGGGCTTCTACCATCTCACAACTTTCACTTATACTTTAATACAATTCATGAACAAATCAAAAGAAATAAAAATGAAAACTCATTAACACATGTACATTTTTTACTTATTGGCTATAATTCAATTCTTCCAAAATAAACTCCTACTCTAATACAAAATGATGCATATAACCATCTCATTCATTGATATATTAAATCTTTGAGTACCTACAACTATTAACTCATGCATTCAACTTATTCTTTCATGACAATCTCTTTTATTTTCATTCTCTTGATGATTCATTCCCTCCTAGTTCTCTTCATGCTCTTAAATTGTCCATTTTACCTTTTATAATTATTTAAAATATATTTTTTCCATCTATAGGCTTCCTATATCCTATCTCACTTGGTCAACTTGAACCCAATCCTTACCTTGTCACTAAACTCTTTTTAAACAACTCTGCACTCTTTTACCATAACCTTTGTAGCCTTTTTTCTTGTTATTTTCTTGTATATGAACATGTACAAATCGATATTAATAAATTATCACATTTTTATGGAACCCTATATCCCCCTCTATCTCTCTATAAAATTTCAATTCTTAACTCATTTATTAGATTCCAAATCTAACATAGGTGTCAACCTAATTAGGTCTCCTTCTTGAACACACAGTTAATAGAATCCATACGTACGGACCTCATATAACTTTGAAACCCTAAAAATATTCTTCTTAATATTAAAATAATAAAAAATACAATATTTGAGCTATTTCCAATGGATAAAATGTTTTATATTTCACTTTTTGTATTTTACCCTAGACCTAGGGTTTCTACAATCTTGACAAGCCTGAGAGGACTCAAAAAGATTTAAAAGAATTCCTAAATGGTTTTAAATGTTTAAAATGTCAAATTTAGGTCTATCTAAACCTAACACAACTTCATCAAACCTTACAAACCTTTACTCAACCCTTCAGCATGTGTAGTACAAGGTTTTTCGAGAGCTCTGTGTACACAGTCTATCTGTGTATGCCCGTGAGGGATCTAAAATGCATTAAATGGATATATGAGACTATAAAATAATATTTTAACATATTTTAGGTATATTTAAATTATATCCAACTATTATAATATTTATAACTCCTTAATTAATCACTAATTATGTTCTACACAAATATTTGATAGAGTTCTACAATATAACCCTGCCTGTGCAAACTCAAAGAGATGAAATTTGTCGTTTGGGTCTCAACACAAGATTTTTAACCTATGATATAATTAAAAAACACATAAATAATCAATTTATACGCATTTCATTCCTTTTTTCTACTTTTAATACTCTTAATCACATTCTTATGTAGACTCAAAGTCTTATTTGACATAATTTGCCTGTGTACTCAAAACAAGGTTATATGAAAATTGACCTAACAAGGGTTCCTATAAAATTTATCAAAAATTATCCTAAAAAATATTATAACAAATTTAATGACTTTTTATTCATAACATACATCTATTCAAAATGCTCCCAAATCCATAACTAACTTATTAACTACCCCCTTGTATGTTGAGAACCAACTCAACTACTCATATAAGTTATAAGGTGAATAATAACATAAGAAAAATATGAAATTAGCTGCCACTTAACATAATTTATGGTATTAATAACAATAAAACTTATTTATTATGCCTTCCAACATGACAAATGTTCCACAAACCTTAACCATGATTTAAAAAAAATAAATGAAGAAATTGGTGGGAAAATGCTAGTGTTGCACAAATTCAAATTTGACACCATTTTATCAACTAAACATGAACCATAAAGACCTAAGATGAAAAAAATAACTTGTTAAAGACTCAAAACATGAAAATTTTACTTATATACATAATGTGGTAGTGATGCTCCTGTATTAATATACATCGATGAACCAATCTATCATCTAAACATTGTGTCATGTCTCATCCTATCCCTTTGAAGGAGTATCTGGTCTCAAGAATAGATAATCACATAATTATGTGCCTCATATAGGATGCATCACAAATTATAAATTCCCCACTAACCTCTCTGACCTAATCAATTGTACTGAACTCCCTGAAATAAATCATCTCATAGACTACTCTGTAAAAGATGTTTCCCTCTGAGCACATGGCACAACCTCCTCATGTAAGCTCCTATAATATGTTTCCTATTTCATGGTCCTCATAAACTTGTATAATGTCATAATATATCCATATTAAGCTATTAATAGCCTCACCTCTATTAGCTCAATCCTAGTAGTGTCTCTATCTTATCTGTAACACTGTGTCAATGTTGTATAATCTAGAGTCTAGGTATCCATATCATGTGTCACAATTGTTATAGCCATACCATCTCTATCTATCCCATAAAAAACAACCTATAACCTATCAAAATAAAATTTTAATCTTTTAATTATCATAGTTTATCCCCCTACCATCTGCCACTCCATGTAATCTAGACACCTCCATGTGTAACCCATATATCTCCCTATCATGATCTTTGATCTCCTCATGGAGTCTATACACAAGAGCCTACTCCTCTTGAGATATAAAAGTACATGAAAAACCAAAAACATCCCATCTATTTGTCTGAGTGTCCTATGCTACTATCATAACTACATGTTCCTCACTATTAGCCACTATGAGTGGATTTTCCCCTCCAACCCTATGATCTATATCAATATATATATATATATATATATATATATATATATATATATATATATATATATATATATTGATCCACAACTATGTCAACCCATACCTCACATAAAATCTCAATATAATGCAATTTACTAATCTCTACAACACATCCTCTACCTCATGCTCATGATCATCCCTTATTTCCTATAATAACTCTCCTAATTTGGGATCCCAATCTTGTGCCTCATGGTTGCCTACTCAAGCTAGTCACCAGTCTCTATCTCCATATCTATGGTGGTGCATATGGTATATTCAATCTAAATATTACTATCAAGCCCACCAATCTACATATATATCCATAACTCTTGCATTAATCACATCATTTTGCTCACTCCATCTCATAGTCTTCAGCTATGACCAACTATGATCAACAATCATCAGATCAGTATTCATACCTCACTGTGTTCTCTCTCTTGCTGATCATGCAAATACATGTGGACCAACTAGTATATCTTGCTTAATCCCAAACTATCTCATCCCCTATCTGGGTGATATCTCTTTATGCTGTAATCATGTGTCCTAATAATGTATCATAGATTCATCATATAGTCCATGTGTAAGTCATCATGTGCCCATTTAAATATAATCTCTTTGTAAGGTCTTCAAGTGATTTGTTCATCACCTAGCTCATCAATAGCCCTCTAGTAAAACTACAAATCACCTAAATGTGGTCTACAAGTGAAAATAATCATATGCTACGTATATGCCAATAGATCATCAATAGAGTGAGTGCTCATGTGCCTAACTAACCTCTCTATAGCAATGTGTTCTCAACACCATACCTGTAGTAATGTTGAAGGTCCAATCTCCCTCCCATCTGTATAATTTACATGATGCAAATCCTAGTAAAGGTATACTAGTATGCATGGACCCCATGCAAATCCGTCACCCATTTCCATCATATTTCCAATCAAATATAATAGACCAATAGATATAACCTCCTAATTTTATTATGTTGCATATTTTCACTGACAACATCCATAAGCACAATAATCAAAGAATCTACCTCTAATTTAGTATAATAATCTACATCCACACTACCCCTAACAATAAGAATTATACCATCACCAAAAATCTTATACAATGTAATATCCTATGGACCTTGCCACTAGTATACCTATCTACCTCATATTAGAATTCCTATAATCTGATAAACATCCTCTAATGTGATTGTTATCTCTCTTATCAACAAGTGAAATGTACTAGTCTCACTATGCCATCTCTTGGCAAGTTTTATCAACAATTCCCTATCTGATCAAATCTCTAGCATCTTTGTAATTTAAGATAAACCCATATCCTCTAGAACTCTGAACTCATACTCTATAAAACTAGTCATCCATGCAATCACTCTAGGCCTCCACTTGCATGTAGTCAACACTGGTAATACCTCCTAAAATTCAAACACATTAGCATCTAATTAATTTTAATTAACATAAAATTCAAACAATTCCTATGTTACACATTTTATTCTAAATATTTCCAATCAATGCATTCATATTTTATTCTCTTACCACTTATTTATCTTTTCTCAAATCTTATTTTTCTGTTTAAAATCTCATTTTCAATTCTATAATAAACATTTTCACTACTAAGTTTCATAATTTCACTTCTAAACCATTTAATTTTGCCTTTTCACTATTCAATGTTTAGATGATTTTGTGACTCACTCTTACTATTTTGTTTCTCTATTCTATAATTTCATGATTTCAAAATCACAAAATCATCCCTTATGCCCAATTTCTAACTCTATAATGATTTTTCTACATTGTCCTACAAATTTGCTTTTGCATTTTATGAATTCAAAATTTCCTTTGATGAATTTTCAACTTTCATTACCAAATTCACAGATAGACCATCTACAAATTCATTTTGGTCAACTTTAAGCCCTAATAAATGACATTCAACACAAAAATTTCAAAACAAAATCTAACTTACTAGAGGCCCACTCCTCTCACATCTCTGAAATATCCTCACTCACTTTGAATGGTGCTCACGGTGTGGAATGTGATCCTTTTTTCCTCCAAGACCTTAGAGCAAATGTCTCCAATCAAATCTCTTAGAAAATATCTTTAAAAATTAAATTTTCACAAATGAATTTCTATAACTCATTTCTTCTATTTATATTTTTATCCAATTTTAAAAATCCCCCTTCCCATCTCTCCATTCTACTCATTCTTCATCCATTTTGACTTTGAATTTTAGGATACATTCAATCATCCTATTCGATATTTTTTCAAAATCTTGCACAATAAATATGAATAAATTTATCATTATAATTTGGAAACTCAATATATCCTTTCCATTTTTAGATCCACAACTTATTCTCATTGGGATATATCATTCCCACAACCACTCAGTTGACTCTTGCGTCATTAGAAAATATTAAGAATGCAATCTTAGAATGGAAAACATATTATTTTTATGATCAAGACTCTAGTTTTAATTAACTTGGGGCAATGTATTTACACACCCTAAATATTGAAAGTTTGACATCAATTCTATAATAAGCTGATTTATTGCTCATGCAAATCACTTTTTCAATTTACTCTTTTCATTAATTTTGAGAGTTTGTCTATTTTATTGCACAAACCCTTAAGTGGGCATCATCACACTCATTTTCATTAATTTGAGGATACTTTCTCCTTAATCATCAACAATCTAATTCTACTATTCTTTGAAAAAATATTGTTTCATAACACTATTTCAAAGAGGGGAAAATGTAGACACCTCAATTATATTTAGTGTCAAGATGCACCTAAAAGATATTAATAATTTTTATTAATATAATTCATGACATCTCCCTCAAATTCAAACAATTGAATACATCGAATTAATCAATTGTGTACACTTTAAATCCTTATTTAAATATAAAATATGGATTTTACGCCTCATCCAACATCTTCTACCTTATCCTTCCTCACATGTTGACTCATCCCAACCAAAGCCACAACTTTTTAAACCTCCTTTAAGTCATCTCTTGAGTTGTCAGTAAGTTTGACTCATCCCTGCTGACTCAGCTATCCATTCCCATACTTTTATCAACCAATTTAAATTGTCATCATACTCATGGGTGAGGATTTATTAGCTACCATTTATTATTTAAACCATTTAATAAATACAAATAATCCTCCACCATTGGATCTTCCTCCAAAACATAATAAATAATTTTGAAAAATTCATTTTGATCCATCCTGACTTATGCTTATGAATTTATATTCAATTTACAAATGAATCTAAGTGAATCAAAGCATTCAAAAACTCTTTTTTCACCAAAATTATATCCATTATCATTTGTATTGGAATATTAATCAAACACATTATTGAAGAGTGAATCAAGTTTACATCTTAATGGAGGAAACTTGTATATTTAAGGTATAAGTTTGTGTTTATCTTTTATTTTATTTGTAGCTCTATCTTAAGTTGAATTTAGCTTAGATTAAGATTTCATAGTTACTTGATTTATTATTATTTCTAGATTTAGTTCATACCAATTTAGTTTATTGTACTCATTTCTTAATTGTGAAAATAAATAAAAGAAATTTAGTAATAGGGTGTGTAGAAGAATACTTAATAAAATGTGCACGTGAATCCAAATGAAATCAGGAAATCCTCTTAGGCTAGGAAGGAATGATTTATAGATAACACAAACACTATAAAGGGGGTTTTTAGATGGTTGGTCGAGTGGATTTCCTAGCATGTATTAGATCCAAGAAGCACAATACTTGCTAGGAGGTTGTCAATCCACTTTTATAACAATCAAGTCTGAAGTGATAAAAGAAGATATTTACATTAAATAATAAGAAAGTAAATGCATAATATAAAGTAATAGATAACCTTATTATTAAATAAACTAATAAATTTTTTATGTGGCCTAGTTCAAAAAATCAAAAAGGGTACTGTGGTCAGAGGGGAACATAGAAAGTGAAGCTTGATTTAAGGCAAAGGGGTGGAAAAGGCTTGCTAGAAAATGGTACCATAGTGAACTGTTGATGGTTAGGAAAAATATCAATGGTTGAGGTAAATCATCAAAGGTTGGGTAACCATTAGTGGTTAGGTAACCATCGACTATTGGCTATGCCAATATAGGAGTGAATAATTAAGGAAGTATAAAATGGGACTTTGGTCAAATAGAGGCTAGATATGGGGATAGGAAGTATAAGGTGGGGTATTGGTGGTTTTGATAGGGAAAAATGGATTAGAAACTAAATAAACCAAATAACATAAGCAAAAAATACTTGTAATTGAATAGAGGAATCCTAAATTGATGTGACCAAAGTGACAGTTCTTTGGGCCTTTCAGAGTAATTTTGATAGAGTTTTGGATCTCCAATGAGGTCGCTCACTTATTAATACAAACATTGAATACCTAAAAAAAATATTGAATGCTTGATGACTAATTTTTATCCCTTTTCTCTTCCTCCTTATTTTATTTTATAGGTATAAGTTACTAAATAAAATAAAAGAAGTTACCAATTTGATAGGTGATAAAGTTGGCTGTTTTCATAGCTTTAAAAGCTAGTATTAAAGATAAGTTGACATTTTAGGAGTTTATAATCTTGCACAAAGAGATAGAAATACTTTAAAGTTTGTTAAATCAAGGTGGATAACTCAAAAATTAATATTTAGGCCAGCCATCGATGGTTACCCTAACCATCAGTGGTCATAGGCTTAGAGGAAAAATAGTGAAAAAGGGGTGAATTATATGATGCATTTCAAGGGTGTTTGGTAACATTAAGTTATAAAGGGGTATAGATAAAGGTATAAAGGTAGTGTGACACTAAAAACTATAATGTGTAGGTTTTAGATGTCTACACATATAATATGAAAGAGAGGGATCTCTTGTTGACATGTTTGTTTGATCTTGTAATTAATGACTTGATCTGATTATGTTGGTGCACTGCTCTAGATTTACCTCTACTTGTTGAAGAGTCTTTGTAATATATAAAGTACCTAACAAAGGTGTAAATTACTGGTGTAGTAGTTATACATTGAATAATAGATACAATCTAAGGTAAGAAATAAGATTCAACTGAAAAGTGTTATCATCTATTAGCTTGGTGATGGTGTAAGGCCCATACAAAAGTGGATGAAGCTTTTAGGATAGGCATGCTAGTATTTATTTCAATAGGTGTAACCATACATGATCACCAACCTAAAAGGTGTGTGCTTTCCAATGCTTATTATGGTGTTGCTTATACTTAGCATTTACCTTTTATAGAATGGTCTACGCTTGATGATGAATGTGCTCAATGGATTGAAAAACTTTGTCAAATTCCTTTTAATCTAAAGCAGTTTTTTTGTTGATGATTGTAGAGGGAAAGTTACATTAATGGGTTCCAAAGGTTGGAGACCCAAGAAAATGTGAAAATGATTATGCATTAGAGAGTCATGTAGAGCTCTATTATAGCTATTTTAAATGAAAGGAAGACTTCCATAAAGTGTGTTGCTTCTTTGAATTGAACATTCAAGGAAGATGCACTATCATATTATTTAATACTTCTACTTGTACCTTAGTTTATGGATTGAACATGATAGACTTTTTCAAATTTGTGTCTAACATTGATCAACGTGTTTTCTATAGATTTCTTAAGAACCTTATATCTTTATCAAATAATACAGTTTTTGGGATTCTAAAGTGGATCTAGACATATTGAAAGTGTAGTTAAGTTGTTTTTAGAGCTAAGATTCCTTTCTTAGAAGTTATAATAATTAGCATTTTTGAGAATCTATCAACTATTACCTAAAGATAATTATTACCACACTTGGTAGTAGGGTATCTTGAGAGGAACTCCATGGAAATATATTCTTATAGTCTTATTGGTATCAACAAAAGTGTGTACAAATATTGCTTCTTGTTGATTGATTAGAAATTTAACATGTCATACATGACTTGATATATTTGGAAACATTTGACATGAGGTGTAGCCAAAAAATTACTTTTGCAACACTACAAAGGTATTTTTCAACTCCAAATTATCTTATAGTGTTGTTGGAGTGAGCCTATGATATTAATTTTAATCTATCTATCTCATGTGATACACAATTGCTGAAGATGATATAGTAGTCCATCTTGCATGTAAAAATCTAGAACTAAATTACTGTAAAACAACTTTTGATAGATTACTAAATAATCCATATCAAATGGATATAATTATGATGATGAGTTTAACTTTATGTCCACGTGCATAAATTATAAAAATGAGGTACTGAATTAGAGGTTGGTTCAGATAATATACTACTAGATTGACACTTCACTTCTTAGACTTGGTGATCAAATAAAACTATTGAAGATAAGAAGACCATATCTAATGTTTCTCTTGTTGTAACTTGTTATGAGTATACAAGAATTAAAGTGTCTTATGATCTATTTGGATCATAATCTAATTACCCAAGACATCATGCTTCCTATGCTTACATGCCTTAAAAATAACATAAATCTCATGACCCTATATGGGTAGTTTCTTGTTGGCATAGTGAATGCATCTCTATGGTAATCAACTGGGACCATGTTGAGTGAGGATTGATCCAAGTTCATAATCAAATGCATTGGTCTCATAATATCAAATGGTTGTTTAAGGTCAAGAAATGAAAGTATTGGTGTGAAATAAAATTTGTATTTCAGTTCTTTAAATGCTTTCTATTAGGTGGTTGACAAGATGAAAATTAATTTGGTGCCACCTTTGGTAACTTAGTTTAGAGGCCAAGTCACATGAGAATAACTAATTACAAATCTCTTGTAGAAAATTTTTAATCCCAAAAAGCTATGAAATTTTGTGGGATTATTTGATGTAGGCCATTCCTAGATGGCCTGAATCTTGGTGAAGTCCACATGTATTCCTTGTGCATATATTATGTATATTAGATACTATATCTACTATAGGACAAATGACCATTTATCCATGTTAGAATATATCTTGTGTTGTTGCAAAGTGTGAAACACTTTTTCAATATGTTGCAAACATTCACCCTATGTTTTGTTGAAGATTAGGATGTCATTAAGGTAGACTAAAATAAATTAAGTAGTGAAGGACCTAAGGATGTCATTCATCATCCACATGAATGTGAAAAGTGCATTGGTGAAGCCAAAGGGCATAACCAATCATGTGAACAAACCATTTTTTTTAATGTTGTTTTATAGATGTTTCTAGGTTCAATAATAATTTAATGATGCCCAAACTTAAGATCAATTTTGGTGAAGTATTTTGCACTAAAAAATTGGTCTAGTAAGTCCTTAATCCTTAGAAGAGGATAGTGGTTATTTACTAAGATCTTGTTGAAATATTTATAATCAATGCCAAACTTCCATGAGGCATTTTTTTGGGTGCAAGCATAATTTGGTTATTTTAAGGTGATGAGTTAGGAATATTGTGTCATTTATCCACTAGTTCATAGATGCATCTCTCTATGTATTGATTCTACTTAAATTATTTACAGTACAAAGAGTGATTAGGTAGAGGTAGTCTAGGGATCAAATCAATAGTGTGATTCACTGATCAGTGTGTAGGCACTTCTTTATGTGATTTTATGTGGATTTTCATGAAGATAAAGATAAGTAAAAGTTTTATAGATTCATTGTGTATGAAGAAACACATTCTAACATTTTAGTACATTAAGTGTACCCATCATCAAGGAGAAAAATTAGACAAAAGACATTAAACTCTAAAACATTGGAATCAATTTCTTTGGAGCTTAAAGTCTTTTTTCTCATTTTTATTCCTAATGATGGGTAAAGTTAATGTACTCAAAACATTGGAACCTATTTCTTCATACATGATGAATCCATACAACTTTAATTTCTTTATGTGACTAAAATATATCCTTATGTTATTCTAACTTGTAGTTCAACTTTGTGGTCTCTATTGCTGATGGAGAAACTGTGGTATGAATTGTTTCTATAAGGACATCATTATATTCATGTTTCAACATTAGAACAAACTTATTACTATATTTACCATCTTCTTAAACTATTTGATGAAATGAGTGATGGATTAGGAACTACTTTTGGTATGTTGTATCTTATATCACCAATATTTATGGCAACATTCCTAATATTTGTTTCATATACTACAATTAGATGGTAAAATATAGTTGTCCAAGTAAAACAAAACATATCTTTAATGTGCTAATCCTCAGAGGAATATATCTTGAAAATACTTAAGTTTGTATACCATGGGACACGGTTGGGTGATATGTTTATTTGAGCCTACATTAAACTATCCAATTGAGTATGGTTATGAGTGAGGCATCAGTGGCAAGTTCAATCTTCAGATTATTTTAGGTAAAATTAGGGTCTTCTATATTTCATTTTTAGTGATGAAGTCTATTTATTGACCGCGGATCCATATTTTAAAATGAAACAATCTTTCGATCCTCTAAATCTGTGTTGGGATAAGTAGATATGTTTGTGATACTAATAATAACTATAGGTTTAGTATCCATTATGTTCTTACCTTTGTCTAATACTATAGTGCTTGTACTTTCTGCTTCAAATTATGAAGTAAGCACCATTTTTCATTCTTGTATTACTTAATATAATCAATTGATGGTTTTTGCTTCTTCTATGGATGGCATGAAGGGCCATTACTTGGTTTGGAATTATGCTTGGAAGGCTTAGATTTTGGACTATCCTAAGACTTGAAATCTTCTTTATTGGTCTTTATTTTGGCCTTTTCTTCAAAATTTCAAGAAAATTTATAGGATTTTCCAATGTAGGAGATTTGGAGGAAGTCTATATTCGATTGGATATATGGTCTCAAGCCTAACCTACACTTCAAAAAAAGTTTTGTTTCAATTATTAAACATTTAGTTTGGACACCAACACATGAAAAATGTTTGTGTATTCTTGCATAGATTGATCTCGACCTTGACATAATAGAGAGAACTTGATGTACTAGTCATCACAATTTCGAACATGATAGTAGGTTTATTTGAGTGATTCTATGAAACTATTCTAGTTATATAAAAATGTGTCTAAGTTCACTTCATCTTCGTTATTTTCATGTGAAGTGCAATGTTTATCTCACCATTTATTTACTAATAAATAAATTTTTATAAGAGTGAATGTAGTCTTTTATTGGTTAGAGAAATGACTAACCACATAGTAAGAACAAATTAGGTTAAACTAATTACCTAGGGCATCTAAATCTATTTAATATTTAAACATAAGGATGTCTATTTTGAATTTTATTTTGTATGATGTTTGTGGATGAGATGATTTAGGAGGAGTCTAAATAGGATTGTTAAGTTGAGTGAATTGATTGCCAATACTTTTTTGTTCACGTGTATGATGTTCTTCCAATTCTTCCCATTGCCTCTACAAATCATCCTCTATCATTCTTTGAAACATTTGTGAAGTTAGAGTTGTTGAGGATTTGTTTTCCATTTGAGGATGTGTAGGAAGGTATGATGAATAGTCATAAGTATCGAGTCTAAACTTTCTATGTTTAAACCTCATATGAGTGGTCATAAAAATAGAGACAAAAATTAAATAAATGATGATATCATTGTGAGATGATGTGAAGTGTGTATGCTCTGATACCATTGATCTAATGCCTAGGGGGAGCCCAATGGAAAACCTCATTAAATAGGTTTAATGGGTTATATATGGACAAAATTATGAATGATACACACTAAAGATATATCATAGTGTGGCAAGAAAATGAAAGAGAGAAAAAATAATGGGCACTTGATGTAAAATTGTAATAACAAAGCTATATTATTTGAATTTTTGTACAAGATTTGAAAGATCAAATGTGTAAAGTCTACATATTCCTAGTATATCTCGTTATCATTAACTCCTTACAAAACATATAAAGATGTATTAATATGGAAAGGGGGAGGATGAAGCAGTAGTTAACTCATTCCAATGGTTGATAATAACTGATTCATAACCAATCATTGGATTGATGACTTCTGCTAACATTACTATTAAACTATGTTGTGTAGTTCTAGCATTGTAGGCATTGGGTGGTATCGTAGAAGAGATGTTAGGAATTATGGTTTGGCACACATGTGTTGGGGAGGATGCTCAAGCTATTGGTAAAGATGAGTCATTGATCATCACCCAAATGCCATGAGTTAAAATGAAGGCTTGAATCCTTTTAGATCATCAACCCAAATAAATACTGTATAGAAAAAAATCTCTAAAGCTTCCATTTGTGAATTCACTAAGATAAAAGGTCTATCTTGATCTGGGGCCTAAGATGAGACTAGGTGGACAACCTACTTAAACAAATTTAAAAGGGTTATGAGTAGAAGTGAATTTGTGAATGACTAAGAATATAAAAGTGAAATGCATTCAACGAATAAGAAAAATAAAGAAGGTACCAACCAAATGTAGAACTATAATAACAAAGTTTTATTTGTTAAGTTTTGTACAATATATGTGAGAATAAATGTTTGATGTCTATGTACTTACTAAATTCATTATTTTATTATGTCTCTAACCTACATAGAATGAAAGTGTAAATTAGTATACAATGAAAGAAGATGAAGTGTTGGTTAAACCATTAAAATATTTGGTAACAAACAGTTCATAACTAAAGAGTGTGGTGATGTCACTTGACTGCTATAATAATGAGCTCATCATGACAATATTGAAAATGTAAGTGTTGTGTAGTAATTCATAAGTGGAATTAGTTCGAACAAATTGACATGTAGGTGGAGAACCCAATGTTGATGCTAGTGATGTTAGCACAAGGCTAGATGTGCAATAATGATGAACTTTTTAATAAATAATTGATAGATAAATAATTTTTAAATTGGAAATATAAGTATGATTTTTAACTATTCATTTGTAAATTTACTATTTTGAGAAAACCAAAGCTTTGTGTGACCAAAAAGAGTGACAAGAGAGACTTCGCCATAGATAAAAGGAGTATGAGGTGGAGGATACATAACAATAAATGTTAACATGATCCATGTATGAAATGTAATAATTTTTGAATTTTTGTCAATTTTAATTGAAAAATGAGGTAGAATTGAAAAACTAGGTGTTAGGGCAAATCCATGTAGCATAATTTGCCCTATAAAATTTTAGGGTAGATTAGGAATTAATATTATCAATGGGTAGGGGAAAAAAATGTCATTAATACCTAAGGCATTAATGACAAATGGGTGAAAAACACCACAATTATTGAATGGTATTAGCCAAGGTAATGTAGTTATAAATGAATAGGTTAATGAAGGTGATTGATTTCATAGAAATGGGCTGATGTAGCTAGTTGATCGTATATAGTTAGCTTGATCTAGTTTAACATTATTTAGGGTGCCAACTATGTACATTGTGGTTAATGCAATGTTATTTGTAGGTGGTTGATGTAGTTTAAATGAGTGGTCAACTTTGTATGAAGTCATTGATAGAGTAAAATGAATTGGTTGACATAGTATTTAGTGGCTAATATAGTTATGTTGGGTGGTTGACTTCATACGAAGTCATCAATTTAGGTTGACGCATAATAGTGGTCGATGTAGTTAAATCCCTGGCTAACTTAGTATAGAGTTAAATGTAGCCCACATAGTTAGATACATGGTCGATTTAGTATAATAGAAAGTTTTTGGTCAACATAGTTAATTATGTGGCTGATGTAGTGTAAAATGTATAAAATATTAAAATAGGTTGATGAAGTAGTTAATTTGCATGTATTGTTAAATTTTTATGATGTAACTTGATTATTATATGATATCGAGGACTAATACATGCTTTTGTGTTTGATATTTTGTAGAGGTGATGCATACTTTGGCATTTAGTAGATGTAATGTGGTTACCAAAATTATTAGAGAGACTTACAACTGATGATTGTGGGCTTGACATTATTGGGATTTAGAGGGATCATGTAGATGTGTCATATCCCATTGAGTGTTGGCTTATTTATGTTATCCTATTTTTTAAATGAAAGTCAAAAATATAAAAATGTTAAGTCTTTTGATCATAAACAATCAGTTTGAATCAAAGATGGTCAAAGTTATCATCTCTAAGTTAAAATGCACTATCTAAAGAATTCATTGTCAAAAGTCAACAATTGACCAAAAGAAAATTTTGAAAATAAAAACAAAACAAAATGAAAATTGGCTATAAGTATTTAGCCTTATCATATTTTTATTAGCTACTGAACACAACTTGAGAATCTACCTATTGCTAAGCAAGCCATTAGAACCTGACATATGCTTGAGCACATGCTAGAACCTGGTCCTCATGCAATTAACCCCCCCATAGCTTGATACTTGATCAAGCACATGTTGGAGCTCAATGTATTTTTGATCACATCTCATATATTAATACCCTTATAAGGGCACCCTTTAAATTATAGGAAGTGCCTATATAAATATCAAAACCTAATACGCTACTAAACACACCTATGGATCTCTATGCTAACTCATGCACCCTGATATTTCCATCATTAATCCATAGGTTATCTTTGCATATGTGAGGTTTTCTAACTTAGCTTTAAATACCTTTTCTTTCTCCATTTTTGATTCATTTTTATCTACTACCACTTGTAATATTGCATTTTCATGAACATTGACATTATAGGGGTTCATTGACTTGGCTTATTTCTAATAAATAAGAGTTAGGATTTGTATTTAGAAACTCTATTATTGTTATTTTTAGAGTTTTATTAGTATTTAATAAATTATTTTATATTTTATTTTATAACTTCTCCAAAATATTTTTTTAGATCTCAATTTTCCATGTTGAAGCTTGTCAGGGTTTGATGATGGTCCATACATCATCTAGATCTTGACCCTATGACATACACATTGGTGGATTTTAAATATTACCCAATAATTCATTAAATTTTTAAAGTTTCCCAAGAATTAATCAAACTCCAAATCTTTCTTGAACACCTATCAAAATCTGTTACCCTGTCAAACATCCCATCAGACTCTAGTAGCTATCTATAATAATGTCAAAACCTAATTGATTATTCAACATATCATCAGACTTCAATCACCTTTTAGACACACAATAAAACTTTGACCCAATATCAAACAACTCCTTGGAACTCATATTTTTCTCAAAAATCCATTGAATTCTAACTCCTATTTAACCATACACTGTAATCCATTTTATACTTGAATAAGGTCAAATTTCTATCTTTCTTCACAAGGTCAACTCAGGTTTTGGTTTTTCTCATAGGCGGGTAATTTTCATTGTATTTCAACACTTTAGACCCAAATCAAAAGACTCCTAAGAAAATCAACCCAAAAAAAACCCTCCCAAAAAGGGTCTTCAATTAGAACAAGACACACACATGAAGTATCAATTTCAAGGGGTTATTTCACCTTCCCACCTAGATTCAAATGTTGAAGAATAAAAAATATTGATCTAGGTCATATCAAGATGGAAAAATTATGGAATAGAATTAGTGTGGTCCCTAAGATTATAAAATTTAAAATATTCTTGGTTTTTCATTTTCAACATGTGCACCAATTTGGAGATCATTAGATGGATTGTGATGATGAGAAAGACATGCGAATATATGATTAATCATAATTCACTTTAGAACATGTTATTGTGTTTGACATAGTGGAAATAAAGAAGAATATAATAGATGATGAATAATCATTAGACCTCATTTATGAGGAATATTGGATTGAATCAAAACCTCTTATGGAAGTAAATTGTCACAAAAATGAATCTACTTCACTCATTGATAAGACCCAAGGTGTACTGAATATGACTCTCAAATAAGTGAAA
The DNA here is from genome assembly GCA_037957365.1 of Torreya grandis. Classification (NCBI taxonomy): domain Eukaryota; kingdom Viridiplantae; phylum Streptophyta; class Pinopsida; order Cupressales; family Taxaceae; genus Torreya; species Torreya grandis. The sequence continues at coordinate 102,831 of JARHVA010008184.1, read as the reverse complement.
AGTAGATGTATTAATGTTGATAAAGTAGGATTTCATAATTTATGAATGATACTAAAATAGGAAATGCTCATCAACAACATCAAATAGAAATAGGGACATCTTCATTAGTAGGAACTAGCAAAGATTCAGAACAAATTGAACCATAAACATAAGTTGAAGCTATCACATAAACTATTATAGTGCAAAAGTAAATCAAGTTAAAAATAATAAGACTAAGTGAAAATTTCAAATTAATCCTAACATTTATATTTCATAATAAGTTCTTTTTTATAGTCTTGCCTAGTGTCAAACTTTAGTAACCAACTACACAACAATTTTTAGCTTCAAATATATCCTTGCTATAAGTATTATGTTCCTTCTTAGCCTGATACTTCAATACCATTGAATCTTGCTCAAAATTTTAAATTTCTTACTGAATCTTTTCCTAAAACTCTAATTGATATATTATAAAAGTATAAAGTTGAAATTGTATTGGAAAAGTCTCAAGTCTTGAAAATTCCTATCCCTTCTTCTGATACTCAAATGAATATAATATTGCTCTTGTGTAATAATATCCTAGTGCATAAGTCTTTTATTAGTTTAATGAAATAATAAATAAACGAAAGTATATTATTCAACCACATGGAATTGATTTCAACATTTTGATAAATTTTCATCCTCGTGTAGCCAAAAAACCTAAAGCAATTTCTAGAATAATCACATATCAAAAAGGAGAAAGATATGTGGAAGTCAAAGTTTCTCTTGTTGAGAAATATAAAAAAATGTTGAAGATTCTAATTATCAAATCATGAAGGTCCACTTGGAAAAAACTACATGGTAATGTGTGAAGGAAAACATTCAATCTAAAATAGGCATGTTGTTCAAAAAAATAATCCAAGACAAAGTGACTAAAGAACAACTCATATAAAAGGTTGAGAAATTAACATTAGTGGTTCAAAAATTGGTAAGGCTAATTCAATTTTTTTGTTTAGTTTTTCATCAAAATTTATGAATATATGGGCAAGGCAACAAAATAATGGTTCAATTTTTTTTTTGTAGTAAGGTATCACTACCATTCACACAACGATGACCATGTGTTCACAAATTCAATCAAAATATGATCAAGTAATTGAAGGTAAAAAAAAATGATATAGAAGTGTATAAATGGATTGGATTGCTTCCAAAGTTGAAATAGTTTTCCTATACTTACCCAAAAAATCTTATTAAATAAATTATTATCCAAAAATAAGAAATTACGTACCTCACTAATTTTTTAGAAGCTACCAAATTTAGGGTCCGTATTTTAAAAGATAGTATTAATGAATTTAATTACTCTAAATCAATGAGAGGTGATGATTCATTGAAATAATGGTAGGAATAGGAAAATTGAAATGTAAATACACTGATGATAATGGGAAACTAGTTTCAAAGGAGACCATTGTCAATCAATTCAAGAAGAATATTAAGGAGATACTAACTCCCAAGTCTACATTTAATTATAATTCAATTCAGATGTTGATTAAATATCAAAGTAATTTCTATAACCTTAATGTAATGATTAAGAGACCATAAGGAACAACACATAAGATGATATAACTATATTGTGATGTAGAGATAGGTTATACATATTTAGATGGTCTAGATGAAGAGAAAGTGCTAGAAATCATGAAAAAATTGAATGAATTCTAAGAGAAGAAACCACAACTCGAGAAAGAGAAGATTCATATTGTTCTATATGAAGATGAACAAGAATGGCTTATCTTCATATTTTGACTTGTTTTCTACCTTGAAATTTCTGAGACATTCTTGTAAATTTCCATTTCCACAGTTTTGTAATGAGTAATTTGTATAGTGTATATTTATTTTATAAATTTCAAGTCATGTAAATTTGCCAACATGCTTTTGCAAATTTACTATTGTACTTTTTCAAGTGTGCAAAAACACCAACATGTTTTTACAAGTTGTGCAAATTTCTTAATGTGTTTTTACAAATTTTAAAAATATGTAAATCTGCTATTGTATTTTTAAAAGTCTCTAAAAGGTAAAAAATGTGGTTACACAGTATAACCACCCATTTCAAAATTTCAATATGAGTTAAAGGCTCATTTTTAGAGGATATTGATAGTTATAATTTTAAAGTAAGATAAATAAATGGGAGATTGTATATACAACTCAAAGAGAATCAATATAAGGAGAAATTATGCAAACTTTATGTTTAAAATATCTTCATTGACAATGTATGTGTATACATCCATATATATCTGATCCTTTTATTTCAAAAGGTTTCTTAGAATATGATTTATTAATAAAAAATACATGGATTTTATTTTAGAATTTCTTCTTGAATCTACATTCTTAATTTTTACAAGTAGCGAAACCTTGGTAGAGTAAAATAATAATTTTCCACTTTTTACAAGGAAATACAAGATATTGTCATATTTTGTTATCAATTATAGATAGTCATGTTGGTTTATGTTTTGTGTTCCTATGGACATATAATATATTTCCTATCTATTGAAAGAGATAGGTTTTCTTTTGGTAAAATTACCCACTTCTTTGACATCTCTAGTATTTTTTTGCATTTGGCTCATTGGACTTGTTATTTTTTTATTTTCTAAGCATATTTCTTTCCCCTATCACTCTCCTTCATATTTTCTTTCTGTCACCTTTACATACTTTATAGTTAAAAGTAATACCTCACTTGAAATGATTTTTTATATGAATAAATTCCTTTTCTACATCCTTTTTGGTTTTCAATAAAGGTAGCTCCACCTATTAATAGGAGAGGGACCTTGCTCATGACTATTGATGGAAAACATCTATTTGTCCTTTTGACAAATTTTCATGCCAATAAGTCACCATGTTATTAGGGACATGAGAGAGATTAACCAACACTTTTAGATGGGTGGTGGATGGAGATACTATTGACATGGGTATTACCCTAAAAGATGTCGATGCGATTATAGAACTTATTATTGTAGGCATTCCTATGATTTGTGATACCTATGACACATATTTGAGAGAGGATACTTAACCCTATGAGTGAAAAGTTTATAGAAGTATTTTAATGGCTTATGAGTGCATCTATTTGATGTTTGTGTATCAGCCATTTTAGATATCTAGAAGGCCATTATTTGCCTTATGACAACTCATGTGATCTATCACAAGTTAGATGACAAGGTGACACTATACATGGATGCATTGTGTTGATATATACTAGACTAAGGTACCATGTATGACCTAGGGTAAATTATTTGTGTAAATTTTATACATGATATGTATAATATTATTTCACATGGGTAGATGACTATGGGACCTATGATTTTAATTAGTAGTTGGATTTACAAGAGATTTCCTATGTATCAACCAGTTGAATTGCCCTATGTTGTAGATGATAGTTTAAAACGTCTTGAGATAGAGACATGACCATGAGTTATGGGCGACATCTCATATCCAAAAATTGTATAATGTGATGTGAGGAGATATTGTTTGATAACCATATGTAGGTATTATAGGTAGTTAGCCTTATTGGATAACTATTTCTCATACACTAAACCATGTTTAGATTATTGGACATTATACTTGGTGGGTAGAGCCACATCCTATTAATCACCTACCTAGTCATCTAGGGTTTCCACCTCCATTGGAACCTATGGTAGTGCCCACATATTTGGTATGACATGCAAGGGAATGGATGGGTGTGCCTATGGATGTACTTTTTAAATGATAACATAAATCTAGATCTTGGACAGGTTGATGATGTTGATAATAAAGAAATATTAGAGTGGTTAAGGAGGAGGTAACATTTTCAAAGGATGTAGAGGTGATGATTTTTATGACATAATAGGTGTTGTAGTTACCATCATGGGAACCAAAATGATGAAGACATGGGTACCACAATGATGAAGACATTGGTAGGTACAAATGTAGGTGGGGGTGCAGTAGGAGGTTGAGCCACATGTAGAGGCAATCGATTAGGGAGATACCATGATGCAACCTACACATAGTTGGTCTATTGAGTGACATATTTAGAGTATACCATGACATGTTTGTATTCTCCATCTTAGTTTTAAAACACCTCAAAGGCATGCTATAGTGAAGGTTCTTGGTGGACATGTTGATGGAGAGACTTTTGTTGGTAAATGTTTTTTATTTTGTTATGTAGTTGATGCTTACTTAAGTTGAAAGCTTAGTATATTTGTTTTGATATATATATATATATATATCATATTTATTAGGAGACATGTGGGTATGGTATTGGTACATGGATGAATGTGACATTTAAATTAGGGTACATGAGTAAATGAATAAGGGTACAACTATATTGTATATAAATATTATTATAAAAAAATGTGGGTACGGGGATGAGTATGGGTCCTTATCCTTATATTGGAGTTTCTTGATAACCATGATACATATGTAAATACATAAAAAATGCATACATACATACATACATACATACATATACATTTTGTTATAAAAAATGTGGGTACAAGTTCAGGTCTTTATCCCTATATTGGAGTTTCTTGGTAACTGTTGACCAAATTTCACCATAAGACAAATTAAGTCAAACCCATACATATTAAAGATTTTAATAGGGTACTTATAGGTTTTATATGTTCACCATGGTCCTAAATAATGTTAAGTCATAGTTTGAGGGTCAATTGATATGTTCTAACCTTGTCATATTTGTCATTTGTCTTAAATGTCCTTTTTTGGCCACCTTTTGGTCATTATAAGGAAGTTGTATGGATTTTTAACAAAATGAAAAATGTATTAAAGGCTTAGGCTAATGTGTGTCATGTCATAAAAATTTATATATTGTCAGAGGAAGGTTTTGAAACTAAAACATTACAAGTTCAACATACAAAGAAGGAGATCATCTACAAAAGTTACTTTAAGATGCTTGTACGAACTAATATGACCCATATGGCATGTGTGAAGTATTTATGAAGGTCTATTGAGATCCCCATAGGTCTTTTATAGGTTAAATTAGCTTCAATAGGTCCAAATTTGATCAAAACTAGTTTCTCTCTCCTATTTCTCCCTTGGATAGGTCAAAAGAGGTTAATAGTCTTTTGTTCGTATGGATATGAGAAGAAGAGTTGGAGTGAGTGAAATTGGGGGATGTTATTAGTCCTCATAAGATCCCATTTCATGGTCATGTTTTATATATTTATGAGTTGTACTTTATGAACAATCACTAATATTGTTAACACCTCCAAACTACCTCTGCAACCCCAACACCTTAGTTTTATCATCTATTTGCATTAGTATATGTGAACCAAGAAATGTATATATTTTTGTAGATAATTCACACTAATTTAATGTTTAATTCAACTATTTTTGTATGTGAGATCATGGAACAACAAGAAATATCACTCTCTTGTGCTAAGAGTGAACATTAATGGCCTGAGAACATTGTTTTCACAGTTGTAGAGTTTGTCCTTGTGAAAGTGAATTTAGATCAAAGGCAATAAATTTTTTTAAACCTATCATAGTATGGTGATGTTACAATAAATATTTAATTGAACAGTTGAAATCTCAAAGCATTGGAAACCAGGTGAAGTTGAAGATTGAACTCACATACAAGTAGATAGTCATCTACATGACTATGTAGGAGTATTTGAATAATCATATTGATGGAGAAAATAATTACAAGGTGTTGATAAGTTTATAAAGTTAATAATATTAGGCCTAAATCATTAAAAATATTAAATATTGGTTGTGAGAACCAATTCAATGCCTACAGTCAAACCTAAATCCATGTTCACAGAGTTAGAAAGTTGCTTAATGAGATGACTTACCTTAACTTCACCAAAAGGATACTTTACTCTTTAAAATTTCATTTTATGGTGAAATAAATGAGGTATAGGTGATTTTTATGGTTTAATTCTTGTATCATAGGCCTAAGGGACACAAATTGACAAAAGAGGAGATTGTTGGTCAATGGAGAAGGATGTTTGAATGGATTATATCTCAGTTAAGTTTCCACTTGAAACACTTAGTGAAATACAGTGCCTTTTAGTCCAAATGAACCTAAAAATTTAAGATATATAGTTAATTGGTGATATAGGGATGAGAGCATGATATCAAGGTAAAGTTAAAGACATTCAGATGTGAAATGGTCCTATTGACCTTAAGAGAATCCAAAAGTAAGAAGTAGAGTACTTAAGCAAGTATCATCACCTGTAGGAATCTCATAACTTCCCTAATATGAATAAATGACCTCATAAGTATTTGGGATAAAGAGGAATTAAAGAGTCATGAAAGGTATTAATGAGGCATAGGAGGGCTTGATGAGATATTTTATACATTTATGGAGTAGGGATGTCTTTCCAAGAAATGATGTCATTTAATGATATAGTTATTCAATATCAATTTCCAAAAAGAAATAATCAACAAGTTACATGGAATTATTAATTAGGATATTGATTTAGATTAATTATATTTAAATATGATTTATCAATCTTGGTGAAAATATTGGCCCTTGGTGCACAAAGTAATCAAATTGATCAAAATGTCATATTATTGGCTCAAAATTTGAGTGGATTGGAATTAGGATGCAATGTTAGATGTGTTGGAACCATTATCCCATTTAGGATGTTTCCAACCAAAAATAACAAAGGAAAATGTCTGATGCATGAAATTTTATAGAAAATATCAATCTAGAGCACACAAGTACAAAAATGTCATTTTGACTCGAAATGATCTGATCAAAGTTAGCTGTCTCATAAATTGCATTGCCCCATTTAGTGACACTCTAGCTAAAATCGGTAATTATATATGAGAAATTAAAACCATTTAATGAATTTTAGTTTTTTAAGGCCAAATTTTGATATTTTATATAAATTGGTCTGAATCCTGGTTGGAGATTATAGGTGTCTACAATATGCACACCTATAGTTTGACATAGTCACAAACTAGTATAGGCTAATGAACCATACATTTTTGTTGGTATCCAAGGGTGTAAAGTGGATGAACATGTAGATATCAATTTCATAGTGATAATACCACATTTTCATGATGTTAACATAAGCAATAAATGAATAAGGTTGAAAAAATTTGCTTTTGACCTCATACTCAGTCAATCTTGCACATAGTCATAGTCATAAAATATAGTCTTAAGGATTTTAGGTGTTAATGCCTCTTCAGGTGTGATCTAGATTTGAAACTTGGTAAAAATGGTCCCAAGGACCTAAACAAGCCCTACACAGTCTCCTTCAATTCAAATGAATAGGGGAAGTGTCCTTTATTTTGTCTTAAACAAGAGGTACTCCACAGTCAACATAAACTATAGACAAGGTACATGAATGAGAAAAATATGAAAGGGAGAGTCTTAAGGGATTTCATAATGATGTTAAACTTTAATATGAAGATTAATAAAGGTATATAAACACCTATAGTCACTATAAACCTTTATAAGTGGTCATACACCTAGAAACATAGTCGATGCCTATTAGGCCTAGAACTAGGCATGAACCCTCATAGTTCCTAACTTCACTCATATGAACATATGATAATTCAAAGAAATTTTAGATACTTCATGGGATTGGAGGATTTACATGACCCATTGGTTTGCAAAATATAAATCAAATTGGCCATTTTTGGCCTAAATCTATCTTAGGGGTGTCCAGAATGCAAGTAGCTAATCGAGAAGCCATTTTCTTTTACTCATATCTATATAAAAAACATGTTTGGTGTCTCAAGAACTTAGATTTAGTTGAGGGGGGTCTTGAAATCAAACTTTGTGGAATTGGTTCAAATGTTAAGGGCTTAACCTTTATGAATTATTGTTAAGAACATGAATGACCTAAAACCCTCTCAAGAACCCGATGAGAAAGATATGGTGATAAATACATACAAGAAGGGTAAAGTGACCTATAAATTGATTTTTAAATTGTTTTTAACCTTTTAAACTCCTTGAGATTCATTTATTTTTTACTATCACTTATACGAATAGGTCTAATTTTATGTTTTTTTTGGATTTGAAGTCAATGAAAGGTGAAAAATGGAATTAATAGGTGAAAGACATTGTGTAAGGTGTATAGATATGTATTTAAACTTCTCATACCTCATTATCACCTTAGTGATTCATTCAAATCCCTTTATTAAGTTTGTCATTGCAGGCGGTCTTGAACAAGATAGTGAGAAAGAGGGTGATTGCCTAAGTTGAAGATGAGAAGTGTTGTTTTGAAGTATTTGAGGTCTACTTAATGGAATATAAGATAAAGATGATCTGATGAGATGTCCTACATATCTAAAATGAGTCTATTTGAGTGTATGTAAGTCACTATAATGACAGGTGTGTGAATTCAAGCCCAAAGGGCTAGTGAATAGTTGCAAGGAAAGTGAATAATAAGTGTCAAAGAGAAGGCCATAAATTGAGGGGTATATGATTAATATCATAATAAAGTTTCCACCTTTATAATTTGTATCATATGTGTCAATGACTACTACAATAGTTTTGGACAATTAGTGAACTCCTCATCAAGAAGGGCAATTTCAAGGAGAATGAAGTGTCTCTATGCCAACTCAAGGAAGATATCATGTTTCATATGAACACTTATCCAAGAAAAATTCATAACATATTTTTTAACTCTCTTTTATTTAATTTTAACTATTTTTCAAGTCTTGATACTTGTCATTGTGACCTTTCAACATCATCCTTTCTCTCTCCTCTCTTATGCTCTATATATTGAAGCCATTTTTGCATTGTAAAGAATCCAAAACTGGTATGGAAAAGCCCTACTAGTTTTGACATCTTTTTTTGAATTGGAATAAAGTTTTATAAATTTGATTTAGTCTATAAAATTCTTTCCTAAGTATGTCAAGTAGTGTATCTAGATGATAAGTGATGAATGTTTTCTCCTTGCTTCCATTCTGCTCTTGTATGCATTACGTGAGTAGCATTTTCTTCTAACAAGTCTCATAAAGTGTATATGTTTATTAGGTGTAATTTTAAGTTTAAAGGATATTATCAATGTCTAATATCAGACCTATTAGTTACCCACCTTTCGATATGCATATCAATCTACCTCCATGTAGAAACACTTATGCTAGAAGACCATTTGAGTTGACATTAGTTTTAGTAGTCTTATTTCTAAGTTAGTGAAAATACAAGTGTGTTTATGGAGTTATATTTGGTGTATCACCTTCATTATTATAGTTTTATTTTATTTTTCCTCCTTCCCTTTTCACCCCCAATAGTAATTAGTCTAGTGTAGTGTGTGAACCTAAAATATAGATCAAGGGAGCCATCCCTTCAAATATAGAGATCTATATCTTGTAGCAGCTTATCTATATGAAGAGATAGTTCCATATTATCCCAAAATTGAGAATATATTTTTGAATTATCAAGGGTTAAAATTTGTTTTATAATTTTTTTGGCATGCTTGATGAGACATAAAGTCTAAGAAAGTTATTCAAGGTAGACGCTGGTCTTGACAATAATGATGATGTAATAGTCCACTTCCTGTAGTATCTAGTTACTCTAATATTTGAATCTTGGTGGCAGCGTAGTACATTATTTCATGCCTACAATATATCTTACCAAATTAATTCCTTTTAAATTACAAGAGATTCCTCATTATTCATACAAAGCAAATAGACTTGATATCACCCATCCTTACCCAAAAAGATCCTACCTTGCTCACAAACCTATAAGAAAGTTTTTGATTATCCCATTATTGCAATGTCCTAAATCTACCATGGCAAGGAACCTACCTTTTGTTTCCTTCAATGGATATATTTCTCTAATACTTTCCCATTATGATGATGTCCCTATATTTTCCCTTAAAATTATTCCCTCATACACCGGTGAGACTACCATTACCCATATTGGGCATATTAGAAACATTGCTAACTTCTACAATATACATCACATCATTGAGGAGAACATATAAATCAGGTTATTGGATGTATCTTTCAAGGGTAAATCTATTGATTGGTATGGTATGTTGGCACCTAAATTTATCACCACATGGGATGAGTTGGGAGATGCTTTGAGGAGAAGATTTAAAGACAAGAGTGACAACTTGCCATTGACTAAGTAGTTGATCAACATAAATTAACCACCTTAAGAAGTTATCCAAGTCTTCAATAGAAGATTTAAGAAGACACATGATAGGATTACAATCTTAGAAATACCTAATAAAAACCATGTTTTCCTTTACTATCTTAGAGATCTTAATAGTGACATTTCTATGACGATATAATTTATAGGAAGTAACACATTTCCTAATGCCTATGAAGTGGCCATTCGGATAGAGAATTATTTGATTTAGGATGGGAATATTTAACAAAGACCTCCTATTTCTCTATTCCCTAATTTTTAAAACCCTACACCAAAACATAAATATACTACCCCTAGTTAACCAAGTAAATCCAATGAGGTAGAAAGAATGAGATCTATGGAGCAAGACATATTAGGTAATCTATAAAAATAAAAAGTGAGTCCTTTCCAAATCTACTACCAACATAATCAGTCCTATCCAAACTATCAAGACAATAGACCATCCTTTCAAGGTCATCTTTAAGGTTAAGGGTAGCCAGTTCAATCAAATTCATAGAATGGTTATAGTCCCAATGATCCTTCCACCTCAAGAGTATTAGTGCCTACTAAAAACAACCTTTATCAATAGCATGATGTTTAGCCTTCATGGTATCAACCTCATGAGCCATATTCCTATGTTAATGAGTCCTTTAATCAAGCTTTCATAGCAAACTTGAGAACTATGCCAACCATGACTCAAGATGAGGTACCTAATGAAGGAGAGAAAAATAGGAAGAGTGATTAAGTGGGTTATACCTTAGTCAATTAGTATCCAAATGATTTATGTGTTATAAATTACCAATGAAGTCAATCCAAGATTCAAGCCCTATAGCTTCAAATACAAGGGCAAAGAGGAAGGCAATAGAAGAGGCTCAAGTGATTGGTAATTGTTCATTAATTAACGTTTAAACATCCCAAAGGGAAGATATGTCTAATGTAGTCCCAAACACACAATTAGGTCAAAGAGATCATAATTTTAGGAGTTCTTACATATCTCAAAATTCTCAAGGTATAGGCAACATGATTCCTACTAGTGGATAAACTAAGGTTAGTGTCTCTTTCATTAACATTGTAGAGAATATGAAGAAATATCATGTGAATGTATTAATGTGACATACAGTAGAAATACCTAGACAAGTAAACTTGGTCCAAGAAGAGCTATCCAAACCTAATGATGAGGTCAGCCATGAACCTAATGAACACAAACCTTATTTCTCCCTTAGATAGGTCAAAAGAGGTCAATGGTTTTTTGTTGGTACTAATAAGAGAAGAGGAGTTGGAGTGAGTACATTTGGGAGATGTCAATAGTCCTCATGAGATCCCATTTCATGTTCATGTTTTTTAGATTGATGATTTGCACTTTGTGATAATCACTAATATTTTTAACACCTCTAAAATTCCTTTGCAACCCCCACACCTCAATTTTCCCATATATTTGCATTGGTCTATTTGAACCAAGTAGTGCATATAGTCTTGCATAGAATGTCCACTCACTTCATGTTGATTTCAACTAGTTTGGCATGTGTGATCATGGAAAGATAGGTAATATCACTCTCTTGTGCTAGGAGTGAACACTAATGGATTGAGAACATTATTTTCACAATTTCAAAGGTTGTCCTTGTGTAAGTGGCTTTAAATCAAAGGTAATTCACTTGTTTTAAACCTCTTAGAGTATGGTGATGGTATAAGCAAGATTCAATGGACCAATGTAAATCTCAAAGCATTGAAAACTAGGTGAAGTTGAATATTGAACTCACATACACATAGAAAGTCACCCAAAATATTGTGTAGGAGTATTTAAATAATCATATTGATGGAGAAAGGAATTCTAAGGGATTGAGAAATTTATCAAGGTAACAATAGTAGATCTGAGTCATTAAAAGGATTAGAGATTGATTGTGAGAACCAATTCAATGCCTATAGTCAAACCTAAATCCATGTTCACATAGTTAAAAATTTTCTTAATGAGATGAATTACCTTAACTTCTCTGAAAGGAGACTTTACTCTCTATAGTATCATTTTATGGTGAAATACTATGAGATCAAAGTAAGTTTGATGGTTTCCTTCTTGTAGCCCAGGCCTAAGGGACACATCTTGAAAAAAGAGGAGGTTTTTTGGTAAATAGATAATGATGGTTTAATGGATTACGAATCAGTCAATTTTCCACTTGAAATACTCAATGAAATATAGTGCCTTTTAGTTCAAATGAACCTAAAACTTACAGACCTATAGTGCATTAGTGATAGAGTGATGAGAGTATGATCTCAAGGTAGAGATGAATATATTTAGATGTGAAATGGTTATAGTGACCTGAAGAGAAGATAAAAGTGGGAAGTATAGTAATAAATTATGTATCACCACCTATAATAATCTCATAACTTCCCTAATATGCACACCTATAGTTTGACATAGTCACAAACTAGTAGAGGCTAATGAAACATACAGTTTGGTTAGTAGACATGGGTGTAAAGTGGATGAACACATAGATATTAATTTTATATTAATAATAAAAAATTTATATGATATTATAATAATCAAGAAATAGATAAGGTTGTGCAAACTAGCTTTTGACCTCATACTCAGTCAATCTTGCACATAGTCACAGTCATAAAAGCTAGTCTTAAGGATTTGAGGTGTTAATGCCTCTTCAAGTGTGATATATATTTAAAAATTGGTATAGAGGGTAAACATGAACTAAAAAATACCTACATATTATCCGTAAAGTCAAATTAAAAGGTAAAGTTCCTCTATTTTGTCTTAGATAAGAGGCACTCCATAGTCAACATAACCTGCAGATAGGGTACATGAATGAGAAAAGGATGAAAGGGAGAGTATTAAGGGACCATATAACAATGTGAAATTTTGATATAAATATTAATAAATTTATAAAAACACTTATAGTCAATATAAATTTCATAAATGGTCATACACCTAGAAACACAATTTATGCCTATTAGGCCTAGAACTAGGCATGAACCCTTATAGTGCCTAACTTAAATCATATGATCATGTGATGATTAAAATAAATTAAATATCCTTAATGGGAGAGTGGAGGATTTATTGGATCCATTGGTTTACAAAAGACAACTCAAATTAGACATTGTTAGCCTAAATCTATCTTAGGGGTGTCCAGAATGTAAGCAACTAATTGAGAAGCCATTTTATTTCACTCATATCTATATGGAAAATATGCATGGTGTCTCAAGAACTTATGGATAGTTTAGGGAGTTATTTACCTCAAAATTTGTGGAATTAGTTCAAAGTTTAAGGGATTAACCTTTATAAATCATTGTTAAGAACCTAAATGACCTAAAACCCTCTTAAAACTCTCTCAAGAACCCAATGAGAAAGATAGGGTGAGAAATAAATAAATAATCCATCAATTGACTTGGAAAGTGATTTGGAAATGTTTCTCACCCTTTAAATCTCCTTGAAATTTAATTATTCCATACTATCAGTTGTATAGACAAGTCTAATTCTATTTTTTGACATGATTTGAAGTGATTGGAAGGTATATAAAGGTGTGTGGATATGTATTTAAACTCCTAATGCCTCATTATCACCTAAATGATTCATTAAAACCCATTATTTAAGTTGGTCATTATAGGTATTCTTGAATAAGATAATGAGAAAGAGGGTGACTACCTACGTTGAAGATGAAAAGTGTTGTTTTGAATTCTTTTGAGGTCTACTTGATTGAATATAAGAAAAAAAGGCTCTAATAAGAATCTCCTTGAGTGTATGTAATTCACTACAATGACAAGTTTGTGAACTCAGGCCTAAAGGGCTAGTGAGTAGTTACAAGGAAGTGAACAACAAGTGTCAAAGAAAAGGTCATCAGTTGAGGGGTATATGATGACTGTCATAATCAAGTTTCCACCTTACCAAGTTAGATTACATGTGTTAATGAATTATACAATAGTTTTATATAGTTATTGAACTCCTCATCAAGAAGGGCATTTTCAAGAAGTAGAATGAAGTGTCTCTACACCAACTTGAGGAAGATGTCATGTTTTAGATGAGAACTTGTATAAGAAAACCTAATGACCTATTTTTCAACTCTCTTTTCTTGAATTATAATTGGTTTTAAAACTTGGCATAATGACCCTTAAATTTCATACTTTCTCTCTCCTCTCATATGCTCTATATATTGAAGCTATTTTAGCATTGTAAAGAATCCACAATTGGTATGGTGAAGCCTTTCTAGTTTCAACATCCTATTTTAACTTAGAATAAAGTTTTATCAATTTGGTTTAGTCTCTAAAATTCTTTCCTAAATACATCAATTAGTGTATCTGGATGACAAGTGATGAATGTTTTCTCCTTACTTCCATTCTACTCTTGTATGTATTGTGTGAGTAGATTTTTATTATAATAGGTCTCATAAAGTGTATATGTTTTTTAGATGTAATTTAAAGTGTGAAGGAGATTAGAAGTGTCTAAGATTAGACCTCGTAGTTACCCAAATTTGGATATGCATAACAATCTACCTCCATGTAGAAAAATTTATGCTAGAAGAACATTTGAGTTGAGATTAGTTTTAGCAACCTTCTTTCTTGGTGCAAATGCAAGTATGTTTGTGGAGTTATCTTTGGTGTATCAAATTCATTATATATGTTTATTTTATGTTTCCTCCTTCCCTTTTCACCTCCAATAGTGATTATTCTAGTGTAGAATGTGAACCTAAAAAATAGATCAAGGGAGATAGCCCTTCAAATCTAGAGATCTATCTCTTGTAACATATTTTCTATATGTCAAGATAGTTTCATGTTATCCCAAATTTGAGAAGGTATCTTTGAATTATATAGGGTGAAAATTTTGGATATAATGGTAACCATGACACACACACACACACACACACACACACACACACACACACACACACACACACACACACACACACACACACACACACACACACACACACACACACACACACTCTCTCTCTCTCTCTCTCTCTCTCTCTCTCTCTCTCTCTAAATAGTGTACCATAGTGACTTTTTTTGCAAACATAGGCCCTCTAAATGTCTTTATAGATTGGTCATTTGGGGTTGAACATGTGATAACTCTCTAAATATCATCATATGAGCAACCCACTCCTCTACCGCTATTTGTCATGCCCATAAATCTCCATCACCCACTCCTAATGGTAATTGTGATGTATCTCTAAATTTACATATCTCTCACATTGTCTCACTGATAAATTGATACCAACTAGCATATGCTAGGGTAGAGGGTACAACATGGTCAACCATGTCATTAGTATCATGATGTATTACATGCACTATTGTAGACCATCTAAACTCCTCTGAAGTATCTACAAAACACAAAACTAAATGTACATTATATCCCACATGTATGTATGTATGTATGTATGCATGCATGCATGCATGTATATGTATATGTATATCTATATGTATATGTATATGTATATGTATATGTATATGTATATGTATGTATATATGTACACACGCACGCACGCACGCACACACGCACACAAGACAAAAGTAAATAAGAAGATATAAAACATGCTAAATGAAGTTGAAAAATGTGTATGACATTAAGAAAATAAAATGATAAAATGTATAAGACAAACTAAATCAAGTTGGGAAGTATGTAAAATAAAAAAATAAAAACTAAAACCCACTAAATCAAGTTGAGAAAAATGTAGAACATATGTAAATTTCAAAAATATAATGAAATGTAAAACACTCTAAATAATGTTGAGAAATGTGTAAAACATAAATGAGTTTAAAAAAAATGATATGTAAAACACACTAAATCTAGTTGAAAAACATGTAAAATGTAATAAAATTAAATATAGGTAAAATGAATGTCAAAGTCAATAAGTATAGTGTTTTTTATGACTAAGAATGGTATGAGGCTTTTGAGTAGACTTTGTGAGGAGAGCCTAGTCCTATCCAAGGCCTTACACTACAACTCACAAAGGGTAAACTAATGAGGTAAATGCTAATAATGGAAAATTATTTTATGGATGATAAGAGGATGTTTGTGAGGAATATATGGTCTTATTCAATGTTTTACATTGTAAACTCATAAAATGAAATCAAAGGGGTATGATTAGATAACAAACAATATTCATCAAAGAAGAATACTAAGAATGTTTTAATGAAATAGGGAATGAATAAAGTGTGACATAGGTGTTTGGAATAAACCTTAATAGGAATGAGACATACAAAGTAAATAAAAATATCTAAGAGTTTACTGAATGCCAAATGCAAAATATATTTGTTTGAGATAAACACAAGATGTTGTGGAAAAATAAGAGGATTACTAAGATCATCTAATGAATATAATATATAAAATAAAATGAAAATGGACTTACCTTCCCACAACATGTTCTCCATTCCTTAGGATTTGTTATAGAGCCATCTATATACTGTGAAGATTAGGTACTTGTGTGAGAAAGTTGATAGCACTAGAAATTTTTTTGATATCTCTTATCCTAGTCTACTAGCCTATCATACCCCAATGGACCTCAGCTCTATCATGAGGCTAACTATGGAGTTTTAACTTAGACTAGACATAAGATATGTGCTTAAATATAAATCATGTCTTTTGGTATGATTTTGAATTTTAAATGTTTATTTTTGCCTTTTATCATTGTCTTTTTTTTAAATGATTTAGATTTTATCTTTTTATGGATTTTTTGATTCCTCCTCCATATGGATTCAGAATAACCAAACATGAGTGATAAAAGTGATAGAAATAAATAAGCCGTAGGCTTTGGTTATAAGATACAAAATATCTAGAAATTTTGTCATGTTACTAAATAATTAGGTTTACCTATAAACAAGTATGTGATCTTAGGATAACCATATTCATGATTAGTATGAAGTGAACGTAAGGAGAAAATGGATATCAAAGAGATTTGTTTATATATTGATACAATGAGAAATATGATTGTTAATTGATCATATGGTAAAGATAATATATTAAAGGGGTGTGGATTTAGAAACATGTCATACTAATAACCACCTTTATTTAAACAAAACATGCATAAAAGAGAAAATCATCTAAAGAAAATAAATGATAATGAATTTAATCTATGAAACATGAAATTAAGCTATATGAAAGAAATTAATCCATAAAATATTTTTAGATGACAAGTAAAATGTTATTCCTTTGACCTTTGTCATGTCTAGAGATATGTGTGGCTGACTTAAGGCTTACATACCTCTTTTATATTCTCATTATATTTCTCTATGTTCTTAGTTAGGTTGGCTTATGAAATAACCACGGCTAATTATACTATATATATGAGGTAGTGGTTAGTCTTTGATCATCATATTAAGTATTCTACTCTTATTACATTGTTGTAGATGTTTCCCCCCTTAAAGTGGCTTTACTATATCATCCAATATTCTTCTTTGTTATCAATTATTATTGTGTGATCTCTCATATTTTCTTATTATGTACAATATATAATCATTTTGTGTGAACATTTAAGTAATATCATTACAAGTGGTATCAAATATTCAATTTAGGAAAGTTTCCTATGGAATTTGTTTTGGGATCTAGCGAGGCATGACTTCTGTGAGCAAAAGGAGTGAAAAAATAGAACTTGAAATCTAGGAAGAATTAATTTTTTTTGTCAGTGCAATATTGTTCAAAATTCTTTTTTGAAAAAAAATTTTAGAAAAAAAGTTTTAGAAATTTTTTTTCCCTTTTCACGTTTATACTCATTGGATTCATCTCAATGAGATGATCATAATGGTATATTTTACTAGTACACTTTTTTGGTGCCAAAATGTTTTACCCTAGTATGCAAAGGCAGTTGTTAGATTTGTCTTGGTGAGGTGATCACAATGATACCATCTCTTGTACACTTTTTTCAAGGAAAAAACCCTTCTAGGGTTTGTATATGGTAGGTCCTTATAATCAAGGAAGAAAAGGGGGGAAATAAACTCCTAAGAATCTTACTGGTGACATGGAATCTAGAACTTTAGATCCATTGATTTCTCAACTTCAAGCTAACATAAAGGGCTTGGTGCGACATGATGACTTTGTTTTAGTTTAAACTGATGTTTCAAGGATGCATGTAGAGATTAATGGGGTTCACACTCAATTACATTATATCACTTACATAATTAGCTACCCTTTCATCTTAGTTATAACCTAACAACCCTCCACTTCATCACTCATGTCCTTCTCTTCTCAACACTAACAACTCTAATTCTAGTGTGAAGCTGATGTTGCCAAAAGTGGACATGTGTAAGTTTGATGGTAAGGATCCTCTCACTTGGATTACCTAAATTGAAAATTTATTCTATCTACATCAAACTCCTAGTTCTCAAAAGGTGATAGTGTCATCTATGTATATGGAACCTCAGAAGTTCCTTTGGTATCACTAGTTATGTGCTTAAAATAAAAATAATGGTTTTCTTGTTACATGGTCTATTTTCACTAAGGAGTTATTGGCTCATTATTAGACTAATGTCTCTGAGAACTACTTTATCCAATTAGCCAAATTGTGGGAAATAGGAACTATGTAGGATTAAATTCATCAATTTAAGAATCTATCCTTATGGGTGGAAGACATCGTTGAGGAAAATTTGATTGATCTTTTTTTGGGTGGCCTCAAAGATAACATCTAATTCCAAGGTTTGGATGTTTAACCCAACATCTGTATCAAAATTTATTTCATGGGAATATATGGTAGAAGAAAAATAGATGGTCAAAAGGAAAATTTTCACTACTGATTATGATCACACCTTGCCAACACCATCATTATCTCAACCCACCAGATTGACACCTTTACAAATTGAGGAGAAGGGATCCAAAGGGTTGTGTTATGGTTGTGACAACAAATGGAGTAAAGATCATCACTGTGATGAAAATAAGTTATTTTACATCAAAGGTGCCAATGAGGAAGATGATGATGGGGAGGCAATTGGTGAGGATGAAGAATGTCCTGAGGAGGAATATGAAGACTCTTAGCCTATTATTTTCTATCATGCCCTTTTAGGTATTGATATTATCCAAAATCTTAATGTGGTGGGTTTCCTAAATAAATATAAGGTCATTGTATTGATTGATTCTAGGAGTGCACACAACTTCATTAATAGTAAGTTGGCTGCTCATTTGAACTATTTCATTTATCCCACTCTAGAATTTTAGGGTATGATTGTAGATGGTGTTACTATCAGCTGTTTAGGAAAATTACATAGTATTAAGCTAGCCATGGGAGACTAATTTTTAGATTCTACTATGTTTACTATTCCCATGGGGGGAGTTAACATTGTTCTGGGTGTACAGTGGTTCACCACTTTGGGCACTATTAAGATGAATTTCCAATAATTATTCATGTACTTTCATTCGGAGGGAAGGAAATTTGAGCTAAGAGGATTAAGGGATAAATCTATATAACTTTTTAGCTCCCATAAAATGATAAAGATTCTTTGGAAGGTTGGTGAAGGACTTGTAGCTCACTTATTTTAGCTAACTTAGCCATCTACACTTCATGATCTGCAACACATGATTGATGCCCATTTAGTTATTTTTGGTAACATGCCAAAAGGACTTATACCTACCCACATGCATGATCATGCTATAAAACTTATTCTTGGTAGTACACCACCCAACATCGAGCCATATAGGTATCCCTATTTTCAAAAAAGTGAATTTAAAAAGATGATATAGGAGATGTTGGATGTAGGAATCATTTGACACAACCAAA
This sequence comes from Torreya grandis, assembly GCA_037957365.1. Lineage (NCBI taxonomy): Eukaryota > Viridiplantae > Streptophyta > Pinopsida > Cupressales > Taxaceae > Torreya > Torreya grandis. The sequence continues at coordinate 83,097 of JARHVA010008184.1, read as the reverse complement.
AAAATATTCTTTGCCAATTATCATGGTGAGAAAGAAAGATGACACTTGGAGGATGTGCCCTGACTATAGATAACCCAAAAATTACACTATCAAAGATAAGTTTCCTATTCCTATCATTGATGATTTGCTAGATGAATTAAATGGTCATCTTTATTTTACCAAGTTAGATCTACATTCTGGGTATCATCAAATCTAGATCTGTGATGAAGACATACCCAAAATAGCTTTTAGGACTCATGAGGGTCATTATGAATTTATGTTTATGCATTTTGGTCTCACAAATGAAACATCCACCTTTAGAGTTTGATGAATTCTATTTTTAGGCCATTTTTGAGGAAATTTATTTTAGTATTTTTTGATGGTATCCTCATTTATTGTAAAAATTGGGAAGACTATTTGCACCATGTAAAATAGGTACTCTCAATAATAGAACAACATCAATTATATGCCAAATCTTCCAAATTTAATTTTGGAGCTTAAGAGGTTGAGTATTTGGGTAATTTAGTTTCACATGGAGTGAAAGTGGATCCTAAAAAAATCCAAGCAATGGTGGACTGGCTGATTCCTAGGACACTCAAACAACTAAGGGGATTTCTAAGGCTAACTAGTTACTATCATAGGTTTGTCAAAAATTATGGTAGAATTATAGCCCCACTCACCTATTTTTTGAATAACTACTCCTTTTAGTGGATTGATACAACTACCAAGGCATTTGAATAATTAAAATTATCTATGTGTACCACTCTGGTGTTGGCCACTCCTGATTTTTCTAAGACTTTTATGGTTAAATGTGATGCATTTGGGTATGGTATGGGTGTTATACTCATGAAATAAGGCAAACAACTTGCATTTTAAAGTCACTAACTAAAGGGTAAAAATAAGAACAACACCATCTATGAGAAGGAAATGATGTCCATTTTGCATGCAATCAAATAATGGATACTTTATTTGATGGGTCATCACTTTTAGGTAAAGACTGATCATGATAGTCTCAGATATTTTTTGGGACAATGGTTATCATATGAATAAAAAGAGAAATGGGTAACTAAGATGTTAGGCTATGATTTTTAAATAGTTTAAAAGAAAGGCAAGGACAATGTAGTGGCAGATGCACTATCCATGAAGGATTAATCAGTTGAGGCATTGATATGTGTTATGACCATTCTACAGGCAGATTAGCTAGAGGAAGCATGATCAGAATGGGAAAATGATAGTGATACCCATGATTTGATTCAAAATATTTAGCAAGGCTTGGGTGGATTTTATAAATTCACATGGAAGGGTAATACATTATGGTATAAATACATATTATACCTATGTAATAATTCTCTTCTTAAAAACAAAGTCTTTTAGAAATTTCATGCAACTCCAATTGGGGGTCATTCAAGATTTTTGAAAACCTATCATATAATCAAGCAAGATTTTTTTTGAGAAAGACTCAAGGGGGATGTCTAGAAATATGTGGTTGAATGTATGATCTATCAATAAAATAAAGGAGAAACCATAAAAACCCCAAGTCTTTTACAACCTTTATCCATCCCTAGAAAAAATTAGGAAGAAGTGTCTATGGATTTCATTACAGGGTTATCAAGATTTGATGGTCAAAATGTTATCATGGTTGTGGTGGATTGTCTCAGTAAGTATGATCATTTTTGTTCTTTATCACAACCATTTGTTTCTAGTACAATAGTTTTTGTTTTTCTTAATATAGTTCAAAAATTGCATGGTACCCCTAAGATCATTATCAGTGATAGAGATCCCATTTTCACTAGAAATTTTTGGATTGAGTTATTTGCATGTTTGGGCACCCAATTGGCTCATAGTTCATCCTATCATCCTAAATCAAATGGACAAATTGAGATAGTCAATAAATATCTAGAAGGATATCTCTATTATTTTATTTCTAATAAACATGATAAATGGGTTCATTGGTTGCCACTTGTTGAATGGTGGTATAATACTTTTGTTCATAGTTCTTCCAAAATATATCCTTTTGTGGCACTATATGGATACCACCCTCCATCCATCACTTCAGCCTTAAAGGTCCATCTTAAGGTTTTTGCAGTTGAAGAACATATTCACCATCAATAGGAGGTCATTTCAAGTTTGTGTGAAAATTTATCCATGGCCCAAAATCATATGAATCAAAAAGAAGATCAACATAGGAGTGAGAGGCATTTTGACATTAGTGATTAGGTCTTTGTTTTCTTCCATCGATATAAGCATATGTCCTTAAAGAAATAGAAAAAGGATAAAAATTTATCCCCTAAGTATTATGGGCCTTATTATATCTTGAAAAAAATTGGTAGTGTGGCCTACAAGTTAGAGTTTCCTTCCTCAACATGCATACATCTAATATTTCATGTATCATGCCTAAAGAAAATAATTGGACATAGATTTGACATCCAAATTGAGTTACCCTAATTAGATGAGGAAGAAAGAGTTATTATTTATCTTGAGATGATCCTTCAAATATGCACTAAGTAGTTATAGTCTAGAAAGATTAGGGAGTACCTGATCAAATAGAAGAATCTGATTTATGAAAATGCCATTTGGGAGGATGAATCCTTTGTGCAATAACATCTAGAGTTGACTCAATGTTGAGGACAACATTATTTTGAATGGGAGGGTCATGTTATGCCTTTAACCTTTGGTATATCTAGGGATGTGTGTGGATAACTTGAGGCTTACATACCTATTTATATTCTCATTAAATTTATCTATGTTTTTAGTTAGGTCAACCTATAGAATAACCATGGTTAAGTAGCCTATATGTAGGAGGTAGTGGTTAGTATTTGATCATCATATTAAGAATTCTACTCTTATTGCATTATTGTGGAGGTTTCCCCCTCGAAGTGGATTTGCTATATTATCCATTATTTTTCTCTGCTATCAATTATAGCTATGTGATATCTCATATTTTCTTATTCTATGTAATATATAATCATTTTATGCAAACATCTAAGTAATTTCATTGCATAAAATATAAGAATAATAAATGTTCATAAATCAATCTAAAAGATGTGATAATGTAATAATTAATGTTATGAAACACCATGATATGTTCATAAATACTAATAAATTTCATGGTAAACATCATCCATAACATCTGATACATCATTGTGTAGTTGAATTTTGACATTAATCAGAGTCTCATCAATATTTGTAGAAAGTCATGAAAAGACTTCATAATGTATCATCTCTATAGAGAATGTAGGTATGCTAGAAGAATAATGATGTTCATGAGGCATCTCCTGTATGGGATACTCAATACAAGGAATTGGTATTTAAGTATGAATAATATTCTCAACTCTATGAGGAGATGTAGGTTGTAGAGAAGAATGAATCTTTGTTTGTGAGTTTCCAAGAGAGTGTAGTTGAGCCAGTGAAGATACAGGCCATGGAAAATCATGAAAATACTATTGTAACACTCAACATCTATTTGTATGGTGTGTAATACATTGATGTCAAAGATAGTAAAGTTCCCCATATTAGGGATGTATTATGGAAGTATCTTAAGAGGTGGAAGGCTCTTGTTTGTAGACTGTGCCTCCTTTGGATGAAGTGTATCAATGTACTATCAAAGCTATCAATAATGAGTAGAATAATGATTATGTGTACCATGAAAGGAATAAGTATGTCTAAGAGAAGAATATGAAGGTTGAATGTAGTAGAAGTAGAGTCTAAAGCTTACTACTATTGATACACACAACAATCCTTAGCCCTATGATTAAAAACTCTATGTATCTCACAATATAACTCATCTACCATCATGTCAGTAGAGGGTAAAGCTTAGGCAAAGGTAATATTCCATCATCACTATGAGAACTTGGAGTAGGGTCATCTCTAGCCTAGGCCATATCATGAAATAAACTCATAAAGTCACACCTACTATGTTTAATCTCATTTTCCCTGATGTTCAATTTACTTTGGGTACACCAATGTTAGTTTCAATATAAAATTATTATTTAACATGCATGTAAAAGAGTCCTAGGCACCATCCTCTATAAGTTATTTTCTTATCTATCAAGTCTAAGTTTTCTAGTGATAGTCTTTTTTAACACCTATGTTTGGTTTTCTAAATCTATATGGAGGAGGAATAGAAAAATCCATCAAAATTTAAAAGCCAAATCATTTAAAATAAAAGGAAATGATAAAAAGGTATCTTTAAAATCAAAATTTAAAATCACACCAAAAGATGTGATTATCAAGCACATCTCTTATTCTAGTTGAAGCTCAAACTCTATAGTTGGCCTCATGATAGAGCTGAGGTCCATTGCGGTGCGATATGCTAGTAGACTAGGATAGGACGTCATAAATTTATCTATAGCTCTACATACTTTCTCATGTGCATACTCAATCTTCATAGTATACTAATGAATTTATAAAGGGTCTTGAGGAACAAGGAAGACATGGTGGGAAGGTAGGTTTATTTAACTATTTATGCATATAATCTTCATAAGATGATACTTATACTTCATTAGATAACTCAAATTTGTGTAACTAAGACAAGATCTCTAGATTCCTTAATGTCAAACATATTCTTGTCTTGACAACATGATTTGAGTGTATTTATTTTGATAAAAATTATCTACCTTAGTATTGCCTACATTTACCCCACCACCCACTTCATTCCCCCTTGATAGGAAAGTTTTTTCTAAATATGTCTCTCAACTTCTATATTCCCTATTCTTCATCTCTTTTAAGACATGCTTATAATATTTTTTTTGTGGTTTACTCCATCTTAAGAAAAAATGATGCATCTTTAAATGACTATGCATTACTTATTTAAACTATTGATTTTTCCTTCTCAAATTTCTTTGATTTTATTTTAAATTATAAATAAGTTTGTCAAGTTTTTTGTGGACAATTTTGTTCCTTTTATCCATTCAGTTTTTTTATTGTTAATTAATTTTGGATTGTTACTTATCATTGATCAATGTTGTTTTACTTTATGTTATTTTTCTCATCTTTGTTTGAGTATGATTTGTTGCTTATTTTACATTGATCTTGAATCTATCATTTCAGTTAAATGTGTCTTTAGTTTGATCTGGTTTGTTACTTTTCTTACTTAAGGTACACTTGTTTAAGTTTGTTAGTCATTTAGTAGCCTTGATTTTTTAGTTACCTAATTTTCTTTCATTTCATTTAATTTTCCTTGGTCTTTTGGTTCTAAATTAGCATTTAGCACCCTAGCTTACCAATTATCCAAGTGAATTATTCAGTGATGTAAAGTTTATTTATTTTGATTTCCCTACAATTATTTATTTTTTCTCTTTAGTTTTATATCCTTAAGGTTTGTCCAAAGTAGTTAATGTACCCTCCACGATCAAGACTACAAATATAACATATAACCATTCAAAGATAAAAGTAAGTCAAGGTATGTATATGATACTTTAAAATTATTTCAATTATCTATTTATTTGTATTACAATTTATTAGATCAAAATTATGTGTTGTTAAATTTTTTCTTAAAGTACCATCTCATGTTATAACTGCATGACACGTGATGAGCTTTGAGTGGGGCATATATACACACACAAAATATTTTTAACTTTATCATTTATTGATACTTCCTCTCTTGAAAGATCTTGTGAAGTTTCAATCTCTCTAAGTGCACACCTTAAAGGGTGCATCAGGAAAGGGGTTGGAAGACCTTTGGTGCTTCATAGGATTATTGGCCCTTAAACCATTACCTAAAATCACTACAAGTTATCCTTAAAAAATTCCTTAAGTAATAAAAACCTGTTTATACAATCCCCTAAGTAAATTACCATCCAAAATAGCCCCTACCTAAGAAAACACCCCTTTTAATCATTTTTACTAATACATCAACCCAATCGACCTTGTTTGGAATCTAACATATGTTATAGAACTTTGTTAGCCCAAGTCAACCTAGTTTGAGGCATAATAACTCTATTTCGTATCAAAAAAATCAACTAGTCTAACCTTGTCAGTTAAATTTTTGGGAGGGTTTAGAGTCAATCCTTGGATATAAATACCCCTTCAATTAATTTCTAAATAGAAGTTCCTTCAATTACAAATTATTACAGCTCATAAATATATGTATGATATCATTTGAAGGTTTCATTGCTTAGGGTTTTTCTTTGGATTAGTAGCATTAATCTTATGGAAGTCTTAGACGAATATGAGAATCCTTATAGCCTAGATCTAATCTATCCTTGTGATCCTTACAAGTCACAAAAACCTCTTTCAAAACACCATTGGCCAAGGGAGAGATTGAGGTACGATGAGTTTGCTTCAACAAAGTAAGTATACTCATAGCCCTTCATTTTAATATGTAGATGTTACATAACTAATGGATTGAATTATATCTTTCCTTTCTTAGATTACTTCTATATTGTTTTTAATACAATTATATTTGATTATTTATTATCTTCCCCATTTATGCCACAAGCTTTAGTGAGCACTATATTAGCTTGTATGTTTATTTTCTAGATTATCTTGTATGTTTATTTAGTAGATTAGCTAATTCTCATTTATCATATTATAAGACCTAGCTAGGGTTATTACATGGTGACATTTGACTAGAGGCTTTGGAAACCTCTCTTTTACTATTGTGTAGTAAGATATCCCTGAGTTAGGTTTAACAGATCAATAATTGGTCATGACCTCGATATAACAAAATATTGCTAAGTAGATTTTTAGTTGATTACCTTCTCTAAACTTGAATATTAATAAGTAGGATAAGTCATAAATCTATATTATATCACTTGCATATATTTTGGTGAATGTAAGGGGAAAATGGAGATCAAAGAGATGTGTGTATATCATGATATAATGATAAATATGCTTGTTAACTAATCATATGGTAAAGATAAGATATTAAAAGGGTATGGATTTAGAACCATGTCATAATAATTACCACCTTTATTTTAAAAAAATAAACATAAAAGATAAAATAATCTAAATAAAATAAATGATAATGAAATTAATCTATGAAACCTGAAATTAAATTATAAGAAATAAATTAATCCATGAAAATGAAATTAATCCATAAAACATTTTTAGAGGATAAGTAAAATATAAGATCAATAAATTTTCATAAATCAAGTCCAAATCATGTGATAATGTAATAGGTAATGTGATGAAACACCATGTTGTATTTATTAATACTAATAAATCTCATGATAAACATCATCCATAACATCAGATACATCATTGTGTAGTTGAATTCTAACATTAATCAAAGTCTCATCAATATTTAAGGAAAGTCATGAAAATACTTCATGAAGTATCATATCTATAGAGAAGGTAGGTATGTTAGAATAAAAATGATGCTCATGAGGCATATTTTGTATGGGATATTCAATACATGGAATTGATATTAAAGTATGACTAACATCATCAACTTTGTGAGGAGATGTAGGCAATGGAGAAGGATGAACCTTTGTCTATGAGTGTCTTGGAGAGTGTGGATGAGATGATGAAGGCACAAGCCATGGAAAATCATGAAAATTATTCTATAATAGTCAACATATATATGTATGGTGTGTCATACACTGATTCCAAAGATAGTAAACCTCCCCTTATTTAGGGATGTATTTTGGTAAGCATCTTAGGAGGTGGAAGGCTCTTGTTTGTAGACTATGCTTTTTATGGATGAAGTGTATCATTGTACCATAAAAGTTATTTAAAATGAGTAGAAAAATTATTAGATGTTCCATGAAATCAATAATTACATCTAGGAGTAGAATGTGAAGGTTGCCTATCTATAGTAGAAGTAGAGCCTAAGGCTTGTTACTACTAATGCACATGACAATCCTTGACCCAATGACCAAAAAATCTATAAATCTCAGAATATGACTCATCTTCCCATCATGTCAGTAGAGGTTCAAGATTAGATAAAGGTATTATTCAATCACCACTAAGATAACTTAGAATAAGATCATGTCTAGTTTGGGTTGTGTCATGAGATGAACTCAAATTGGGTCAACATAGTGTAGCCAACATCTTTAGAGGAAGTAAGTTGAATGGTCATAATATCTAGTAAACATGTTGTTAACACTTCATTTTATCACTTTAATGTTTAAATTATAATAAAAAGAGATTTTATATAATTGCATGTAGATTTAACCAAAAATCACCACTGGACTTAATTTAACCACACAACTACAATCTCAACCCATAATCATAATGATACATCCCTGATTGAAAAAATGGATCATATTGCATCATTAATCTTATCTAGTACATCCTAAATTGAATCAATCCTTTGAAAGTGTATTCACAATATAATTAAGTGAATACTTGGTTGACAAATATAAACATTGTAAAAGCCACCATTCTTTTAATTATTTATTAATCTCACTTAATTAAGCCTAATTATTATTCTAATGGAAAATTCCATAGGTTTAGAATTATCCTATTTTCATAAATTATAAATTGGAATATTACCCCACAAATGGATGACATCATCATACAAGGTGTGAAATAAATTAAAGATTATGACATGTTTTACACTTTACTTACACACTCAACATAAGTTCTTACACCTCTTTTAAACACTCTTCCTCTTACACCCATCTTATATACATCAAGATGACCAATTACTACACTTTTATTCCAACATACCTTCCATAATCTAAAAGGCCTTAAATGACATCTCTTACACATTCCATGTGTGTAATAATATATTTGAGTATTGATCCTCAACCCTCAATCATGAGATGAGATGAATGGTTCACAATGATTTAATAAATCTATAAATAAAAACCTCACACCTCTTATTTCTTAAAAAAAAAAACTTTTCCATGGAAACTTACTTTGTTGAATTATATAAGGATCTTAAATAATTTCATGCCAATCCAAATCCAAAATCAAGTGTAGACAAGGAAAGATGCTTCCTACACAAGGAATAAAGCATTGACAAAAACTTCTACATTTATAAACTGAGCTCACCCTCTTTAGACTAATTCACAAAGAAATCTTCAATAAAGGTAAAAGCATGGTTATTTATCTTATAATTGCATTTATTACTTATTTTCCACATATATCAACCTAGGGATTAGGCTATTTCTTTAAGTTCATTTTGATTTTTTCACTAATGTATCGACAAACCTCTCTTAGATTCTTGATCTATGTAATGGGACACTCGGTGGGACCAAAGGATTTGACATATCCCACAAGATCTTTTATACCATTTTCCTTATTCTAATTACCATAATTAGTCTTCCAAAAAAGGTAATTCACTCATTTTTATTCAAAATTTTATTCAAATCTATTTTAAACCCAATAACAAATTCATTACTGTGTAATTATGAATTCAACATGATCTTCAATGAAATCATCATATGTAGTAGTGAAATCATCCTAATTGTAAAATTGGAACCTTCATCAATCAAATTGTTTGTAGTAGTAGTGAAATCGTCTTGAGCCTATTTTTACTATTTTATGACCAATAAAAAAATTACAGGTAAATTTAATGAAATTGATTTTACTGTGGTGAAATTATTTTTAATTTGCAAAATCATTTTTATGCCTTTTCTAATGACTATGTTCTTCTACAAAATCAAGAAATTGTTAAATATGGTAGCGAAATGTCTAAGGTGGTAGTGAAATTGTATCTATCATTTTTTGTTCTAATTTTTTTGTTCCTACATTCCCTAATTACAAAATTAGAAACATATGTAGTGAAAATGATTTTCCTACAGTGAAATGGTCTTTTTAGTATTTAAGAAATCATAGCCGATATTAGTAAAATTGTCATACCTAATAGAAAAAATAATTTTATTATATTTTATGTCTTTTTTTTGTGCAAATCAACATTCACAAATTTTTTGACCCTAGTAGAAAAATCATTTTTTGACTTTTCTATGTTCTATGTGCAGGTGGCAGTAGTGGAATCAAAAGGCTGCGCAGTGAAATCAGACTATGTATTTATGAAATAATTTTGTAATAAGGTTGAGACTTAAACAAAGCTCTCTTTCAAGATCCTTTCTGGATTAAAACCACATTTATCAAAATTCTAATTGTCTGTGTTGTAGTACCTTAGCTGAAGAAGTGGTATTTTGAGTCAAACAAATCAATGTTACTTTAAATTTTGATTTGGGTATTCAAATGAATTCATATTTCAATTGGGAAATAACAAAAACTTGTTTATTTTCAATTTTTTTTACTTTATTGAAAGTTTTCTTGTTGTTTGATTTTATTGTGGGGTTCTTTTTCTTTTTCACTCTCCCATTTTTGGGTGAATCATAAATGCAAAGGTTTATATTTACCTTTTACCCTATTTTTCATTTGACTATGTGTGGTGGAGTTCATCACCTTCCTTCAAGTCTTTATGGGTGCATTGATCCAAGAAGTCACATCCTATCATATTACCAAACCTTAATTATCTGATAGATTATACAAATTGAGGAGTGTTGCCATTGTGTAGCCCTAACTTTGTGCTTACACATCATTGCATGAGAAAAGTAACCTCAAATATTTCTTTCCAATATTCAAGTCCAAGGTGTAGTACCCTCAAAAGGAGTAATCTTTGGAAATGAGATTAAACTTATTCATTAACAGACTTATGCCCATTTACTATGAGGCATATAAGGACCATCTATAAATCTAAGTAAAATTAAAGTAAACCCCAAGTTTGGTAACACTTCACTAAGACCCTTACGGTTGAAGTGGTTGTGAAGGGACAAGACCTTCTCAATAATGATCTGATATTGGATTTTTTCTTAGATGCCTCATTTATTATGGATCATTCATTGGTGTATGGGTGCAAAGGTAATAGTCCCCAAATATCATCTTGCTTGTACAAACCTTTTGAGATAAGGGTGGGGTTAACATACTACTAATTATTACAATAATTTATTTAATAAACATTTAAATTTTATAATCATTTTTCAAGGAGAGTGATTTAAAGGTTTAATGGATATGACACATATACATATCAATTACTAAACTTGCCTTGTAATGCTTGTGTGTGATTGCTTGATTGTTGTGTCAAAACCTCATTCACATTTGAAATCAAATAAAAAAAAACAAGTCCAAATCCCATATCATTTTTATACACACATAATGAGGCATTACTCTTCTAAAATTATAGGTCAAACAAAAGTGACATGTTAAAACTTGGTCCAAATATCTATATTACTTGTCCAAACCACATTGTTAAGTTGCCTAATTTGAACCAAAAGACTTGTCCTAATCCAAATTGCCATTTCAAACCAAGAATAAAATTTCAACCTCTTGTCTATGTTGTGCCATTATGCCATTCATTTTATTCCAAACCTATGTTCAAATCTAAGTGATAACTTTAAATCAAATTTCTTTACAAAGTTAAACTAATTCCAATTTTAAGACCAAATTCCAATTCTAATCAAATTGTGCCAAAACCAACTCTTTTTAGATGTCAAAAAGTTTAAAGACTAATTCAAATCTTAATTCCCTATCATCAATCAAGACCAATTATTTCACCCACATTCACACATTTTAAGGTCCCTAAGGTGTCTCAAATAAGTCAAGTCTCCTTTATTTGATCACAAAGTCAAGTTCTCAAGATCAAAAATTTCAAGACAAGACCAAATGCAAAATATTTACAAAGTCCAAACATTGAACATTAATACTTGAAACCATAGTGCCAAAAACTTGTGTATTTAACCTTTGAGAAACATGTTTGAAATAATTACATTGACATACCTTTGATTAGTGTATTCTAATTTAACATTTACCTTAATGTAAGCCAAACATCTTACCTAAAACTAACTCCTAAGTGATATTCTAAGTGAGGTCACATACCAAGTTAAAACAACCTTTAGAGCATTCAAACCATTTTCAATATGAATATCATAAAATTGAAAATGCCTAAGTACACATGTAGTGGGGACATGTATAACCCCTCATTTGATGAGGAGGTAGTTTATAATCCATATTGATATGATCACTACATAGAGGATGAAGAAGATCAATAATACCTTGTCAATGTGCCATCTAATGCTGAAATTGAACAACATAACCCATACCTTCTGATTGTATCACCTAATGTTGAATAAGGCCAATACCTACCATACCTTTCACATGTACCATTTAATACTGAGCATAGACATAATCTTATGTACCTTGTAAATGTGCCACTTAGTGATGAATATTAACAATATCAATTCAATCAATAAGTATTTGACAACAAAGGTGAACATATTGTTAGATTTTAGAAATGGGTGTAAAGTTTCCCCCTAGTTTTCTAGAGAAGATCTATGTTATTTGGGTAGAACACTCAAAGAAAAACTTCTTACATTATTAGATAACCAAGTTACCTCTAGTGAAGATCAAACTTAAAATCAAGACCTAGTGATGTCAGACAAAGGAAAAGGTTAAGTAATTAACCCTCATGCACAAAGCCAACTTATTGATTCACAAATACAACAAGCTAATATAGCTATAGATACTTGAGCTAATTCCTTGGTTGCATTAAAAGTGAAAAATCCCATATTATTAGAGTGCAATATTCCAACATAACAACCATTATATCTATCTACCTATCCCATATATAATATGAATCTATTTTCCAACAAAACATTAGTTACAAATATGTTTAACACACACATATTTGAATCCAACTTAGTGATTAATATTTATTCAGATCTCCTTGTAGATTTTACTTAGCATGTGTTGGTTAAATCTAAAATATCATATTTTCACCCATATTAGGTACCATTCAAAATCCAACAAAACATTATTCTATCTTATCTATGAATTTCTCCTTCCAACATTCCAAATACCTTGTAACAACAAGTTGCAAACCCACCTGAACCATAACATCTAGTTGAAAATACCCTATCTTCACAAGGGGTGACAATTACTCCACTTAAACAAGTGGTAACTAATCAACCACCTTGATATGTGGTGACCAACATTCCATTACAACAAATGTTGATTAATACCTAACCAACAACATGTTTATATTAGTCATGCTTTTGATGATTTTATTCAACAAGGAGCATCTTCAAGACAAAAATATGGTTCATTTAACCAAAAAAAAGGTTCGTCCTACCTGATAAATTCCTAATAATCAATAGTATATTTCCCTCCAATCTCAATAAATTTTGTATAATTCCAAACATAACATTCCTCCATTCACGCCTCAGTTCCCTCTAAACCAATGCCACACTCAATAACAAGTGCCTTAAAAATACAAATCCCTTATCAATAATACAACTCTAATCAAAAAGCAAATATAACTGGTAGAACTAATCACATATAGATTCTTCTATAATCTATACCACCTCTTTATTTAGGTCAAGTGAGTATACCTTTGAATACCCAAAAAAATGTCAACTTATTCTCACTTTGGTCCTACTTTTTAGGATTTATAAGAGTTAAAAGATATAGTTTCAACCATTTAGGTAGGGAATCAAAGTAATAAGTTTAAATTTGATGACATATGCTCTTATCCTTTTGATATGATATATATTCATATACCTTTTTTGCATCATTTTGAAATGCTTAAATTTTAAAAATACATAGGGAAAGGTGATCCCAAGGAGCATCTAAAATAGTTATTCATTGAATGTCAAGAAGTTTCATACAGCCCTATATACCTAATTCACTTGTTTCCTCATAGTTTGGATGGGCATTCCTTAGAATGGTTACTTGTATACCCAATAATTTCATATATAATTTTGATGACTTGTCAGAGAGATTTGTGCAACACTTTTATTTCAATGTAGAACATTAATCGACTATGATTGATCTATGTTAGATTAAAAAATAAAGAGGACACATATTTGTTACTTATTTACAATGGTGTCACTCATAAGCTAGCCAAATCCCACATAATCTCCTCAAAAAATAATTGGCCATGATGTTCACTACCAATATATAGTTTGATGTAGCTCATAACCTCAAGCTTATTTGCACCAATATATTTAAAGAATTTATTTCCAATGGAATATAGATTGAGAAAACCCCCATTGACAAAGGGATAATCAATATTTACTCTTAAAACCAAGCTCAAAACAAGTCTCAAACACAATCTCCTATGCAATCACACGCAAGTACATCAGATAAGCCTAAACCATTCAACATGAATCAAAATGTTGTAGAAGATGGGGTAACTAAATATTATCATGTAAAAATGGTACAACTACCACATGTTTAAGTGAACCCACATACTCAACCTCTTGCTTTACAAAGAGCACCCCTGAGAAGAGGTCATTATCAACACATATTTTTTAGTAATCTTGGTGAGCCTATTAATATAGTTTTTCAAAAGTTAGTTGTTGATAACATGATCATTTTTTCATTACCAAAACCATTTCTTGAAACCTAGCCTAAACTTGATTGGTATAATGAGAATTAATTTTATGATTATCATTGAGTTAAAGGCCATTCCATTCACATATCTGTGCAAATTTGTCATCTCATCCAATATTTGCTTGAAAGTGGTGAAATAATAATAGATAATGTGGCCACAACATCTAATCAAGATTTGGGTATCTATCAAAACCTTTTTCTGCAACATAATGCCAATAACAATCAGATTCAACATGAAGCTCACAAAAAATTAGAATAAACCTCTTCATAATCAAAATTAGAGACAAAACCAACATTTGTAAAATTAGAATCAAGGTCAAGATACCCATTCCAATCAAGTTAATTATAAAAATGCCCATTATGACTACAATGTTTTATGTTGCATCACTAGTGGACATATCAATACCATTAAGATCAATTCTAAGATAGTTACCAATAATACACAATGACCTTCACCATCCATTTTAGGACCTCCACCTATATTTTTTGGTAATCCTCATTTGACTCATAATAGCCCAAATAATACTCAATAACCAAGAATTACCATTTCAAGCTTGCATTCCCCTTCCTCTAATTATATTAACCCTTTGCTAACTAGAAGTTATGCAATCACACCTTGATGTTCTAAGGTTACCATTCAAGGTCATACACCTTCTTCCTCCAAAAATCCCATTTAAGGTCCTTCACCTCAAAAGACCAAGCCAATTGTTCCTATTAATAAAAAACCTTATGATATTATAAAACAACTACAAAATATACTGACACAAATTTATAGTTTAAATTTTTTTGCATACATCAAATATCCATAAAAACATATTGATTGAAATTTTAAGTCAGTCTAATGTTCCAAGTGACATTGTGCCTGATAAATTTCAAACACTTGTAATTAATCTAGCTTCATGTCAATAAATCACCTTTGATAAAAAAAAACATGTCATCCCTTGGACCTTTACATAATAAACCATTTTACATATAATCAATCATTATATACATAAAGTTAAATGAGTGCTTATAGACAATGGTTCATATCTAAATATTATAACTTTGAAGTGGTCAAACACTTGGACTACATAGCAACACATATTTAACCATACACCATCACTATAAAAGCTTAAGATAAAGATGAATCCCAAGGTACCATTTATTCACCTATTATCATTGGGTCTCTAACCCGTGATACTTTGTTCTATGTTATTGATTTGGAACTTTGTGTTACCCAAAATTTTACACATAGAATTTTTGAATAACCCTATTATTTTTTTTGCCATTGTCTTTTGTGAGTCAGTTGTTCTTATTAAACCTCAGTCCCCTAAATAAGACTTAGTTTTTAGTTGGTTTCATTATGATTGCTTTCATTCTCAACTGTTTCAAAATGCTCCAAAAGGTTAGAATTGTCTACCTGAGTCCTTGTCATAAATCCCATTATTTCCATTTTTCTAAGAGATTCAAGAAACTAAGTGTTTGGACTCATTTCAAGGCTAATTAGGGTTCTCAAAGTTACTTTAATTATGCCATATAAAGTAAGTTGTCACCTCAAACCCAAATTACACTGTCTAGTTCAAATTAGTATTGTGCAATGACTTTGCTTCTCATAAGAAATTGAGAAAAGTAGTTTCAAAAACCTACAAAGTAATGAATTACTTATAAAAATTAGGGTTTCAAATTTACTTCACTTACTGAAAGTCATAATTAAAATTAGTCAGAGTTCACATGTCTGAATTCTTCACATATAGACAAACCAGGGTTTTGAAAGTACTTGAATCCAAAGACCAACTCAAGCAAAGTAGTTCATAAAACCTGATAAAATTCAAAATGCTTGCATGGATTTATTATCATGTGTCACTTAATTATCATAAATTCATGGGCTAATATAAATATTGGAAAATCCACCTCATTACCCACCTAGATTTCATGTTATTTAACCTAGTTATTGCCCCTATGAACCTCGAGAGACATCGTTTGAGCCTTTGGAGCATTTTTTGAGTAATTTCTTCTTGACCCATTTGCATTCAAGGTATGTAGATCATTTACACTTTGATTTTATGTCTCCATTTTTGATATTTATCTTGTTTCTCTTTTGTTAGGTTTCCATTTTCCACCTCGAAGGTTTTTCTATCATTTTCTTATTTGTCTTGCAATTATTTATCTTTTATGCATGCATTGATGTTGAAAAACCTTTTAAAATACTCAGAGACATTTTGCATGTGAAAAAACCTTAAAAAATCTCAAAAATATAAAATTTTATTATAAAATTCCCTAGCCTTTGACTTAACATGTTATGATCAAGTTTTTCACAACTACTTACTTCCCAAATTTTTAAACCCTATTATTTTATCCTAAGAATCTTGAAGCTCATGAAAGACTTTGTTTACTCAGACTTTGAACAACTACCTACTTGATTGGGGTTTTGATTACTCACTACTTCTACTTCTTCAAGTTTTTAAACCAAAGTAACTTGACCATATGAACCTGAATGACCTACCCAAAGAGACCTAGGATTGCAAATGCTTGTTACTCACTTGAGGTTTCTGAGACTAAACACTTAAAATATTCCTAGAACTTCTTGAGATTTCAACACCCTATTACTTAGGATGAGTTACCTAGAGTTTTTAAAGCTTTCTACTACTAAGAGATCCTTGTAATATGAAACTTTCTTAAGATTTTTACTCAAGACAATAACCTAACTCATTTGTTCAAATATTTACAAATCAATAGGATCAATTATTGAGTTCTCAAGAGTATCCAACAAGTCTTTCAGGTATCCATCACAACAAAAGTTAGAATCAAAGAAGTAACTAGAGTAAAAGAAGTAGTAACTTTGATTGGAGAAGTTCCTTAGTTAGCTCTTGAATAATTTATATGACCAAGTAGAAGATGTATGACTAAGACAATGAGAATTGAGAAACCAAAGGAAGCTAAGATGAAGTATGAGTATAAAATAAAACCCATTGATTCCTGTATTGTTTCAAAGTTATTTGAGATAAGTGATAATGATATGGGACACATTTCCATAATTGAGTTGTTAGAAAGGTTAAAAACCATAATCAAGATACCACTCATGCAAGAATTCCCAAGTTTTACTTAACTTCTTGAGTTCATCCTATATTATGCTAAGTACTATGATTATCTCAATAGGATAGTAAAAGATACTACTGGTAATGTGGTGATAAGGTTAGATGTTTAATATTTTGAATAATGTTTGAAGATCTCAACAAGGTCTAAAGTGCTTGATGTAATAATGGAGAAATAAAAAATCCAATAAGAGAATAAGACATCATAGTGCATCAAGATAATGAATACTAATTATCTGAAGAAATCAAAGCAGGCTTTAAGATTTCCAAAGCAAATAGTAATATTTGATTTGGTTCAAGAAGTGGATGACATAACTCCATTTTTATGCAAGATAAATGGAGAGAAGAATGTTAAGTGATTTTCAACCTAGATTTATGAATATATTAGGGAAATTTATGTTAATATTGATAATTGATAACTATTGGCATCAAATTAGGCACCCTAAGATACTCTATTCAAGATCTTAAAATTTGATACAACATCAAGTAATACCTCAATTTTGTGGTAACTTTTAAGAGCTATGAATCTCTATTATTATGAGGGTTATCTCCCTAGATATCCTTTGAATACTTACCACCTAATCTAAATCTTTCTTATAGGGAAATATTTAGAAGTTTTCATCAAGTAAAACTACACTAAAATGGTAATTCACCAAGAGATATCCCACAAACTATCATACTTCTATTAAGTAACAAAGCTTTCTAAGACCAAATCTAAGCCTTAAAGGATCCTAACATAAGAAATTCAATGTGAAGGTAACATACATGAGACAATCAATAAGACAACTAGTCCAGGGGTAGATTACACACCATAGAGATAATAACTTGCTTGAAGAGGAACCTAATATCATAAATACACTTCACATGACCTGTTAGATTAGAAATATTGCTTAAACATGAAGGATAGAGGAAGAAAGGGTGATATTATCACTTAAATTCACTATTCATCTCTCTCACACTTAGAAAAAAATGGTCATAACTTAGAATTAGAATTGCATTCAATGTTCAAAATCAAAGTAAAATTGTATTCTAGAAAGGTTTTGTCATACCAGATGTGGTGTCTTTACAATAGCCAAAATGGCTCACATTTATAGAAATTTAAAGAAAAGAGAGAAGTTAAAGAGGCATAAGGACAAGTTTCCAATGGTGAGAATCAGTTGAAATACAAGTGGATGCATGTAAAATAAGTCATGAAACTGATTCACTCATCATCTCATCCTAAATTAGCCTCTTCTCCAAGTGTGGAGTATCAAATTTTCTCAATCTTCTCTCTTGAAAACTACCTTCATCATAAGCCTTTCTTGAGCATTTAAAAACAAGTGATGGACAAATGTCTCATGTGTGATGATGAGATGGAGTTAGAAACATGATTACAACTGCATTTGGAGTTTTCTTGATCATGCCATTCTCTTACACAAGCTCATCATCACCTATCATCAAGATCACTCTCCAATAGGAATTCCTTGACACTTGGCACTATAATATTTACATCCTTCCTAAATTATCCATATTATGGGTGTTGTGACACATTTTGGGACACCTCATATGATTGGATTCATTATAAACATCTTTAAAAGCCTCTAAATTAAGTATCCACTATGTTCACTATGTCATATTAGATGCCACTTTAGACTAGCTAAAGTGAGAGTCTTATAAGGGAAACTTATGATTATTAACAACCCATAAATATTGTATGGAGATTTTATTCAAGTCCCAATATATCCTCCCAAGTGATTTTCATCCATTGATCATCTCCAGGACCTGTAATAAATAAGAAAATGTCAATAAAACCTATTTGTTACATCACCTATGTGGATTATATACAATTTTATTCCATTTATTTTATCCTAATGGATTTATAAACAACTTATCTTAAGTACTCATGGTCAAATTCATCCATTTAGATTCACTTTTGGCATCATTTCCTCCATCAAGTCCTAAAATAGGGTTGGCAAGGATTTTGAAGTGACTAGACCTCTTAACATTCATTCATAGCCATGTTAAATTATAAATATGATAAAATGACACTTATGTATTCTAAAGGAACCCCTTAAACTTATTTTAATTTCTTAATGTCCCATGCAAAAGTTCATGAAAGATGTGAGCATCCCAAAATGACCACTCAATCCATTTTCAAGCATTTTGTGAGTTCTGGGAGATTCTTAAGCCAAAGGATCATTTATTGGAGACTTTATATAAATATTATGGCTCTAAAACTTCTAAAAATTTCCCATAAATCTTCTCCAATCCTTATAACAACTCACCAAGGGCTTATAATGAATATGCCGCCTATTTTGGAAACATGTTTAAGCCTTGCCAACTAGGCATGCCTACACCTTTTAACCAAATGACCATTATGGAAGTCTACCATGAATTAAAATAGATTGAAAAAATCATGTATAATTCTATAGAGGTGATCAAGAAAACTAAAATTCTTTACAAAGGCTACAACTTGAAGTGACCTTGCATTTGGCATTGAATTTGCATGTTTTCATCGCTAGGTTTGCCTACAGACCTTTTGGTCTAGACAATGTTTATTGCATCCCAACCTTCTAGAATTTTTTATCACATTTATCCATGTGTCCCCCATATTTTTAAATATTATTTAATGATGTAATTGATCTTTGGTTCACCATTCTTCACATTTCCCCAAAACTACCATTCTTGTGCATGAAGGAAAAACCTTACCTATTTTGTACAAAGTGGATATTTGGGAGGCTTCAAGATGTCCTAATGACCAATTTTACCAAATTATTTTGTCTAGTTCCATGGTTATGGGGTCTAACCATCTTAAGTTTACCAAAAAAGGGGTTAAAACCCCTTTTTTCTTGCATTCTTGCTAAGACCTTCCCCTAGATGATCCTTACAAACCACCTTCATGCTTAAAATTTGCTAAGACATGTTACAAAACCTCATTTTATGCTTATTGAATTTATTGATCCACCCAAAACTTTTATTCTTAGTGAAATATCCATACTCCACCTTGAACCAAGGGTTTCTCTAACCTACTTGCATGGACTGAGTCCATTTTGTCGATCGATCGATCGATCGAGAGAGAGAGAGAGAGAGAGAGAGAGAGAGAGAGAGAGAGAGAGAGAGAGAGAGAGAGAGAGAGAGAGAGAGAGAGAGAGAGAGAGAGAGAGAGAGAGAGAGAGAGAGAGAGAGAGAGAGAGAGAGAGAGAGAGAATTGGGTGATTTTAGGGTGTTTAGGTAATGAAATTTAATTAATTTTATGCCAGGGAGTCATTTTAAAATGTTTGTAATTCTCCTTTCCTTCCTAGGAGTCAAACTTATACCTTACCCTTCTCCAAACTAGGACCCTACCTGTAGGTAATAGTGAACATGGGTGTTTTATATAGATGCATATATTTGGGGATAAAATAAAGGTTTTTAATATTTTTATATATATTATTTTACCATCCTCTTATACAAATTTTATCTCATTACTTGATCTATCACCTTATCGCACTAATGCTTTCAAGTGCCTACTACCTGATAACCCTACATGACTGTGTTTCACCCCTAAAGACCCTATCTATGGGTAATTATTGGATCTATTATATGGGTGTGTAATTAATTATAATTTTATTAGGTAATGATACTTCATTCATGATTTTATTCCATTTAGAATCCGTAAAGCTATATCAATTAATACCTAGATCCTCCACTAGGACACTTCTGCCCTAACTGTAACAGTGGATTAAATTCATTTATTGTAGATACTTATAGTTAAATATATTATCAAGGTTTTAAATAACTTAAATAGTTTCCATTAATATATTATCATGTCAATTTTATCTCATACTTTTATCCTTAGATCATATTACCACCTTCAAAGTTCCCAATTGTTCACTGCTTGACTTGACTGAGACACTACCTGTAGGTGGAGGCATGAATTAGTAGGGGACCTATTTTTAGATATGATAAGGTATATTTATATATTCATAAGTCTATACCATACCTATTCACATTAAACTCTCTATGATCCTTCAAAATACCTTCTTGCCTCAATTTACAAAACCCTGTCTAGGCTGAGTATTCTACCTATAGCATTGCTTGTAGGTGTTTTGGTGATATTTAGAACTAAATTGATGATGTTTTGATTCTCCTTGAACTTTATGGGATCACTTAATCACATTTTATCTCCTATTCACCCTAAAAATTCAAGATAATGTCAAACCTTAACCTTCTAACTCATTTCTTGACACCATAATTGACTATGTTTCACTTCCCAGGCCTGTGTACGGATAAGGAATAGTGTTTAGCGATCAAAATATAAAATTTCATTTTCTCTTTGACATATTGGTTTAGGAGCTTCTTTTGAACCCTTTGGGATTGTTATCCCTTCTTTGGCATAGTTTATGATCTTCAATATGAAGTGCAAGGTGAACTTTCCTTTAAAATCTTGTAGGTGAAGATTGTCAAAAACTAGTGGTTTTGAGGGTAATTTTGGGTCTTCAAATGATCACCTTCCATTACTCATTATCCTTCCAATATTTTCAAATTCCTTTTCCATACTAGGGACAACAATATTCAACAATACTATGCATGAGAAACCCTGAGAAAAACTTTTATTAAGGTGACCCAAAAACCTTTTGGGCCTCTATTTGGCTCCTTTTGGGACAAAAGTCCTAAACATATAGTCCTTGTCTTCTTCACATGATCTAATACCTTACCTTGCCTTATAGTAGTTACTATGAGTCTGTTAAGACTCTTCTTTTGGTAGAGGTGAAAATTAATGTGGGGTTGATTTTACATCCTCTGTACACATCTAAAAATCATGCTTAGTCACCTGTAGAAAGTTATTTTGAAAGGTAGATAATGAATTGGGCATTGATCACTATGAACTATGACTGTAGAAAAGACTCATATGATCCTTGATAAACATACAAATTCATTTCAAGCAAAACAAGAAATTATGAGACAAGTCAATCTCTATTTACACCATAATGATGTCATCAAGAGCCTAAAGGTGATTGTCTTAGTAGAAAATATAGGTAAAGCATGAATTTTGAGAAAGAAAAGGTTTATTTCAAGCATCCTATCTCCTCAAAGACATATAATAGTCTCCAAATTGATAACCTTCACCAAGAACACTTGGAGGTAATTCTCAAAACACCTTTTTCAATGTGAAAATCTCTCTCCTAGTACCTGAGATGAAAAGAATAGACAATGGCAGACTCAAATAGGCCTAGAAGAGACTTATTATCATTTGGTAACTTAAAAATACAATATAATTATATAAAACTTATGAAGGTGTCATTAAAAACATAATATATCATCAAATCCATTAGACCAAAACAAAATATATTGGAATTAGCTCAAATACTGACCCCCCTTAAATGTAGATGCATAAAAACCTACTTGGAGTGTTAGCATTTATTCATAAAGGAGGAGGAAATAAATTTAAATTTATTATTATTAAAATTAAGTGCACTTAGATTACTATTCACCCCCAAAATCACTCTTCCCAACTCCACCTATACGATCCATAACGAGTGTTTAAAACTGCTCTTCTTAAGCTTGCTAGGTGAAATGAAGGAAAATAAGATAGAAATGATTTTTTTTATGAAATATATAAAATATAACAATTTTAATGACCTATGTGGAGGTTAAGAGTCACACCACCATGTTTTTAGCTGTAAGGAACTTGAGAAGTCCATATAAGTGTTAGAAATCGCCTATTTTTTAGGAAAAATTGCCATTTGACTAATGAAACTAACTTTTAGCTACCAAATTTGATATATCCTGACATAATTTGACCTTTTAATTTTTTATTTCCACCTTGGTGACAAATATTTTGCTTGGAAAGTCTGTACAAGTCATTTAAAAGGCTAGAAAAGTGGCCAAATACCCCCTTTTGCACATGAGACCTCGTAAGTGGCCAATTTATGGCTTGAAAACACCTTGAAATCTATAAAATACCATTTTAGGAAATTTATAAAATGAAATACGACTTTTAATAAGTTTGACCATGGTTGACTAATGTTGACTTTAGTTGACTAAGTCAGTATAAGGGAGGTGAGCTTCAATAGGGACTAGGGGAAGGGCAAGTGAGACATATGGATAATAGGAGACTCCATAGGACACATAAAACTTTATTTAAAAGTTAATAATAGTAGGTTTGACCCAAATTTTACTTGGGGTCAAATTTTGTCAACATTCTTGGTGATTCCTAGGGGTGGCATGCCAACTATGCGTAAGATCAGTTGCCTAATCCTTCCATTGGGAATGAGTCTCTCTAACACTTGCTTAACACTCAAATTCATTTGAAAAACACACCAAACCAAAGGAAAACACACACAAAATACACACTCAAGGGAAACACACATGTGTTCCATTAGAACACTTAGGGAACACAACCAAAGCAAAGAAAACACACACCTATGATACTATGTACAAAATAGACCTCACAAGGACTAATACTAGAAATTTAGATGTACCCCATTCATAGGGATAGGTAAATTTTCTCCATCCATCTTGATGAGTTTAAAGGATTTTATTTTCTTACACTTTCCAATGATGTAAGGGCCACTACACAAAGCATCAAATTTGCTGTGTCTACCTGGTTTGGATCTATCCTCATCCTATTTCAAAACTATGTCACCTTCTTTGAACACTTTAGTACTTTCTCTCTTGTCAAAATAATTCTTCATGAGAATTTGGTGGTGTTCCATAGTCCTATGGGCATTGTTTCTTACTTCTTGTAGTTGCATAAGTTCAGTCAATCCGACCTACATTGGAGTATTCTCTAGTAATTCTAGCTATTATGTAAGTTCTAAATCAGGTAGTTCTTGAGAGATAGACAATATATCTTCCCTTCCATAGATGAGCACAAAGGGAGAATTGTAAATTGACCTCTTATGAGTAATCATATCAGCCCATAGGGCTATCTTCAACTTGATGTGTCATGCCCTTTGATTGTTTTCCAAGGTCATCTTGATAATCTTGATAAGATTTTTATTAGTTGAATCAACCAATCCATTACCTTGGGGGTAATAATTGGATGAAGTACTCAAGTAAACTCTATTCATATTTCCCCAATCAAAATTTTTGGCACTCATAAAAGCTAGTGAATTATTAGAAATGATAGTGTAGGGAACTCCAAACCTTGTTATGATGCTCTCATAGAACTCCAAGATGGAATTTTTAGTTGCCTCTTTCAATGCTAAAGCCTCTACCCACCTTGTAAAGTAGTCTGTTGTAGTCAATATCCATTTATGTCCATCACTAGAGGGAGGGTTTATCATACCAATGAAATCAAGGCCCCATTACATGAAAGGTTGGTCTACTTGGATGGGATTCAATGGAAGGGCTGAAAGCTTTTCTTTTCCCATGAAGAAGGCACTTTAAGGACACCTCCTAGACCAAGAGTAGAAATATTTGAAGAGGATAGGCCAATAATACCCAGCCCTCATTATCTTTGTAGTTGTTATTTTTGGGGAGAAATGATCTCCATCTACACCATTGTGAAAATTTTCTAGCAATATGCCAAACTGATCATTGTCAACACACCTTAGTATCACACCATTCATATCCTTTTGAAAGATAAAACCATCTATAAGATAATAAGGAATGGTTTTCAATCTAAAATACCTTCTTTTTGACTTGTTCAAACCATTATGGCACTCACCATTTTGGAATAAGCCAATGATGTCTTGTGTCTAACTTTGAATTAGTTTGTGACCAGCTGGTAGGGGATGAGCTTGATTGACCAAGACATCTTCTATTGTCCCTTGAATATCTGAAGCTATATGTTCACCCAACCCATTTCTTATTACCAAGTTTATTACCTTGATATCAACATCATATTCCATTACCTTTTTCATCCACCTAGCTCTCTTCTCATTGAGGTCCTTGCTTAGGAGGAAATATTTGGTGCTAGGATGAGAAACCATGACATGCATATTTTTATTTGAAACCATGTGCCTAAACTTATTCAAACCTCTTATCATATCTGGAGTTTACTTCTCAACAAATGTGTACTTGACCTCATAATCTTCCAATCCTTGACTAAAGAATGCAATGGGTTGTTCAATTTCCTCATCATTCTTTTGCATAAGCATAGTTGAGATTGTCTCAAGGTTAGCAAAAGTATAGATTAGAAAATTTTGGGTTCAAGAGAGTAAGATATTGGGTGATTGATTATTTTATTGCCTCAAAACTATTCTTACCTTCCTTTGTCTAAGCAAAAACTAGGTTCTTCTTGAGCATGGCTATGATAGGCTTCACCAAATTATCAAAACCTGGAATAAATCTTCTTACAAAGTTGATCTTTCCCAAGAAACTTTGCAAACCTTTATTGTGTAGAGGCAAATACAAGCCTAGAATGGATTCAATCCTTTTAGGGTCAATATACAAACCTTCTTTTGAAACAATATGACCTAATAACTTACATTCATGAACATCAAAGATGCACTTCTCTAGATTAAGAGATACTCCATACTCTCTACGCTTCTAAACACTTGCCTTAGATGTTTCATATGATCATTAGTATCTTTTTAAAAAATGGTTATATCATCAAGGTACACAATCAATATCTCAATGATCAAGCCTTTAAAATCCATATATATTGCCCTTTAGAAGGTAGCTCTAGCATTAGACAATCCAAAAGGCATCTTCCTATAGGAAAAGGTTCCCCATTTTATAGTAAAGGCTGTCTTAAACTGATCCTCTTCATTCACTAATATTTGGTTGTAGCCTAAATAGCCATCAAGAAGTGAAAAATGTTGAGGACCTGAAACAACTTAAAAAATTTGTTCCAGAAGGTAGTGGATAATGATCTTTAAGAGACACCCTATTAAGGTCTCTAAAATCCACACAAAGTCTAATCTCTCCACTTTTATTTTAGACAGGTACAAGATTATCAACCCAAGCTGAGTACTTGATAGGAAATATAATCCTGTACTCAATCAATTTGGTAAGATAGTTCTTCATGAGTTCCTCTATCTTGGGTTTGATAGGCCTTGTTTATTTCCTAACTAGTTTAGCTCCAGGTTCTAACTCAATAGTATGATGAGCTAGACTTGGATCAAACCCTTTCAAATCCTTGTATTCCCAAGCAAATACATCATGAAACTCTTTACATATTTCAATAAAAGCTTTCCTTTTAGATGGAGAACATATCTTACTAGTTTTTAGAAGTTTGTCTTTGAAGATTATGAATCTTTCATATTTCTCCTCCTTTGTGGACATGCTCACTCTTTCCTTCCTCTTTTGATCATCTTCATTAAAAATACTCTCCAAGGTGACCAGCCTTTAGGTATCTTGTTTGTCTTTAGCTGAATGACTTGCTCTTCATATTCATTTTGAATCTTATTTTAATTCTTTGAAGAGAATTTTGCCTCATTTTGAAATAAATGGGCAATATGTTTATCATTTTCAAAAAAATTACATGATATCTCATTATCTAGAATATAAGGTCTCACAATGACCTTGATATGAGATTGATCTTTCTCTTTACCTACATCATCAACTATATAAAGTGTGCTTCTATGATATCCAACCTAGAAGCATGCTTATTTGAATCTCTTAGTATAGGTTGTATTTTGAAAGAATCAAAATTTTCAAATAGTCCCATACCCTATGCTTGTAGGACTTTAGAAGAGGATTCTTGGCTAATGCTTGGTTTCTTACTTGGTGTATTATCAACTCACTATCTCCATAGACCTTCAAGTTCTTTATTCCCTTTCTCTTTTCCCATTGAAGGCCATAAACCAAGCCTTCATATTTTTCCACATTGTAAGTAAAACTAAAATGGAATCTATATGAAGAGTAATATTAGTTAATTGAGGGAGAAACCAACATGACACTAGATCTTTCTCATACCTTGCTTCTAGAGCCATCAAAAAACTTTTCCCATATCCCTTAAAGTTCATGATCCTCATTAGTGAGTGATGGTATAGGAATGTTCTTCTCATGCATACAATATACCCCCAATTTAGTTTCTTCTATGAATGCATATGGATAATGCTTTTAAGTTTTATTACCATACTCATCAAGAAAGAGGTCAAAAATACCTTCAAGGGGAAAGGATGTTTCACCACCAATGGCACCTTCTTCTTGCTCACTAATTGTACAATTCTGTTTTGAATTTGGCTCCACATATGGTTTAGTGTGGAACCTTGACAAGGATTTTCTTCTTATGGTTACTTTAGATCCATATCTTGTTCTAAAAGCTATAAAAAACCAATTAGCTATAAGGTACCCTCCAATCTTATCCATGAAGTCTCTTGATAAGCAAATAGCAAAATGAGCTAGAAGATCGACCACCACAATGTATTGTAAGATGGGGAAACTTGGACAATCATGCAAGAAAACTTTCAAACATTTAACCAACCCCACCATTTTGGCTGAAGTTTCATCAAGCTACAACATACCCTTACTATGAGTTCCATACTTTAGTCCCATCTTGTCAGTAATTACCTTAGGCATAATCATGGTATTAGCTCCACTATCCACAATGAAATTATGAACCAATTTGTCTCCCATAATGAGTGTGAGGTAGAAACGTGGAAACTTCTTATATTTAGTGGATGATTCTAGGACATAATTAGGTGTGTTGGTAAGGGATACACCATTGTGTCTTGGAGCTTGAGGGGATACATGAATGTTTGAGAGTTGTTCTTATAGAAGTCACTTTTGGCTACAAATATACAAGACTTCCCAAAGATAAATTCTAGTCTTGATATTCTTCAAAGAATAAATAATGTTTAGAGAGGAAGTATTCACCTTGTCTTGAATTCTTGAAGGCAATGAGGGATCTTGAAATTGTTGTATTGGAGGTTTGGTAGCCTTTCTCACATTATAACTTTGAGGAGTAGTGTGACTAGTAGGATCTATTACATTGGTACTTGCACTTTTTGGCCTTATAAAGGAACTAATTGGAGTCACTTGTGTTGTTGGAGTATCTCCTAAATATATATTTTTGACTCTTGTGTTGGCTATAAATGTACTTTGATTCAACACATAGTTATCTTCCTCTTGAAATTTCATAAGACCAGTACCTTGGCTACTACCCACTCTATGAGTATCCCTTTGCATGAAATTTGCTTCTTATGATGTGAGAAAAGGAGTATCTCCTTATTTTACCACTAAGGCTTGGAAATTTTCTCCACCATCATACACAAATTGACCTTTATATTGTCCCCAATAATCTAAATGTTCTTCTCCTTGGACCAGATTAGTATGGACTGGAACAAGGGCCTTTGTGGATGGAGTGGAATTAGGATTATAGGCATTAGGCTACCTATTGAAACCTTGACCTTGTACTTTTCCTTGGCAATTATATTGGGGTGGAGGTCTATATGTTTGTGAAGGATAATATTAGGGATTAGGTGGAGTAATTGCATATAATTGAGCTTGTTTGAGTTGAG
The DNA here is from genome assembly GCA_037957365.1 of Torreya grandis. Taxonomy (NCBI): domain Eukaryota; kingdom Viridiplantae; phylum Streptophyta; class Pinopsida; order Cupressales; family Taxaceae; genus Torreya; species Torreya grandis. Next base: position 54,380 of record JARHVA010008184.1, on the reverse strand, counting down.
ATTGCAGTGACCAAATAATTTCATCTTTGTCTATAGCATTATCCACCTTCTTGGGAGTGGTTTTAGGTTTGAAATTAGTATTGAGAACTTGTGCTATGCTTGGGGATTCAACTGAATTATGAGACAACAAAGGCATAGAGACTCTTGGAGGTAATTTCCCAATTTGTATCAAACTATTCTCAACATTAATGTCTATCTCATATGCCTTGGGTAAAGTAAATCCTCTCATTAATTGAAACATTACTTCCACATCAATGCTAATATCCTTGTGATAGGTGGGGAATACAAAACTTGGAGGAGGCCTCATGATAGGTGGTAACCTATGCCATGTCCTTTGAAACCTTTCATTGAAATCTCCCATGGACTCATTAGGACCTCACTTTATCACATTCATCTGGTGAATTAGTGAGGTATGGTCACTCTTATTCTCAAACCTATTCACCAACAACTCTCCAAATTCATACCAATTAGTAATGTAACCACCTTCCAATGTTATATACCAATTAAGTGCCTTACCCTTTAGAGACATCCCAAGTAATCTAATAGCTATATTAGCTTGGGTGATATTGTGGAAGTTGTAAAAGTTTGAAATGTCCCTAATGTTCTCAAATGGGGTAATAGGACCCTCTCCATTGAAGTTAGGGAAAATTTTAGTATAATTGGGAGGAATAGGATCATATGTAAGAAGGTTAATTATATTTTGAGTGTTGAAGGCTAGGAAAGGATGTTGCCTAGCCATCTCTTGTTCCTCTTCTTGATCTCTTATCTCTTCAAGTTATTCTTATTCATCTTTAAAACCTTCTTATTTAGGATCTCTAAATGTTAAGAGTGGTTTAGGATGTTGTTATTCAAGAGGAGCTTCAAATAGAGGGACTTGATTGAAGGCTCTACTAGAAGATTATCTAGTGAAGACCATGAAGTATAATGTGAAGATCTTGATCTGCAACCAGATATTTTGACCTTTTGGAGTCACCAAATATTAGATTAGGAACACTTCCACAACCTTGGGCTTATCAAGACCAACATTCACCTTGACATGGAAATAATTAGGACCAGGTGTGCCAAAATTATTGGCATCAAATTGGGTTCCCTAGGATACTATTTTCAAGCTCCTATAATTTAATGCAACATTGAATCATCTCTCAAGTTTGTGAGAACTTGTAAGAGAGATGAATCTCTAGTATTATAAGGGATAGCTCCCTAGATATTCTTTAAATGCTTACCACCTAATCTAAATCTTTGAATTAAGTAAATTTACACTAAAGTGGTGATTCACCATGAGATATCCCAAAAACTATCATACTTCTATTAAGCAACAAAGATTTCTAAGACCAACTCTAAGCCTTAAAGGATCCTAACATAAGTGATTCAATGTGAAGGTAACATACATGAAACAATCAACAAGAAAACTAGTCTAGGGGTAGATTTCACAACATAGAGATAATAACTTGATTGAAGAGGAGCCTAATATCATAACTACACTTCACATGACTTGTTAGATCAAAACTCTTGCTTAAACATGAAGGATAGAGGAAGAAAGGATGATATTATTATTTCTATTCAAATTTTGTTTTTCAGATTCAAGAGAGAGAAGAAACTAAAGAGATAATGGTCAAGGCTTGTGAAGTACCTGGATAAAGTCTGCGCACCATAATCTAGACGCTGTGAGTACCTCTTTGGCTGTGGAGGAATGACACCTGCAAAGAAGAAAACTTGGACAAAAAGGCCTTAGATGGATAGATGGTGGGTTGCCAAGCAAAAGCTTGTTCCCAAAAGTATGAGAACTTCCTTAAGGGAGGTCAACCCACTATTTTGATAAAAGATAAATGACTGATAAATGACAGAATGCTAAAATATTAATATGATAACAAACTAAAAAGAAGAATGGAAGCAAAAGGCTTACCTGAGATGCTATCAGCTTAGTCACAGTCACCGGCGTCAGTTGTCTTACCAACATCGGTGGTCAAGGTCTGCCGACGTCGATTATGTTGCCGACGTTGGTCGGGGTAATGACCGGCGTCGGTCGGGGTAATGGCCTCCGAACGGGGTTTAGGCAGGGTTTGGTCGAGTCTGGACAGAGTCTGGTCTGGGCTTGGTCTGTGGATGGGTCTGTAGACGTACAAAATGGTCTGGGAGAGTCTAGTTTTAGTTGAGGGTCTGTGCAGAGGTCTAGGATAATGGACAAAATGTCGAAAAGGGACAGAGAGATAAAGGAGGCCAATCAGGGAGATGGGAATCTAGGTCTGCCTGGTTTGGTTAGTAGTCTGGGTTGGGGAAAAGAAGTGCTGAATCTAGTTTAAAAGCAGATGACTAGAAAGCATAATAAAAACACAAACAGAGTACTTACTTGTGCCCTGCTGAAGAAAATGGTGTAGGTTGGTGTCCTGTTGCTGGTGATGTCGGATGTGAAGACCTGTTGCTGATGGAGAATCCCTATTGTTCACTTGCAGAAGCTTGCTGTGTACCTGAGGGAGAGAGTCAGATTGATTGGCAGAGAGGTCAAGTGAAAGGGCGGATACAAGGGTCTGATGCAAAGATTTAAGAGTCGGGATGTCGAAGAGAGACGTCGAGAGCGAAGAGGAGGAGATAACGGTGAAGAAGCCGTTATGAAAGGTGCCGACGCCGGCAATATCGCCGACATCGGTCGACGGTTGACCGACGTCGGTGGCTAAAAGGCCAGAAAAAGGCTAAAAATAGCCTTTAATCCGTTTCCCAACCACCGGGTCAAATGAATGCGAGGATGAAACGGTCGATGGGGGTTAATTGGGCGAGTGGAGAGGTTGGAATGGGAGTCTTAGGAATTAAATGGCCATGTGGGGAATGAAGGGGATCCAAGGATGGTATCCTAGGGTGGCGAGGTGGAAAGGAAAGGGAAAATGGACTTATTTAATTAAAAATAGATGATTATTTTCAATTAATAAGACCTAGGTAGGTTAGGGATAGTCGAAGTGGCAAGGAACCAAGGGGAGAGAGGAAGACCAAGGGTTAGACACTTTTTAGGTGTCTACATTTGCCCCTTTTTGTCTTGTTAGTTGTTCTAGACGACCTGCAAGACAAAAACAGGAGGTGGTTGCCCCAGGTGAGGGATGATGTGGATTGCCCCGAAGTATGGATGAGGTATTCCCCCTCAAAGCGAGAGTCGAGGGAAGGAAACCTGATGTCGGGTGCTGATTTGACAAAAGGTGGATGAGAAAGATGAAAAGTGAGTGAAAACGCTGCAAAAGTCATGATTACATGTATACCACATCACGGGATAGGTAGGTCAAATGGTCGCAATCAAAAGGGTCAAGGAGTGCTAAAATCAAAGTAATCAGGCCCCAACATTTAGTCGTCTGCTGATCGGGTCACTCAATCTAAGCTGAAGCTCCAAATGGTCATCGTGTTCTAGTTATCTAGGGCTCAGGAAGTGCTCCCAGAAACACAAAAAAGTCACAAGTAGTGCAGATCAACCGGCTTGCGATCCTATACTTGTGAGGGTCCAAAAATAAGGTCTGCGAATAATTTTGCTATCTATTCGTGAGGTAGCATGCGTGCAAACAAAACCAAGACAGAGTTGTCTCGGAAGTGGTCAGGGTCTGAGGAGATAGGCATGATCTCCAATGGTCGATGGTCAAAGTGGACGAATGGATGAAAGGATGTGGCCGAGCTAACCTCAGAAAACGTTAGGTGATCTGAGTGCTGCCTACATAGCCCTTGTGTGAAGGGCCTCAGGCCAATGTAGTTCTCCCTAACAAGGAGGAATGGTCAAAAAGGATTGATGGGTCTTGGTCAAAGTCAAGGTCATAGATTGGTTTTGGTCGAGGGCAAGGTCATGGTCAAAAGGAGGAAAAAAAGGTTTGTCCATCAGAGAGATGAAAAAATGAGGGTGGTCGAGCTAACCCCAGATGATGTCGTATCAACTGAGTGCTGCCTACATAGCTCCAGTCTTAGGGCCTCAGACCAATGTAGTTCGAACTGTGAGGGTCAAAATGGTCGATGATGAGTTTGGTCGAGTGTCGAAATGATGAGGAGAAAGAGATGTTACAGCCTTTTTCAAATGGTGTATTCTGTAACATTGGTCGAAGGTCTTTCATCCCTAGTAATTTTCCATAGTTGTGATGGATGTATGCTAAAAATGAATGGGGTCTATTTATGCTTCAGCAAGTATTGGTTTATGCTTAACATAAATTGGGTCTGGTCGATAGTTTCCATGTGTATTGGTGTCCATGGAAACTATGTGAAAAGGACAAGGCGATGCCTGATGTCATGTTGAAAATGTTGAGGTTGGTTTGAAAATGTTGAAGTTGGTTTGGTTTAATGTGACCAAAGTGAAAGATAAGTGAAAGGCGAATTGCTCTTTCATTGACAAAGACCAAAAAGGACATCATGGATAGGAGTTGTTAGAACAAAAGCCCCGTGTATGTGTTGTGTCGTGGACCAGTGTTATGCTAGAGAAATAGTCAAATCACTTGACGTTAAGTGAGATCGAAGTCCCTTGAGTGTGTTGGGGTGATAGGATGAGTTATGTGATATGAGAGGATGGGGTAACCCTTTTTTGGTGGCAGAAAGAACCTTGCCCCTTTTATAGGTGACCCAAGAATGACTATAGGCATGTCCATGACTTGATAGCGTGTCAGTCTCTTTTTTTTTTTTTGATGGTGAACTGATCGATGCGGGAAGTCCACATGATGTTGTTTGCTTGGTGGTCATGTTGTGAAGCTGATCAATGCGGGAAGCTTCAAAATTAGGTGCTGTCTATAGCAATAAATAGTCATAGCCATCCTTCGAGGGAGTGGTCTATACTTTGCTTTAAATGTTTGATAAGTTGGCCTAGCTGTCCTTCAAGGGATCAGTCTAGTAATACAACAATTATGTAGCTATCCTTCAAGGGAGCAGTCTACATTTAGAGTGTTTTATGACCTGGTATGATATATTATTTTTGATATAATTGTTGACTGAAGTTTAGCCATGGACGAGCCTGTAGAGGTTTAAGGGTTCCCCTTTTATAAGGACAAAGCATTACTGCTTGACAAAAAAGGGTTGACAAGTGTTAGGAAGCAGGGTTGATAGGAAAAGGAATGACAATGACAAGGGGTTGCTCAAGGGACGAGCTCAAGTAAAACGTCAAGTGATCGAGCACTCGACTAATAGTAGAAATGGTCGAAGATGCAAGACAGAAAGGGGGGCTCAAGGTCTGATAAGTCCCTGGGCCATGCTAGTGCGTTAAGGTCTGAGTCAATTAGAAGCAAACTTGCTCCAATTTACCTCTTTCGAGATTGGTCAGGTGTTGATTGATGGATGAGAAGTTGGTTGACATTGTCGTTGGTTGGTTGAAAAAGGTTGAATGTTTGGTCGAGAGGTCTGGTTGATTGATATTTGGTTGAAGTTTGGTTGAGACTGGTTGAATAATTGGTCGGGGGTTAGGTCGATGGACACTTGGTCGAGATTTAAGATTAAATGAGTGATTGATATGTGGTAGAGACTGGGTTGAAAAGTTGGTCAAGGTTTGGGTGAAGGATGAATTCCCCTAGCGGGTAGGGAGAATGTTTGAAAGATTGTTCAAGGTCAGTTGAGGTTTAGTGGTTAGATGGATGGTATTAATGTCGAATAAGGGGGTCAAAGGTGGCAAAGGGACCACAGTCTGGCGTGGGGATCCTGATTTAGGTGATGAGGTTGGAGAGGCATGAGTCAGGGTTGATGTTTTGCCGAAGAGGTGGTCAAGAGGATCCTTGATGAGAAGGGAATCTTTTTTTTGTTGCTGACGAATGACAGCTTTGAGAGCGCAACAACGCTCAGTGTCATGTCCCAGAATGTGATGATAATGGTAGAATTTAGAGTTGTCGAACCAAGATGGTCTTGATCCGAGAGCTGATGAGTGGGGTGGTGTTGAGGGTTTGTTGATAACGTGGTTGAAAAGAGAGGTGTCATTCTCCAAACATCAGCGAATGGCAACCTTGAGGGCACAACAATGTTCCGTGTCGTGTCCAGGCGTGCGATGATACGCACAAATGCCAGTGTGGTCGAACCAAGGTGGTTTAGGTCTGAGAGATTGATATTGTCTAAGAGGCGGGAGGTTGATACGAGATGACTGCAATAATTGCCATAAGAGCAAGGCATATGAACCTACTAACGGGTCGGGATGTTTTATTGCAGTGAGGGTTGGTGACGTTGGTTTGGGAGGAAAAAGAGGCATAGGTCGAGGGTTTGGAGGAGATGTATGTCTGATGGGTTGAGAGAGTAATAGAGGTGACTTGCCTCTGTGAAGGATGGGAGTGGGAAGCACTCCTATTAAAGTGGACGGATGCAGGCCCAAGATTGAAGGTAATGACAAAAGTGGAGGAGGGGTTCTCCGGTGAGGTCTAGTAGCTTTCGTGTGTTTGGGTCGAGGGCCACTATTGTGTGAGGCGAGGTTAGATGTAGGTTTGGGTTTGGATGTGGATGGAGGTGAGTGAGATGTAGAAATCTCACGCAAAGGGCAAGAGGAAACCGTGACTGGGTCTTCCTCGGTTGAAATGGGTGGAGAGACTAGTTCTTCTCTTGGTGGAGAAGAAATAAGAGAGTGTGGCTCCTCAAGTGGGCAGAGGGCATGGATGATCGTGCCTTCTACTTGTAGTTGAGGAGTAGGCAAGGTAGGGTCTTCAGATGGAGGTGGGCTTAATGGCGTTGATGTGGTCAAAGCGTCCTCCAATACAAGAGAGGTAGATGGAGGACTAGTAGGAGAAGAAGGTTCTTCATCCTTTAATGGAAGAGGTTGGTCAAGGACAAGAGGTAGGATAGTGTTAATCGTGTGAATGTCATGGTCTTGAGGGTCATTGGTCAAAGTCTGGACGTTGTTTTGAGTAGGTGGATGATTCAGAAATAGTTGTTTGAAAATGTCGATATGTTGGTTAGGTGGGGCGTTCGGGTTATCTAAAATAAGATCCCCCTTGTCGATCATGTCTTGGACGATGTTTTTGAAGGTTCGGCAGTTGTCGATGTCATGGCCTTGGACGCGGTGAAAGTGGCAGAAGTCAGCCTCTCTATACCATGTAGGGAGGGCTTTTAAAGGGTCAAATTGAGGTGGTCAGATTGGAGGGAGATTGAGGACCCCCTGCTTGACAAGTGTTTCCAAAACGGAAGCGTATGGTTCTCCAAGTGGAGTGTAAGAACGTTGAATGTACCGTTGTTGGAATTGTTTGGTGATGCTTGAAGACGTCGAAGGTTGAGAGTAATTCATTGTTGTCGAGGATGGTGATCTAACGACCACAGTATTGGCCACTCTTTTAGATTCGGAATTGGCAGAAGAAGAAGGCCTGGAAGAAGAATGGCCATTGGTTTTAGCGTTGGTATGACGCAATTTGACCTTATCTTCTTCAAGGGCGTGGAGTTCGAGTTTTCGAGCCATGATGAAAGCTTCATCAAAAGTGCGGAATGTCTAAATCCGCAAGGTAGAAGAGATGTGTCTGGCACATGCTTGAGAGAAGAGCTCGATGAGCTCAGGTTGAGGCAAAGAGAAGGAGAGCTGGTTAATCAGGCCCCTCCAACGAGCGACAAAATTGACTACAGATTCATCGTCAAATTGCCTGATGGAGTAAAGGTCTATGATTGAGACTTGTTTGGTGATGTTGATTGAGAAATGCTCAAGAAATAGTTGGGCGAGTTGAATGAATGAAAAGATAGAGTGTCTGGCAAGAGAACTATACCAGTCAAGGGCTGGGCCAGAAAGTGACATAGGGAACGTGCGTAAAAGCAATGCATCGTCATGGGCAATAAGATAACAGGCATGTCTAAATGCCCATAGATGTTGTTGTGGGTCTTCCTTACTCTGAAAGCGAGTGAATTTAGGAAGCTCCCAATGGTTAGGGTATGGTTGAATAGGGATGGAAGGATGGATGGGCTCATTGCAAATTTGCTCATATGACAAAGTATTGCTTGAACCAGAAATGGAGGCTTCGAGATTAGACATTTTATCCATTAGCATCTTGATAAGATCTGCTGACGGATTGGTGGGTTGAGCGCCCCCTAGGTTGTAAGGCGCTTGGAAGAGGCTAGAGGAGGCGTGCGACATAGTTGGTTGTACAATGTATGGATGACTAGTCGCAGGGGCATAAGTGGAGGCTAAAGGTGGTTGCGTTATGAAGGTCAAAGGTATAAGTTGACTGGGCACCGTCAAAGGTGGTTGAATGGCGACACTGGTAGAAAGATAGGTTGGCACTCCTACATTTGTGGGTGCAAGAGTATGAGGGGTCGAGACAATCAAGTTTTGATATGATGTAAAACTTGGTTGAATTGCAGGTGGTTGAGGGGGTAATGGAACCCCGATGGAGGTCGGTCTAAAAATAGATGGGGAGGCCAAACTTTGCGTATTGGCCATGGTTGGGTTAATAGTTGAGGTGAAATGCTGAGTCATAAAGGGTTGGGTGGCGAATGGTGTGGATGTCGTTGCCACGTCACCCGAAAGGTCTCGCGTTGGGTTTCTCGTGAGATAGTTTTGGAGGGCTGCGGTATTGAGGTCCAAGAATCTCTCGAAATCTTGGTCCCCTTCAGGGATGATGGGAATTTGAGTCGGGGTCGGGGTTGGGGTCGGTCCTGTAGGAGTTCTTTCAGTCTCTGAGTGGAACTCCATGATAGGTTTGGTTAGGGACGAGGGAGCGTGGTAAAAAAGGAGGGTCAGGTTCCAGAAACTGTGTTCTTGCAGTTCCAGAAACTTAGAATGGAGTTTTTGACAGAGAAGGGCCAGGTTTTAGGCTGCTGGTTTTGAAAAAAAAGGACAGTGATAGAGACCGACGTCGGTTTAAAAACCGATGTTGGTAAGGAAGATAGCCGACGTCGGTCAGATAACCGATGCCGGTAAGAGAGGAAAGTCGACGTCGGTGACAGAACCGATGCCGGTGACTGTGTCTTCCAGAGAACAAAAAGATTTTAAGATTCTTTGAAAAAACAATGAAGAAAGCATCCTCACTCACTCAAACAAACAGATGAGAAGAGAAAAATAGAGAGAGACAGACAAGCCTAAACGATAAATCCTAAGAATCAACTTTAGAATCTTATGGCTTATGCCTTAGATGAATGTTTAGGGAGATTGGCTGTTAGAAGGGTCCTAGAATAAGGTGGTCTAAAGATGGTTTTAGGTATGTTAAGGTGCTCAAAAATCTGTGTTAGGTTTGGTACGTGGCCTGGTGCTAAGGAGCAAGCTCCCCTCACTTCACGATTCCAGTGGTTAGCTGGTCTCGCTTAGCCAAGATATACCTCACCTAGAGTTTATCCTCTGCCAGAGAACGGAGTGGGCTTTCCCCTTGGTGATGAAATCTAAGTGAGATTGCTAGGTAGGGGTTAGGTATCTGTTGGGGGATGAAATCCTAGTTGGGCCTTGTCTCAAGTAAGTTTTATGTTTGTTTTAGTGCATGTGGTTTGGTAGTGTAACATCAAGTGTCTACGATTTATTCAATATGCAGATTTAAGTTACTAGATGTGGACTAATGCAAGCACAAGCAGAAATGAAAGTGCGATACGTTTTAAGCCCAAGTTGAAATGTGAGATTTGTTATGAAGACAAGTTTGGGAAAGGGTTGAGAGTATGATGTTTAGACTAGTCTAGAAATGCAAGGAAGAAAGATTCATTTTAGTCCTGCTTATAGTGTCATTTGGAATAGAAGAAAGAGACAAGAAGGAAGGAGCCTAAATGCACCTAAATGAATGAAAGGAAGAGGAACTCGAGGAAGAACCTAAGGTCCCATCGGGCGTGCCAGAATGTTTCTATTCAAATTTTGTTTTTCAGATTCAAGAGAGAGAAAAAACTAAAGAGATAATGGTCAAGGCTTGTGAAGTACCTGGATAAGTCTGCGCACCATAATCCAGACGCTATGAGTACCTCTTTGGCTGTGGAGGAATGACACCTGCAAAGAAGAAAACTTGGACAAAAAGGCGTTAGATGGATAGATGGTGGGTTACCAAGCAAAAGCTTGTTCCCAGAAGTATGAGAACTTCCTTAAGGGAGGTCAACCCACTATTTTGATAAAAGATAAATGACTGATAAATGACAGAATGCTAAAATATTAATATGATAACAAATTGAAAAGAAGAATGGAAGCAAAAGGCTTACCTGAGATGCTGTCAGCTTAGTCACAGTCGTTGGCGTCGGTTGTCCTACCAGCGTCGGTGGTCAAGGTCTGCCGACGTCGATTATGTTGCCGACGTTGGTCGGGGTAATGACCGGCGTCGGTCGGGGCAATGGCCTCCGGATGGGGTTTAGGCAGGGTTTGGTCGAGTCTGGACAGAGTCTGGTCTGGGCTTGGTCTGTGGATGGGTCTGTGGATGTACAAAATGGTCTGGGAGAGTCTGGTTTTAGTTGAGGGTCTGTGCAGAGGTCTAGGATAATGGACAAAATGTCGAAAAGGGACAGAGAGATAAAGGAGGCCAATCAGGGAGATGGGAATCTGGGTCTGCCTGGTTTGGTTAGCAGTCTGGGTTGGGGAAAAGAAGTGCTGAATCTAGTTTAAAAGTAGATGACTAGAAAGCATAATAAAAACACAAACAGAGTACTTACTTGTGCCCTGCTGAAGAAAATGGTGTAGGTTGGTGTCCTGTTGCTGGTGATGTCGGATATGAAGACTTGTTGCTGATGGAGAATCCCTGTTGTTCACTTGCAGAAGCTTGCTATGTACCTGAGGGAGAGAGTTGGATTGATTAGCAGAGAGGTCAAGTGAAAGGGCAGATACAAGGCTCTGATGCAAAGATTCAAGAGTCGGGATGTCGGAGAGAGACGCCGAGAGCGAAGAGGAGGAGATAACGGTGAAGAAGCCATTATGAAAGGTGCCGACGCCGGCAATATCGCCGACGTCGGTCGACGGTTGACCGACGTCGGTGGCTAAAAGGCCAAAAAAAGGCTAAAAATAGCCTTTAATCCATTTCCCAACTACCGGGTCAAATGAATGCGAGGATGAAACGGTCGACGGGGGTTAATTGGGCGAGTGGAGAGGTTGGAATGGGAGTCTTAGGCATTAAATGGACATGTGGGGAATGAAGGGGATCCAAGGATGGTATCCTAGGGTGGCGAGGTGGCAAGGAGAGGGAAAATGGACTTATTTAATTAAAAATAGATGATTATTTTCAATTAATAAGACCTAGGTAGGTTAGGGATAGTCGAAGTGGCAAGGGACCAAGGGGAGAGAGGAAGACCAAGGGTTAGACACTTTTTAGGTGTCTACAATTATCACTTAAATTCACTATTCATGTCACTCACACTTAGAAAAAAGAGTACATAACTTAGGATAATTATTTCATTCAATGTTCAAAATCAAATTACAATGTTATTCTAGTAGGGATTTTCCATACTAGATGTGGTGTCTTTACAATAGCCAAAATGGCTCACATTTATAGAAATTTGAAGAAGAGAGAGAAGAGAGAAGTTGAAGAGGCACAAATAAAATTTTCCAAAGGTGAGAATAAATTAAAATACATGTGGATGTAGTGGAAAATGAGTCATGAAACTAATTTACTCATCATCTCATCCCAAATTAGCCTCTTCTCCAAGTGTGGCATATCAAATTTCCTCAATCATTCTCTCTTCCAAACTGTCTTCATCATAGGCCTTTCTTGAGGATTCCAAAGCAAGTGATGGACAAATTTATCATGTGTGTTGATGATATGGAGTTAAAAATATTATTCCACTTGAATTGAGAGTTTTCTTGATCATGTCATTCTCTTACACAAGCTCATCATCACCTATCATCAAGATCACTCTCAAATAACCATTCCTTGACACTTGACACTAGAATATTTACATCCTTCCTAACTGATCCATACTATGGGTCTTTTTACACATGTTGGTACACCTCATATTATTATCTTCATTACAAACATCTTTAAAAGCCTCCAACTTGAGTTTCAACTATGTTCACTATGTCATTTTAGATGCCACTTTAGAATGGCTAAAGAGAGAGGATTAGAAGGGAAACTTGTGATTATTACCCACACTTAAAAATTGTATGGAGATTTGATTAAAGTCCCAATATATCCTCTCAAGTGATTGGCATCCATTGATTATCTTCAGGACCTAAAAAAAACAAGAAAATGTCAATAAAAAATATTTATTGCATCACATGTATGGATTTTATACAATATTATTCCATGGATTTGATTCTCATGTATTTGGAAACAACTTATATTCAGAAATCATGATCAAATTAATCCATTTAGATGCACTTTTGGCCTCATTTCCTCCATTAGGTCTTAAAATAGGGTTGATAAGGGTTTTGAAGTGACTAGCCCTCTTAATGTTTGTTCATAGCCATGACACATTGGAAATATGATCAAATGAAACTTTTTTATTCTCAATTACCCCATTAAACTTACTTGAATTTTTAAACATCCCATGCAAAATTTCATGAAAGATGTGAGCATCCCAAGATGACCATTTGAGCCATTTTCAAGCATTTTGTGGGGTCTAGGATCTTCTTAAGCCAAAGGATGGTTTATTGGATACTTTATCTAAATATGATGGCTCTAAAACTTATGAAAATTCTCCATAAACCTTATCCAATATTTATAAAAACTCACTAAGGGCTTATAATGAATATGACCCTTATTTTGGAAACATGTTTAAGCCTTGCTAGCTAGGCATGCTTACACCTTTGAACCAAATTACCATTATGGACATCTAACATGCATTAAAATATATTTAAAAAATCATTTAAAATTAAATATATGTGATAAAAAACACTAAAAGTATTTGGAAAGGCTATAACTTGAAGTGACCTTGCATTTGGCATTGGATTTGCATGTTTTCATCATTAGGTCTGCCTGTAGACCTTCGGGTCCAAACCATTTTTATTGAATCCAAAACTTATAGACTAGTTTCTCACATTTATCCATTTTTCCCCCATCTATGTAAATATTATTTAATGATCCAATTTTTCTTTGGTTCACCATTCCTCACATTTCCCCAAAACTACCATTCTTGTGAATGAAAGAAACACCTTACCTCTGAGACAAAATAGAGAGTATTATCCCTATTTGTTTATGAAAATTGGATATTTTTGAGGTTTCAAGAGGTCCTAAAGATGAATTTTACCAAATTATTTTTTTTGGCTCCATGGTTAGGGGGTCTAACCATCTCAAATTTTCTAAAAAAGGGGTTAAAAACCTTATTTTCTTGTATTCTTCCTCAGACCTCCCCCTAGATAATCCTTACAAACCACATTAATGCTTAAAAGTTAATAATACATGATAAAAACCCTCATTTTATTCTTATTTAACTTATGGATCCACCCAAAACCTTTCTTCTTAGTGAAATCTCCATAGTCCACCTTGAACCAAGGGTTTCCCTAACCTACCTACATGGACTGAGTCCATTTTGTCAAGAGAGAGCCTTGGTTCCTTGAGGGTGTTTATGGAATTAAATTAAATTTATTTGATTCTATGAGTCATGATACATTTTTATAATTCTCCTTTCCTTCCTCGGAAGTCAAACTTATACCTTGCCCTTCTCTAAACTAGAACCCTGCCTGTAAATAATAGTGAACATGGGTGTTTTCTATAGATGCATCTATTTGGGTATCCCATAAATTTTTTTAAGAGTTTTATAAATATTCCTTAACCCTCATATTATGAAAATTTTGTCTCATTACTTGATCTATCACCTTATCACTCTAAAGCTTCCAAGTGCTTACTACCTGATAACCCTGCATAACTATATTTCACCCCTAGAAATCCTGTCTATAGGTACTTGTTGGATCTGTTATATGGGTATGGAATTAATTATCATGTTATTATGTCATGATACTTAATTCATGATTTTATTCCATTTAGAATCCCTCAAGTTATATCAATTCATACTTAGATCCTCCACTAGGACACTTCTACCCTGAGAGTAACAGTGTGTTCATTTCTTGTACATACTTCTCATTAAATATATTATAAAGGTGTAAAATAACTTATATAGTTTTCTTGACTCTATTATCATTTCAATTTGATCTCATCCTTTTATCCTCAGATCATACTAGAAAGGACTCATATGATCCTTGATAAACATACAAATTCATTTCAAGAAAAATAAGAAATTATGAGACAATTCCATCTCTCTTTACACCATAATGATGTCATCAAGAGCCTGAAGGTGACTATCTTGGCATAAAATATAGGTAGAGCATGAATTTTGAGCAAGAAAAGGTTTGTTTCAAGCCTCCTATCTCCTCAAAGACATCTGATAGTCTCAAAATTAATAACCTTCACCAAGAACACTTTTAGGTCATTCTTAAAACACCTTTAATTTGAAAATCTCTCTCCTAGAAATTGAGATGAAAAGAATATACAATGGCAGACTCAAATAGGCCTAGAAGAGACTTATTGGAATTTTGTAACTTAAAAATCTAATATAATTATACAAAAATTATGGAGGGGTCATTAAAAACATAGGATATCATCAAATACATCAGACCAAAACAAAATATCTTGGAATTAGCTCAAATAGTGACCCCCTTTAGATGTGGATGCATAAAAAGCTGCCTAGAGTGTTAGCATTCTTTCATAAATGAGGAAGCAATAAATTTAAAGTTATTTTTATTTAAATTAAGTGCACTAAGATTAATATTCACCCCTAGAATCACTCTTTCCAACTCCACCTGTATGATCCATAGCGAGTGTTTAAAACTAGTTTTCTTAAGCTTGCCAAGTGAAATGAAGGAAAAGAAGATAGACATGAATTTTTTTATGAAATATATAAAATATATCCATGGGAATGACCTATGGGGAGGTGAGAAGTCATACTGCCATGTTTTTAGCTATAAGGGAACTTTAGAAGTCTGTATAAGTGTTAGAAGTGACCTATTTTTTAGGAAAAATGGCAAATTGATTGATGAATATGACTTATAAATACCACCTCTAATATATAATAACATAATTTGACCTTATAAAAAATTATATATACCTTGGTGATAAATATTTTGCTTGGAAAGTTTGTATAATTCATTTAATAGTCTAGAAAAGTGGCCAAATACCCCCTTTTGCACATGAGACCTAACAAGTGGCCAATTTATGGCTTGAAAACACCTTGAAACCTATCAAATACCATTTTAGGACATTTAAAAAATAAAATGAGACTTATAATAAGGTTGACCATGGGTGACCAATGTTGACTTTTGTTGATTGGGTCAGTACAAGGGAGGTGAACTTCAACAGGGACTAGGGGAAGGGTAAGTGAGACATATGGACAATAGGAGACCCCATACAACACATAAAACTTTATTAAAAAGTTAAAAATAGTAGGGATTGAACCAAATTTTACTTGGGGTCAAATTTTGTTAACAATAACAATGATCACCAGCTGAGTAATCTATTGCAGACTTTTGATTTTAAGATGACTTCATATCTAGTTTATGCAACAACATCAAGTGGAGAATTTTATAGATTAAGTACAAAAGGAATGTTGGAAAAAGAGCCCATATGTGAGTATGAACCATAGTTAACTTTATTTTAATACTTTAAGTACTACAATAGGGTAAATTATGGATTCTTTTATGAAATCATTTTCAAATTGAGTGTTGCCTTAAAAACTAAAAGGGTGTCAGATGCAGCTTGAGAAGCGGTTTATCATTTTGGATTAATTTTTTTTCCAATTCTTGAATTTCACATATCTCATATTTGGTGTTTTTATAGGTGCATTGGTCAAATTTACAAGGTACCCTACTAACAAATGGATTCTTATGGAATTATATAGGAAATTGGTTAAATTGCATGATTTAAAGTTAAAAGTTCATCATTCTTCTATTGGTTTTCCCATTGTTATTAGTCATTATCATTGTGTAAGAATTTATAAGGAAAATAATGTGCAAATGGAAATGTATCACAACTACAATCAATCATATGTTGAAGCTATAGTTTTTTTTTATTGTAGAGGCATAGCTCAAAACATAGTTTCTCTTGAGTATATGCACATTCCTACACTTGAATACTTTTAGATTGATTGTAGAAATGAATTTGAAGTGAGAAGAAGAGATAATAGTAGAATGACTATGGAACAAATTCATTCATTTAATTTATCTACCATTATTGAAGATATGCAAGATGATGGATAAGTGATTCATGATTCTTAGCACACCATGGGATGAGACAATGCACCACTTCTAGATATTGAATTCAAAAAGAATCAAGTTAAGACAATTGCTAAGAGAACTTTAGTAGTTCTTGCTATGACTTCAACATGGCTTCTTAGTAAGGTATTATATATGAAAGAGCCAATAATGACTGGAATGGGTCAAGTTATTCATAAGAGGAAATTAGTAAATGGAAAAAGTAGCCAAGAGCCAAAGAAGAAGTAAAAATTGAAAAAGAACGCTGATGGCACGTACTTCATGGTGAAGGAAAAAGAACAAGTATAGTTAGTTACTCCTACATCCCATCTAGTCTCTTCCATAAACATTCCCACTTCTACCATTTCTTCTTCTACCATTCCCATTCCTACCACATCTCCCACATCTTCATTTTAATTACCAGTCAAGGAAAAGGAACCTATTCATCTAGTAGTGAAAGAAGTTAATCCTTCCACACTCATGTCACCCCCAAAATATCCAATTTTCAAGTCTCCTAAGAAACCTAATCAAAAGGAAATTAATGTTCCTCCTCCTCTACCTTCATCCACTCCACCTACTACTCCTCCTCTACCTCCTTTTGAAGATCGCCCCGCCATTCCTTCTATTCAAAACCAAAAAGAACCAAAATAGGTAACTATTAGAGAGGTGAATTCATCTTAGGAGGTATCTCAACAACAATTAATAGTAGATCTAGATAAAGAAAAAGAGAATGAGAATTAAATGAGAAAGAGAAAGAGAAAGAAAAAGATAAACAAGTAGATTCTAGTATTATTCAAAATGCTCTAGATGTATAATAGGTTCTTTCTCAGGAGATAATGGTAAGAAATAATTAGTAGAAAATGGTAGTGCATTCCTCCATCTTCAATGGCATGGTTTTTTCTTCATGGTTGGCTTTGAAAACTAATTATGAGTCTAAATAATAAATCAACTTAGAGGAGATAGACTTATATCTTTTGAGAAGTCTTTACTGTAAGGGTAAAAATCCCAAAAGTACCAAAGTGACTTCTAAGCTGATAATTGAATCTTCAGGTTAAAAATTTGTAGAGATATCAGTTCTTCCATAGGAAAAGAATAAATATGAAGTCACTGAAGAAGACTTAATAGTTATAAAGGTACCCCTTGGAGAAGTCACTATAAAAGATTTGAAACAAGACACTCAGACCGTAATCAATACTCTTTTCCATAAGCTTGATGAAGAGAAAGCTGACAAAGCCAAGTTGAAGGAATAAATTGTTAAGTTGTGTGAAATAATTACCAAGGTGGCAAGATTTGCTCCCCAACAATCATTAATTTTAGGAGGTGAATTTGATTAGTAAATAATAATAGAGGTAGAGAAAATTAGAGACAAAGCTAAATAAATTGATGAATGGATAGAGGAGATGTTACAAAATGCTCAAAAATACTTTCCTGAGGTCCCGGTACTCTAATAGACATTGAAAATAAATTGGCATAGATAAAGGTAGTAATAAAAGAGATAGAAAATGAGAATGGAATTTTTGAATTGCAGTAAGAAAGTCTCCAAAGAATAAATTATTTAAGTGAGAAAGCTTTGGTTAAAGAATAGATATTTATAGAAGGGTTAATAAAGAAGGAAAAACAAGAGGAACATCTTATATCTTTTTGTATGTGAATTCTTGGGACAATTCTTGAAGAAATGAAAAATTTAGAGGAGATGCTCACAATATAAAATTTGATCTAGAGGACTGCATCTTTACCTAACAAATGTTTGGTATGAGAAACTCCAAGAATTCTTGAACAATTACATCAGTAGTTTAAGCAATTAATTGAAAAAGCCTCAACTCTTTTTACAACAAAATATATAAAGGCATTAATCAAAATCCTATAAGAAGTCAAGAGGTTAGAACCCATACTTCAGAAGGTGAAAGCTTACTATAGGAAGCTAGAAAGGGAACTACTGAGATATAAAACTAAAAGTAATCAGTTTCCAAATCAGATGATGTGACAATCTAATTCATGATGTATCAACATATCAAATATAGGAAAAAGTGTAGATCTGAAGTTCATGATTTAGAATAATTTCTATTACTTCTCTTCTTGACAACTTATTATATCTTCTTCTATTTTATTCACAATGTATTTGAAGTAATTTTTTTAAGTAATTACTTTATAAGTAATGTCATTTAGTGAAGTTACTTGTAAAAGTAAGTTACTTTGTAAAATGTAAGACTTAAGTAACTGGGAAAGCTTCTATTACTTGAAGTCATTTTGTAAAACCAAATTACTTGAGCAAGCTCTGCACTTCATGTAAAGAGATTTTTTTTATTTAAATGTTGAAATTGACAAAGTGCTACATGTCATCAACCATTGCATGTCACATAAGAGAAATTATAGGAGGACGTATCTCATTAGTTTTTTAGTTTTTAGTGCAGTACATGAGAATTCAAGGAGTTGTATCCTAATTTATTTTGACATATAAATTAGTATAAGTAATAGTGAAGCCTTGTGTGCCCAAGGATGGTAAATTTTTAAAACCAATTATAACTAAATCAAGAGATTTTAAGCAATCTAGAACTTTGTTTTTAGATTTTTGAGTTTTTTCTGGTATGAAATTGGTTCAAAGTGAATAAGAAAGAAGTTGATTTTTGTGGAAATTTGCA
Source organism: Torreya grandis (assembly GCA_037957365.1). Taxonomy (NCBI): domain Eukaryota; kingdom Viridiplantae; phylum Streptophyta; class Pinopsida; order Cupressales; family Taxaceae; genus Torreya; species Torreya grandis. The sequence goes on along the minus strand of JARHVA010008184.1, from coordinate 35,717 downwards.
TCTAAGGAGATCATTTGGTGCATTTGTGAAGATTAAAATGGTAAAATTTGTGCTACCTTTAAATATAAATATGAATTCCAATCTTTCTTAATCATTTAATAAAAGATTATTATCTCTTGAATGTTTATTTACTTGTATAGATTTAATAAGCTTTGTAAGACTACTTATTATGAAGTGTGACTTCTTTCTTCTCACATATTCTATTCTTTTCATTCTCTATTTCTCAAAACTTCTTTAGACATTCTCTAAAACAACTACGTGCTTGCTTCAAAATCACTCTGTTATGGTTCATGAACTTTATAATAAAAGTAATACTCTAAAATATGATACCTTGTGCATATCCTATGAATAATCTATATAAATTGTGAATAACTAAAAGTTGTGAATAGTTAGAAGTAGATAGACATAAAACATACAGAGGATTCATCATTAAATGAAGCAGATTTAATCCCATGATTGCCTAGGTACTTTTTCTAAACTACAAAATATCTAGCCAATAGTTTCTAGTGACTCTACTAGGGAACATAAACTTAACCAAACTAGAGCTAAAATTATATTATCCACTCTAGGGGAAGATAAATGTATTTAATTTTTAGTTCTCCAAAATTTCATGTTTTCCACACTATCGTATAGGAATCTGCATGAAAAATTTAAGGTGCACCTATGATTTGAAATGCATGTTTTTTTGAAGATAAATTTACTTGAAGTAATTACTTTGATTTTCTTGAGTTACTTTACTTGTGAAGAAGACACTTTCCTTTAGTCACTGCATGTCAAGAAGACACTTTGATTGAGTTGTTTCATGTTAAATTGAATGTTTTATTTATTTTAAGCCATTGCATGTCAAGCAATTGCTTCTTGAGTCTTTGTTTATAAAATTGAAGTAATATCAAAATAAACCCTTAGAAAAGCTTAGGCATTCCAATCTAGAAAATTGACCTTTCACCAAAGTAAAAAGATCTCAAGGCCAAATGAATGACTTATTTCAGTTGTACAAATGGTTTGATTTCAACTTTCCTCCTCAAATCAAAACAAGAAAAGCAAGAATTTCACCCATGAGATAAGTGTAAACTCTTGTAAATTATCTGCAACATAATTCTTCAAGAATAATTCAATCTAATAATCATCAGTTTCTTATTCCCATAAGAATGACATAACCACTACCTATCCCTTGGGGGGAGCTATTGGTCTATTGAATGTAATGCCTCCTCTATATGGATTGCCTAAGGGATCGAGAAATAACTTTCCCAAGTTCATAGGGGATATAATATAGAATCTAGATGAGCATTTAGCTATCTTCTTTGTAACCTATGGAGTGATTAGTGTTGAGCATGAAGATGTCTTAGTCAGACTCTTTATTGAAACCTTGCATGAATTAGCTACATAATGGTTTTACCATTTGGAACCTGGTACTATAAACAATTGGGATACTATCTATGAGTAATTAGAAAATATATTTAAAGCTATAGAAGATTCACACATACTACTCACCCAATTGACCCAACTTAGAAAAGATCCACATGAACACATGTAGGATTTCATAACTAAGTTTAATAGATTTCTCTACAAAATATCTCAAGTTGCTCAACCCACTAGTGATAACTAGAAGTGACTTTTTGTTATTGCTCAATTACTAGAGGTTAGCTACCAATTGTGCAAATTACATCTGATTAATTTAGCAACAGCTCAAAACATTGCTACATAGGTTAAAGATGATCTTATCATGTCTAGAAAGATCAAGAAGACAAATTTCAAGGTGGACAGGTCTACTTTGACTATAGTACAAACCACAATGGATCCTCTATTGCATAAACTTTTAAATGACTTTCTTCAATTTAAAAGTTAAATTACTCAAGGTGTTCATGTTGCTCCTACCAGGAATGCACATGCATGTAATTTTAATAACCGCAACTAGAATCATATTATTGGACCTCCATAAATACTAGAAATTGAAGATGCTCTAAAGAACCATATTGAAATGAATGAAAAATATCATATGGCTACTGACCTTGATCAAGGATTTGCTAATGAAGATGAATTTATAGATCTTGATGGCCACTCCAACATAGGCTACCTCAAATATCAATCAGAAAGTGATTATAAAGAAGCATTTGAAGAATATCATAGTCACTATTTTGAAATATTTACAAGGTCACTGACTCAAAAATTTAGTGAAAGACCTTCCAAAGAACAAGGGAAAGATAAGGAAGACTCTAGGTCAGATGTTAGCATTTTAAAAAGAAGTAGTCCTTTACCATCTTCTCTTGCTCAAAAAGATAAAAATGCAACATCTTCTTCTTCACAACCTCATAAACTAGTCACTCACACACCTAAAGTGAGTCCTATTTTCTCTACTTCCATCCCTTCTTTTGACATTATTGACCATATCAAAAAAACTAAGATTCAAATGTTAGAAGCTAAATACTTGAGGTCATATCTAGATCAATTGAATAAACTAGTCAAGTATGTAGAAAGTAAAAGATCAAAAAATATATCTAATACTTCTAAAGGTACCTTTCCTACTCCTAAATAGGTTCCTTCACAAAATAATGCTACAACTACTTCTCCCACATCTACTTCCACATTTGAAAGAATAAAGCTATTATACATGTCTCTCTTGATCAATGGGTTCAAGTTAAGCAACTTAATCTTGTATTTAGAGCCTCTGATAATGTTATGCTAGCTAAAGTATTTGATTTATTTGGCCTTACTTTGACTAAATAAATAGAGAGATGTTACTCAATAGAAATACAAGTTCCCTTGATTAGATAGTTAAAGATGCTCAAGCTATTTTGACAACCTTTTTAGATAAAAGACTTAAAATGACAATTTTGGCTGTAGATATTCTTATTTATTTTGGAATATTGTTAAGTAGAAACTTATGCAAAGATCTGGGTGGAGAAGTCAATATGGATTGGTCATGTGCTCACATTCCAATCAAAGGAGTCAATCAAAAACTTGATCCTAAGAAGAATTCCAAGTATATAGATTCCAAATATAATGATCCAAGATCACATATTATTTTTAAAGAATCAGATCATGGAGTTTATTACCTTGAATTAGGCAAAGAAATACAAGAACTAGTTATACAAAATGAAGAAGGAAAAATATGAATGCTAGAATTTGATGGTAGCTATTATTTTTTTGGTTTAGGTGCTATATTTTTACTAATATCATAAGATGGTAATGTATATCCTTAATTTTACAAACTTATGTTTGAAAATACTAACAACACAGTAGAGTATGAAACACTATTGTTAGGATTGGAACAAGTAAAATAAAAGGGAGTGATAATTCCTAAATCACAAGGAAATGCAAAGTTGATAGTGAGTCAAACTCGTAAACAATAATAGGTGAAGAAAGATAAGCCAAAATACTATCATGATTGAATTTTGAATGAAACACTTGATTTTGAAGCCTTCTCAATCAATTTTTCCCCTCATGATCAAAACTCTAGAGCTAATTTTCTTGTAGTTATTACAGCTCTACTTAGGCCAGATCAGCCACCCATACTTTTTTGAGAAGGTGAATATAGAGTAGAGATGGTTCTTCATCCAAAATTTCTAGATAATGTCAATCAATGGTAAGTCTTCAATGATGACAAATAGATAGTTTTTTTCCTTGAGTAATAAGATAATTTTAAAGAATTGTATTTTGAAGGAAGTAGTTCACTTCCTCACCAAACAACAAAAGGTAATACAGATCTTGAACATGATGATAGTGAAGAAGTAATTTAATTGAATGGAAATAAAATAACTAAAGGGTTGGTTTTTTTAGAGGAATTTTTTGATAAACATGATTAGTTTCTAAAGGAAAAAAGAGTATGGTGAGAGTTCTTCTCTAGAAGTATAATAGGGTAACTTGGGTACTGAAGAAGAACCCAAGATGGTAAATATTAGAAAATGTTTTTCCCAAAAGGAAAAATAAACATTTATCAAGCTTCTTAGGAAATACATGGATGTGTTTTCCTAGTCCTACAAATACTTGAAAACCTTTCAGCTAAATGAAGTACAACACTACATTCCACTTCAGCCACAAGCAAAGCCTTTTAGGCAAAAGCTTCACCATCATAATACCATAATCTTAGGTACTATCTTTGCTGAAATTTTAAAGTTATTAGATGATAAAATCATTTATCCCAATCATCATTCATAATGGTTAGCTAATATTATCCCAGTAAGAAATAAAAATGGAGAAATCCATCTGTGTGTTGATTTATAGAATCTCAACCAAGCTTCTTTGAAAGATAACTATCCATTGTTAATTATGTATCATAACTTGTAAGTGGTTATAGAATCAAATATGTTGTTCATGTTAGACAAATTTTTAGGATATAATTAGATAAAAGTGATTGAACAAGATCAATACAAGATGACTTTCACAACACCACGGGGGACATTTGCCTATCAAAATATGCCCTTTGGGTTGGTTAATGTTGGATCAAATTTTAAAAGAGTAATGGACCTAAAATTTACACATATTAAAAATAAGAGTATTTTTGTCTACCTTAATGACTTGATAGTATTATCCAAGAAGAGAGGTAATCACTTGGCTGATTTAGAAGAAATACTCATCCAGTGCAAGAAGCATGGGATCTCTATGAATCCAAAGAAATCAATTTTTGCCATGATAGAAGGGAAGATTCTTGGTCACATCATCTCAAATAAGGGAAAAAATATTGATCTAGAAAGGGTGAAAGCTATTCAAAGTCTACCTATTCTCACATCCAAGAAAGAAGTACGTTCATTCTTTGGTAAGGTCAACTTCCTTAGAAGATTCATTTCTGACTTTGCTGAGTTGACTTACCATATTTTTGACATGATGAAAAATAAGTAAGACTTTAAGTGGAATATCAAAGGTAAATTGGAATTTAAAAATATTAAAGCAACTATAGTTTGATCTCCAGTGCTGGTTTCCATAGATTTTAGTAAGGAATTCATTCTTTATTATTATTATTCTTTTGAGCATACCATGTCAACCATACTTCTACAAAAGAATTATGAAGGCTTAAATATACTATAGCTTTCATGATATAACCATTGAAAATTTATGATCTAAATTATACATAGATGAATAAACACACCTTTATTGTAGTCAAAGCATGCAAAGCCTTTAGCTACTACATTTTATCTTCACATACTAAAGTCTATGTACCTGATACTGCAATGAAATATATTCTAACACAATAAGAGCTAGGATTATAGAGAGGGACCTAGGTAGCCAAAGTTTAAGAGTTTGATCTTGATATCAAACTAACAAATCTATTAAGAGGAAGAGGCTTGTGCCAATTAATGATATAAAGTAAACTAGATGACACACATGCAATGGTGTCTTTTTTTCAAGATGAATCAGATGAAGATTTGCCCATGGTTCATTTTATTGATCTTGTTGATGAATGGTATAGTAAGATTGATTTCTTCTTAACTTATGGTGAATGTCTAGATCATCTTACACATAAGGAAAGACAAACCATCAAGCTGAAGTCAAAGGATTATGTCCTTTGGGATAATGGTTTATATAAAAGAGGAATTGATAGCATCTTCCTTCATTGTGTGGATAAAGAACAATAATAGAGACTACTAGAATAGTTTTATGACAAAGCCTATGGAGGTCACTTCTCATAATGAGTTACAACATAGAAGATCGTATAAGCAAGGTACTACTAGCCCACTCTTTTTTAGTATACTTTACATTGGGTTTATAAATGTCAAGCATGTCAGCATTTTATGGGACATCCAAAGTTTCTAACATTGCCTCTAAAATTAGTCAATATTAATGAACTGTTACATTCATGGAGCATATATTTTATTGGTATATTAAATCCCTCCTAAAATGATTACCATTATTATGTATTAATATCCACCAATTATTTTATCAAGTGGGTAGAAGCCATTCCTATCAAGCATGCCACTTTTGAAGTTGTATGTGATTTTATCAAAGAAAACATTGTAATGAGGTTTGGTGTTCTCCATAAGATAGTAACATATAATGCACCAATTTTTTATTCCAATGAACTAACTCATTTATCTTTCTTACAAAAAATAGAACTAGTTCACTCTTCAAATTACTATCCTCAAGGGAATGGCCAAGCTAAGTCAAGTAACAAGAACTTGATGAAAATCATTTTCAAGTTGGTGGATGATAATCAACGTACATGGAATAAGAAATTATTTGATGCATTGTGGGCTGATTGAATCACTCCAAATAAATCCATTGGCATGTCACCATTTTAGTTGTTATATGGAACAGATGTTGAGATACCCATCACAATCGAGATACCTACTTTACAACTATCCAAGGTCATTGAAGGTGTAACTTATCGAGATTCTCTAGATAAGAAGATTATGTTTTATCTGAACTAAAATAAGTATGTGCTCAAGTTACTAATTGTTTGGATGATCATCAAATGAAAGTGAAAATTATTTTTGACAAAAAATCTAAAGAAAGGAATTTTAAAGTTGGTGACTTGGTCCTGCTATAGTATAAGCGACATGAACCAAAAGGGATGCATAGAAAATTTGATTCACTGTGGAAAGGGCCTTTCACAATCAAGAAAGTTGCCAGAAAAGATAGCTTCATCCTTTCTCATTAGGATGGAAGTGAAATGCCTCTACCTTACAATGGACAAAACTTGAATCTCTACCAGAATTGAGCAATAGGGTAACATCTATTGTATATAAATAAGTCCTTAGTCTTTATTTTGTTCAATTTTTTGTTTGTTTGTTTTATAGTTTTTCACAATTGAGTTTTTACATGAATCCATACCTAATAGAAAAGAATAAAAACCAAATATAATGGGATCTCATCCTTGTTTTTTTCTTTTTGATAGAAACAAAGATGCCCCCAATCAGAGCTAGCTAGTGTCACCCAAAATTTTAAACATAGAATTTTGGGATACCCCTATTAAATTTTTTGCCATTTGTCTTTTGTGAGTTAATTGTTCTTGTTAAAAATTAGTCCCATGAATAAGACTTAGTTTTTATCTATTTTCATTATGATTTATTTCATTCTCAATTGCTTCAAATTGCTCCAAAAGATTAGAATTGTCTACCTGAGTCCTCATAAAGCCCATATTTTCCATCTTTTCAAGAGATTAAAGAAACTAAGTGTTTAGAATCATTAAAAGGCTAATTTTAGTTCTTAAAGGTACTTTAATTATGCCCTCTAAAGTAAGTTGTCACCTCAAACCTGAATTACACCATCTAGTTCAAATTGGTATTGTGCAATGACTTTGCTTCTCATAAGAAACTGAGAAAATTAGTTTCAAAAACCTACAAAGCAAAGCACTACCTATAATAACTTGAGGTTTCAAATCTACTTTAATTTCCCAAAGTCATAAATAAAAATATTTAGAGTTCACAAATCTAAAGTCTTCACATGCATAGACCAAACCAAGGTTTTGAAAGTACTTGACTTCAAAGACCAACTCAAGCACAATAGTTCTTGAAACCTAGTAAACTTCAAAATGCTTGCATGGATTTATTTCCACATGTCACTTAGTTGTCATAAATGCATGGGATAATATAAAGACTAAAAAATCCACCTCATTACCCACCTAGATTTCAAGTTGTTTGACCTAACTACCACCCTTGTGAACCTCGAGTGACACCATTTGAGCCTCTAGATCATTTTTTCAATAGTTTCTTCTCAAACCATTTGCATTCAAGCTATGTAGATCATTTACACTTTGATTTCATATCTTTATTTTGTATTTTCATCTCATTTTTCTTTTGGTAAGTTTCCATTTTCTACCTCAAAGGTTTTTTTTATCATTTTCTTGCAATTGTTTGTCTTTTTTTCATGCATTGATGTTTTAAAATCCTCAGAGACATTTTACATGTGAAAAACCCTAAGAAAAATCTCAAAAACATGAATTTTTCCTATAAAATTCCCTACCATTTGACCTAGCATGTTTTTCATGAGCTTTTCATAATTGATTACTTCCTAGAGTTTTAAACCCCAGTAGCTTATCCTAAGAAACCCAAAACTCACAAAAGACTTTACTTAGATTTTGAACAACTATCTACTTGATTGGGCTTTTGATTATTCACTACTTCTACTTCATCAAGTTTTTGAACCCAAGTAACTTAACCACACAAACCTAAATGACCTACCAAAGAGACCTAGAATTGTGAATGTTTGTTACTCACTTAGGGTTTTTGAGACTAACAACTTAAAAGATTCCTATACCTTCTCAAGGTTTCAACACCCTGTTACTTAACATGAGTTACTTGATATTTTTAAATCTTTCTATTGTTGATAGTTCCTTATAACCTAAAACTTGTTTAATATTTTTACTCAAAAAAATAACCTAACTTATTTGTTCAAACATTTTCAAATTAGTATGATCAATTACTAAGTTCTCAAGAGCATGCACCAAGTCTTTCAAGTATCCATCATAATAAATGTTAGGATTAGAATAAGAATAAACTAGAGTAGAAGTAGTAACTCTGATTGAAGAAGTTCCTGAGTTATCTCTTGAAGAAGTTCCAAGATTGAGTATAAGAGGGAAGACTAAGGCAAAGAGAATTAATAAGCCAAAGGAAACTAAGATGAAGTATGAGTATAAAAGATATCCCATTGAGTCCTATATTACTTCTAAATTTTTTGAGATAAGTGATACTGATATGGGATCTGTTTTCATAACTGAGATTTTATAGAGGTTAAAAGCCATAATCAAGACACCACTCATACAAGCAATGACCAATAGTGGGATCTTGCAAGTTTCAATATTCCTAAATTATGCATAACTTCTTGAGTTCATCTTAGAGTGTGATAAGTACTCTGATTCTCTCACTAGGATAGTAAAATATACTATTGAAAATGTGGTGATAAGGTTAGATGTTCAAGATTTTGATTACTATTTGAAGATCTCAATAAGGTATAAACTACTTGATGTAACAGTGGAGAAATATAAAATCCAATGGGAGAATAAGACATAAAATTACATCAAGATAATGAATACTAATTATTTAAAGAAAGACAAGTAGGATTCAAGATTTTAAAACCAAATAGTAATATCTGATTTGGTTCAAGAAGTGGATGATATAACTCAATTGTTATGTAGGATATATGGAGAGAAGAATGTTAAGTGATTTTCAACATGGATGTATGCGTACATTAAGGCCATTGATGTTAATAGGAGTTTTGCAATGATTGAATGGTCAATATTTATAAGTGATAACATTGATCACCATTTGAGTAATGTATTACAAAATTTTGATTTTAAGATGGCTTCATATTTGGTATATGTAGCAGCATCAAGTGAAGCATTTTCTATATTAACTATAAAAAGAATGTTGGAAACAGAGCCTATATATGAGTACTACCCTTAGTTAACTTTGTCTGAATACTTCAAGCACTATAAGAGGGTAAATGATGGATTTTTTTATGAAATCATCTAAAAATTGAAGGTTGCCTTAAGATGCAACATGGGAAGCAGTTTCCCATTTTGGACGCATTTTTATCTAATTATTGAATTTCACGTATCTTAGAGTTGGTGGTTTCATAGGTACACTAGTCAAATTGCCAAGGTACCCTACTGACAAATGGATTATTATGGAGCTATATAGGCAGCTAGTTAATTTGCATGATTCAAAATCAAAAGTTCACCATTACTCTATTGGTTTTCCCATTTTTATTGGTCATTATCACTATGCAAGCATTTACAAGGAAAAAAATGTGCAAATAGAAATGTATCACAACTATAATCAATCACATGTTGAAGCTAGATAAAATTTTAATTACAAATGCATAGTTCAAAACATAGATTCACTTGAGTATATGAACATTCCTTCACTTGAATTTTTTTGGATTGATTGTAGAGATGAATTTGAAGTTAAAATAAGAGATAGTAGTAGAATGATTGTGGAACAAATTTGTTCATTTGATTTAGCTACCGTTATTGAAGATATGCAAGATGACAGACAAGTGATTCATGATTCTTGTCATGCCATGGGAGGAGATAATTCACCATTTCTAGATATTGACTTCAAGAAGAATCAAGTTAAGACAATTGCTAAAAGAACTTTAGTAGTTATTTCTATGACTTCAACATGGCTTCTTAGTAAGGGATTATGTATGAAATATGTAGTAATAACTAAAATGGGTCAATTTAGTCATAAGAGGAAATAAATATAGGGAGAAAGCAACTAAGAGCCAAAGAAGAAATTAAAATTAAAAAAGAATATTGATGACATGTACTCTGTGGTGAAGGAAAAGGAGCCAGTCTAGTCAATACTCCTGCATCTCCTCTGGTCTCTTCCATAAACATTCCCTCTTCTACCATTTATTCTTCTACCATTATCATTCCTATCACATCTCCCACATCTTCATTTTCATTACCAATCAAGGAAAAGGAACCTCTTCAGAGATTAGTGAAAGAAGTTAATCTTTCCACACTCATGCCACCCCTAAAATCTACAATTTTCAAGTCTCTTAATAAACCTACTCAAAAGGAGATTAATGTTCCTCCTCCTCCATATCCTTCTAATGATCACCCCACCATTCCTTCCATTTAAATCCAAAAATATCTAGAGTAGGTAACTTTTGGAGAGGTGGTTGCATCCTAGGAGGTATCTTAACAACAAGCAAAAGCAAAACTAGAGAAATAAAAAGAGAAGGAAAAAGAACCTGATAAAGAGAAAGTAAAAGAAAAATATAAAAAATTAAAATATAGTATTATTCAAAATACTCCATATGTATAAGAATTTCCTTCTCAAGAGATAATGGTAAGAAATAATCAACATAAAATGGTATTACATTCCTCCATCTCCACTGGCACATATTTTTCTTCATGGTTAGCTTTATAAACTACTCTTGAGTCTAAACAAAAAATCAACTTGAAGGAGATAGACTTATAGCTTCTATGAAGTCTTGATCATAAGGGTAAAAATCCTAAAAGTGACAAAGTAACTTTTAAGTTGATAATTGAATCTTCAGGTTAATTTTTTTTAAAGATATAAATTCTTCCATAGGGCAAGAATAAAGATGAAGTCACTCAAGAAGACTTAATAGTTACAAAGGTACCCCTTGGATAAGTCACTATAGAAGGTTTGAAATATGACACTCAAACCTTAATCAATACTCTTTTATAGAAGCTTGATGAATAAAAAGCTAACAAAGCTAAGTTGTGTGAAATAATTGCCAAGGTGGAAAGATTTGCTCCACAACAATCATTACTTTTAGGACATGCATTTGATCAACAAACAATAATAGAGGTAGAGGAAAATAGAGACATGGCTAAATAAAATGATGAATGGATAGAGAAGATGTTAAAAAATACTCAGAAATACTTTCTTATGGTCCCAAGTACTCTAGTTAACATTGAAAATAAATTGGCACATAGATAAAGGTAGAAATGAAGGAGATAGAAACTAAGAATGAAATTTTTGAATTGCAGCAAGAAAGTCTCCAAAGAATAAATTATTTAAGTGAGAAAGTTTTGGTTGAAGAAAATATTGTTCTAGAAGGGTCAATAAAGAAGGCAAAACAAGAGGAACAACTTATATCTTTTGTATGCACATTCTTGGGACAATGCTTGAAGAAATGAAAACTTTAGAAAAAGATGCTCATAATATAAAAGTTGATCTAGAGGAATACATATTTTACCTAAAAAATTTTTGGTTTGAAAAAACTCCAAGAATGCTTGAATAGTTTAATTAGTAGTTCAATAAGTTAATTAAAAAAGCCTCGACTCCTTTATAACAAAATCTATAAAGGAGTTAATTAAAAATCAACAAGAAGTCAAGAGGATAAAACCCATACTTGAGAAGGTGAAAGCTTACTACAAGAAGCTATAGAGGGAACTACTGAGATATGAAACCAAAAGGAAATCAATTGCCAAATTAGATGATGTAGTAATCTAGTTCATGATGTCTCAACATATCAAATATAGGGAAAAGTGTAGATCTAAAGTTCATGAGTTAGAATGATTTCTATTGCTTCTCTTCTCGACAACTTCTTCTATATTCTTCTATTTTATTCATAATGTATTTGAAGTAATTTTGTTTTAAGTAATTAATTTATAAGTAATGTTATTTAGTGAAGTTTTAAAATTAAGTTACTTTGTAAAATGTAAGGCTTAAGTGATTGGGCAAGTTTCCATTACTTAAAGTAATTTTGTAAAAGCAAATTACTAGAGCAAGTTCTGTGCTAGATGTAAAGAGATTTTTTTTAATCCAAATAGTGAAAATGACAAAGTGTTACATGTCATCATCCATTGCATACCACACATGAAAAATTCTAGGAGGATGCCTCTCAATGGTTTTCAATTTTTAGTGTAGCACATGGGAATTCAAGGAGTTGTCTCTTAATTGATTTTAGCATCTGAATTAGTATAAGTAATAGTGAAGGCCTGTGTGCCAAAGGATGGAAATTTTTGAAAATCAATTATAACTAGAGAAAGAGAGTTTAAGCCATCTAAAACTTTGTGTTTAGATTTTTGAGTTTTTCTTTTGTATGAAATTGGTTCAAAGTGAATAAGAAAGAAATTGATTTCTATGTAACTTTTCATCTAAGGAGATCATTTGGTGCATTTGTGATGATTAAAGTGGTGAAATTTGTGTTATTTTTAGAAATGAATATGAATTCTAGTCTTTCTTAATCATTTTCTGAAATGATTATCATCTCTTGAATGTTTATTTACTTGTATGAATTCAAGAAGCTCTGTAAAACTACTTATTATGAAGTGTGACTTCTTTCTTCTCACATATTCTAGTCTTTTCATTCTCTATTTCCTAAAACTTCTTTACACATTATCTGAAATAGCTGATTACTTACTACAAAATCACTCTGTTATGGTTCATGAACTTTTTGATTAAAGTAATACCCTAAAATATAATAACTTGTGAATATCGTGTGAATAATTTGATAAACTATGAATAACTAAAAGTTGTGAATCATTGAAAGTAGATATAAATAAAATATATGGGAGCTTCACCATTAAATAAAGTGGATTTATTCCCATGACTACCTAGGTGCTTTTGCTAGCCTAAAAAATATCTATCCAATATAACTATCATATAATTTGCTTATTGGAAGATCATGGATTCATGAAGTATGTGCTGCACCTTCCACTCTTCATCAGTGCATCAAGTTTCCCCATTTTGGATTAGAAGTTACTATTGTTGGTGACCTACATCTGTACTAGTTATGTAAACACTTGGAATCAGAATAAGAAAGTTATAACTATTACATTGGTATAGAGCTTATCCCCTAAAAGGATAAGGATATATTTGATCAACTGCCTGCATCAAATTATGTGTATTCTAATACCCTCATCTTCACTTCATCTACATCACCTACTATAATAGCTAATCATTTTACTATTTAATACAATGACCTTAGGGAATAAGAAATTAGTAATGATTTCCATATAGCCAAGTTTTCTAAGACACCTAAATCATATGGTAGAACCAAAGTGAAAGATATGAAAATAGAATGGTATATATAGGATGATTCTTGTTAGAAAGTACCTATGGTTTTCATCAAAACTACTTCCTAGGATAAATAATAGATCAAGGCCGATGATGAATTATGGATATATAATGATTATTTTTCCACTTTATACCAAAACACAAAATATCCTATTCCAAACAGGATAATGGATAATCAAGCCTATAAGTTCAAAGGTTTGGGGACAAAAAATAAGGACTTATTAAGCCAATATCAGTTACCAAAAATGAAAGAACTCAAGGTATTACATACAAACTACCATGGGGTGACCCTTTAGATCTTGAGAGTAATTTTAATTTATTATCTAACATAGACAATGTCGATAATGATGTAGAGTCTTATTGTAACATTTATAATGAGTTAGCTGAAGCTAACCTATTCAAAACCAATATCATCTATACCATTACTTATATGACATATTTTCCTCTATACTCCTTAATTAATTGACTGGGGCCAATAAGACTCATATATACCATTAGATGATTTTTAGAATGATGAGGAAATCTATGAATTCTTAGGCCTCATAGATAATTTTCCACTTGGTGATCACAAACAAGGATTTTATATTACATTGGACCCTACTACCTATTTTGGAGAGCATATGAACTTCCTTGGTTATAATAAAAAATAAAAACAAAATCAAACATTGAGATCCCAAAGTGAAAACCTCTTTGAGGTGTTTTTGGATCAAGGTAAAATTAAAGAAAAAGATGAGTCCTATGGTGAAAACCTATTTCAGGTGCCATTAGATAGGGAAGTTCACCCTCTTTCAAATTAAGCCCAAGCCTCCTCCAATCCTAGAATATCATGATAGTCAGAGATGAATTTATAAGATCATAAAGTATTTGATTAATTAACTCAAGATTTATCACAAGCCTTTGCCAAATGGCCTCTGTTAGTGTTGTTCAAATTTCACTCCCAAGTTTGCATCTTTCAAATTTGGCCAAGTATAGTGTTCAAATTTATTCTTTAGGAGTATTTATCATTGAGCCATAGCAAAAATATCAAGTGTTATTTCATTTAGAGACTTTTTTTCAATCTTTTAGCTAGGTGTTATTTCCTTCAAAGGTTTTGTTTTGGGTTTTTTATTTTTGACTAAGTGATTATTTATTTTGGACTTTTCATTCAACCAGGTGCTGAATTCTTTTAGACAATTTGTCTGAGATAGATTTCCCAAAGATGAAGACCAATTCCTTCGAGAAAATTGTCCACACAATTTCCTTGAAGGACCTTTTCAGGCTAAGGGATCATTTTCAACTTTTTTGAAGGGTAGTTTATAAGTTCCAAAATGTGCATTCCAATCTTTCCGATGGGTAATTTCAAAGCAAGGTGACCTATTAAAAAGTCCAAAGGATTTTTTTTTATTTCAAGAAGTGAACTAAATAGAAAATCCAAAAGGCACATTTCAAAAAATTTGAAGGGTATTTTACTTTTTGAAGGTCTATTTACAAGAACTTGAAAGAGTCATTTCCAAAAGTTAAAGGGGCACTTGCAACTTTTCTGAGGGATCATTTTCGGATTTTTCAAGGGATCATTTTCAAAATTTTGAAGGGAGATTTCCAAGTGCCAAAGGGTCATTTATAGATTGCTAAAGGACCATTTCTTTTGGTTGAAGGGCAAAAAGACAAAATTCTTAAGGGCTAAATGAAAAGTCTGAAGGAATTTGTTTAGAAAACTTGTCCACATTGAAGAGAGGTCAAAGCCTAATTATTTTAGACATTTTGTCTGATACAAATGAAACAAAAGGCCTAAAATATTATTTGATAAAATTGTCCATAGGGATTTCCAACAAAAATCCTAAATGAATTCTTTAGATAAAACAATCGAGATAAAGTGACCATAGTTAAAGTGTTTGAGGAATGAATTCTTTTGAAAAGATTATTCGAGGGAAATAAATGTCTGGAAGAAATACCTGAGGAGTAATGGCATGTAAACATCAATTTCAAACTATAAAAAATATTCATTGATGCCAACAGATTTGGTTGTAACATGAGAGAAAACATGGAGGTAACAAATAGTTAAATATTGAGTATCTGGTGTAGACAAAGTAAGCAAAATGGGCATGTCTACCATTCAAGCTATTACTGATAGTTGACCCAATTCAAGGAACTTCCATGAAATTGATAAATATTGGTGTCTAGAGGATAGCTAGTAGTTAAAAAAAGTATTTTCTAACTATCATCATGAGTTCCATTTCCCTCAGGAGTGCTATGTGTCAGCTTCCTTATTTTTAGTTTTGAACACTCATGGATGACCTTTGATAGAAGTAGTTTCTTGTGACAATTTTGAGGGTTTTATGCCACTTTTCACCATTCTTATGACTTGTTTTAGATAAGTAGACCTCTTTACATGACATGGCTCACCCCACCTCTCTTCCACATGTAACTGTAATTGATTCTCACATATGGACACTTGTCCAAGTGACTCTTGAACTTCCTTGGCTTGAATTATCTCTCAAAAGCTATATATATGCATCCTTTTGGATTTTTGGGGTAACCTCCACTAGTTATTGGGAAAAATCTAGATAGATTTGTAATTAAAGAACTCTTGAATAAATATAAAAGTGTTGTTTCACTCATATGCTATAATATTGAGTAATGAATTGAATCTTATTGGTCTAGTCTAGTGAAAGATTATCTTTTCTTGCTTGTACTCTTGATGGTCTACCATTTAAAGAAAGGAGATTGTTTCAGGGCTTTACTAGTATTCTTTTCTAAGTTTAGAGATATCCTAGAAGTGTTCCATGATTGTATCCCTCTTTGAAATAATTCATTCCCTTCCTAAGAATCATATACCTTCTCAAATATAGCATATGAAACATTGATGTAACAATAAATCTTGAGTTGTGAGTTTTGTGTGAGAAACACTTTATTTGTCTTTAAGTAGCAGTTTGTCAATTGGGAGGACATTATACATTGGTGCATCACCATTTGGTTTCTAAATAATTTTTATTAATCCCTTTTCATATCCAATTTTTAAGTTAGAGATAGATTTAAAGGTGCATCAAGGGTAACTATCCCCTTATCTAGAGATTCATATCAACAAAATTATCACCCAAAATAAGAGAGATGACTCCATTTTACCACTTGGATGAGGAGATTAGAACATCTCCTCAAGGGTGTAAATCCAAGTTCCAACAATTTTGGCACACTTGATGGGACAATTGGTCCTAATTATTTCTATGTCAAGGTGAATGTTGGCCTTGACAAGTCCAAGGTTGCAGAAGTGTTCTTAATCCAACATTTGGTGACTCCAAAAAGTGAAATTTTTGATTGTATATCAGGTTCTTGACATTATACTTCATGGTCTTTACTATATCATCTTCTAGTATAGCCTTCAATCAAATCCATCTACTTAAAAGTCCTCTTGAAGAAATATAGAATAGGTAGGTTTTAAAGAGGAAGAATAAGAAGTTGAAGAAATAAAAGATCAAGGGGATCAAGAAGAGGAAGAAGAGATGTATATAAGACATCCTTTCCTATCCTTCAACACCCAAAATATAATTAACCTTCTTACATATGATCCTATTCCTCTTAATGATACCAAAAGTATCCCTAATTTCAATGGAGAAGGTACTATTACCCCATCCAAACACATTAGGGACATTTGAAACTTTTACAACTTCCAAAATATCACCCAAGCTAACATAGCTATTATATTACTTGCCATGTCTCTAAAAAGTAAGGCAATTGATTTGTATAGAACTTTAGAAGGTTATTGCATTACTAATTGGGATAAATTTGGAGAGTTGGTGAATAGTTTTGAGAATAAGAGTGACCATTCCTCACTAATTCACCAATTGAATGTGATAAAGAGAGGTCCTAATGAGTCCATGGGAGATTTCAATGAAAGATTTCAAAGGACATGGCCTAGGTTGCCACCTATTACAAGGCCTCCTCCAAGCTTTGTATTTCCCACCTATCTCAAGGCTATTGGAACTGATGTGGTAGTAATATTTCCATCAATAGGAGGATTTACTTTACCTAAGGCATATGAGATAGCCATTGAAGCTGAGAATAGTTTGATACAAGCTAAGAAATAACCTCTAAGAGTTTTCATGCCTTTGTTGTCTCATAATTTAGTTGAATCCCCAAGTAGAGAACAAGTTCCAAATACCAATGTCAAACCTAAAACCACACCCAAGAAGGTGGATGATTCTATAAATAAGAATGAGATGATTTGGTCTTTGCAATCCTAGCTCAAGAAAGCACAAATGTATACAACTACTCCATCCAATCCTCAATACTATCCTTAACAAGGCTATAGACCTCCACCCTAATACCTATAATCAAGGAAGAGGAAAAGGTTAGCAAGGTTTCAATAGGAATCCCAATGCCTATAATCCTAAATCTACTCCATCCACAAAGGTTTTTGTTCTAGTCGACACCAATCTAGTTCAAAGAGATGAACATTTGGATCATTAGGGAAAATATAAAGGTCAATTTATGCATAATGGTGGAGAAGGTAATCAAGATTTGGTAGCTCAAGAAGGAACTACTCCTTATGTTACATCAAAAGAAGTGAATCTCATGCAAAGGCATGTTCAAGAAGAAGGTAGTAGCCAAAGTACTGGTTTTATGAACTTCCACGTAGAAGATAATTATGTGTTGAATCAAAATACATCAATTATAGCCAACACAAGGGCTAAAAAGGGGGATTTAGGAGATACTCTAGCAACACAATTGACTCCAATTAGTGCTTCTCTAAGTTCACAAAGTATAAGTACCAATGTAATATATCCTAATAGTCACACTACTCCTCAAAGTCAAAATGTGAGCAAGGATGCCAAACCTCCAATACAACAAGTTCAAGCTCCCTCATTGCCTTCAAGAATGCAATACAAGTTGAATACTTCCTCTCTAAACATTATTGATTATTTGAAGAATACCAAGACAATCATTTCTCTTTGGGAAGTATTACATATGCCTGGCCAAAAGTAACTTCTATAAGAATAACTCTTAAACATTCATGTAGCCCCTCAAGTTCCAAGACACAATAGTGTAGCCATTACCAACATACCTAATTATGTCTTAGAACCATCCAAAAAATCTAAAAACCTTCTACCTTTCTACCTCACACTCATTATGGGAGACAAATTGGTTCACAATTACATTGTGGATAGTAGAGCCAGTACCATGGTTATGCCTAAGGTGGTTGCTGACAAGTTGGGATTGAAGTATGAGCCTCATAGTAAGGGTGTGTTGCATCTTGATGGAACTACAACCGAGATTTTGGGGTTGGTTAAAGGTTTGAAAGTTTTCTTGCATGATTATCTAAGTGTCCCCATCTTACAAGTCATTATGGTGGTTGATCTTCCAGCTCATTTTGCTATTTGCTTGTCAAGAGACTTCACAACTAAGATTAGAGGGTACCTTATAGCTGATTGGTTTTTTCTATCTTTTAGAACAAGATATGGAGCTAAAGTAACTATAAAAACACAACCATTGGCAAGGTTCCACATTGAAACATATGTGGAGACAAATTCAAATCAAAATTATATGATTAGTGAGCAAGAAAAACGTGCCATTGGTGGTGAAACATCCTTTCCTCTTGAAGGTATTTCTGACCTCTTTCTTAATGAGTATGGTACTAAAAATTATGATCATGGCCCTTATGAATTAATAGAAGAAACTAAATTAGGGGTATATTGTATGCATAAGAATAACATTCCTATACCATCACTCACTAATGAAGATCATGAACTTGAAGGGATATGGGAAATGTTTTTTGATGGCTCTAGAAGTAAAGGAGGGGTAGGAGATGATGTCATGTTGGTTTCTACCTCAAAGAACCAATATTAATCTTCATATATATTCCATTTTAGTTTTACTTGTAATTTAGTAGAATGTGAAGGCTTGGTTCATGGCCTCCAATGGGTAAAGAGAAAGGGAATCAAGAATTTGAAGGTATATGGAGATAGTGAATTAATTATACATCAAGTGAGAAACCAAGTTACAACCAAGAACCCTTTGATTAAGTCCTACGAGTATAGGGTGTGGGATCTAACTGAGGACTTTGATGATTTCAATATCCAACCTATACCAAGAGACTCAAATAGACATGTTGATAGGTTGGCTATGATAGTAGCACACTTTAATATAGTTACTGATGTAAGTAAAGAGAAGGACCAAAATCACATCAAGGTCATTGTGAGACCTTCTATTATAGATAATAAAGTTTCTTGGCAATTTTTTGAGAGTGATAAACACATTGTACACTTCATATAAAATAAAGTAGAATTTTCTTCAAAGAACCAAAAGAAACTTCATAATCAATATAAATAACAAGTTATTCAACTAAAGACAAACAAGATACCAAAGGGGATGGTTAATTTGGAGAGTGTGTTCAATGAATATGATCAAAGAAGGAAGGAAAGGGTAAACATGTCTACAAAGGAAGAGAACTATGAAAGAATTTTGATATTTAAGGACAAAGTTTTGAAAATTGGTAAGATATGTTCTCTTTCTGAAAGGTGAGCCTTCATTGAATTTGTAAATAATTTCATGATATATTTTTTTGGGAATAAAAGGATTTGAAAGGGTTTGATCGAAGTCTATCTCATCACACCATTGAGTTAGAACCTAGAACTAAACCATTTAGGTAAAAGTAAAGGCCTATCAATCCCAAGATAGAGGAACTAATGAAAAAAGAGCTCACCAAATTGATTAAGTCTAGGATTATTTTTCCTATCAAACACTCAACTTGGGTAGCTAACCTTGTACCTATTCAAAATAAGAGTGGAGAGATCAGAATTTGTGTGGAATTTATGGATCTAAATAGAGTTTCACTCAAATACCATTATCCAATACCTTTCATCGAGTAGATTTTACAAGTGGTTTTAGGTTCTCAATGATTTTCACTACTTGATGGCTATTCAGGTTATAACCAAATATTGGTGAATGAGGAGGATAAATTCAAGACAACATTCACCACAAAATAGGGTACATTTGCCTATATAAATATGCCTTTTGGTTTGTTTAATTATGGTGCTACATTCCAAAGAGTGATGGACATGGCCTTTAAAGGTTTGATCAATAAGTTTTTACTTGTATACCTTAATGATATAACTATTTTTTCTAAGAATTATAATATCCACATGAAACATCTAAGGCAAGTATTTAAGAAGTGTAGAGAGTTTGGAGTTTCTCTTAATCCAGAAAAAATGTATCTTTATTATTCATGAAGGAAAGTTATTGGGTCACATTTTGTCAAAAGAAGGCTTATCTATTGATCTTTAAAGGATTGAAGCCATTATAGGCTTGTATTTGCCTCTTCACAAGAAAGGTTTACAAATTTTCTTAGGCAAAATCAACTTTTTAATAAGGTTTATTGTAGGATTTGCTACTTTGGTGAAGCCTATCACAACCATGCTCAAGAAGAACCAAGCTTTTGCTTGAAAAAAGGAAGGTAAGAACATTTTTGAGGCAATAAAATAAGAAATTGACCAATCTCCTACTCTCTTAAACCCAAAATTTAACAAATATTTCATACTCTATACTTTTACTAACCTTGACACAATCTCATCTATGACTTATGCAAAAGAATGATTTGGAAATTGAACAACCCATTGCATTCTTTAGTCAAGGATTAGAAGATTATGAGGTCAAGTACACATTTGTTGAGAAGTAGGCTCTAACTATGATAAGAGGTTTTAAGAATATCAGGCACATGGTTTCAAATAACAATATACATGGCATGGTCTCTCATTCTAGCACCAAAGAGTTCCTCCTAAGTAAAGACCTCAATTAGAAGAGAGGTGGGTGGATCACAAAGGTAATGGAGTATGATGTTGATATCAAGGTAAAAAACTTGGTAATAGGAAAGGGGATGTGTGAACATATAGCTTTAGATATTTAAGGGCCAAGGGAAGAAGTCTTGGTCAATCAAGCTCATCCCCAACTAGCTAGTCACATATCAATTCAAAGTTGGACAAAAGACTTCATTGGTTTCTTGCAAATTGGTGATTGTCCTAATGGTTTGAAAAATTCACAAAGAAAGTATTTTATATTGAAAACCATTCCTTAATGTCTTGTAGATGGTATTCTCATTTGTAAGGATGTGAATGGTGTGCTACTAAGGTGTGTTGATAATGATCAGTTTGGCATCTTGCTAGAAAAGTTTCACAATGGTGTAGATGGAGGTCATTTCTCCAAAAAAAAAGCTAAAAATATAATGAGAGTTTGGTATTATTATCCTATAATTTTTAAGGATTGCTACTCTTGGGTTAGGAGGTGTCCTCAATGTGATTTCTTTGTAGGCAAATAGAAACTTGCAACCTTTCAATTGAATCTTGTCTAAGTAGACTAGCCTTTCATGCAATGGGGCCTTAATTTAATTGGTGTGATCAACCCTCCATCAAGTGTTGGACACAAATGCATATTGACTGCTACTAACTACTTCACAAGGTGGGTAGAGGCTATTGAATTGAAGGAGGCAAATGAAAATGCAATCTTGGAGTTTTATGAGAGTATCACAACAAGATTTGGGGTTCCCTATACTATAATTTTTGACAATGCACTTGATTTCATGGGCGATAAAAATTTTGAGTGGGAAAATAGAAATGGAGTTTACTTTAGTACCTCATCCAACTATTACCCTCAAGGTAATGGATTGGCTAAGTTTACTAACAGGAATCTCATCAAGATCATTAAGAGGACATTGAAGAAAAATAAAAGAGCATGGCACACCAAGTTTAATATAGCCTTATGGGATGATAGTATTACTCCTAAGAGATCAATTGGTAGCTCTCCCTTTGTGCTTGTTTATGTGAGAGAAACTAGGTTGTCCATCTCTCAAGATCTCCCTACTTTAGGACTTGTACGTCAGTTACAACTGCTTGAAAATACTCCAATAGAAGTTAGATTGATATAAATAATGCAACTACAAGAAGTAAGGGACAATGCACATAAGACCATGAAACACCACCAAGTACTCATGAAGAAGTCATTTAAAAAAAGATCAAGAACAAGAGTGTTCAAGTAAGGTGACTTGGTTTTAAAATGGGATGAGGATAGAGTAAAGCTAGAAAAACATAAAAAGTTTGATGCTTTGTGGAGTGGCCCTTACATCACTAGAAAGTACAAGAAAAACAAATCCTTTTAGCTAACCAAGATGAATACAGAAGAATTGCCTATCCCTATGAATGGGATACATCTAAATTTCTACTATTAGTCCTTGCAAGTCTATTTTGTAAATAGTAGCATAGGTGCGTGTAAGTGTGTGTGTTTAGTCTAGTTTTGTTTCATATATTGTGTTCCCTAAGTGTTCTAGTTCAACACATGCATGTTTCCTTTGGTTTGTTGTGTTTCCTAAGTGCTTTGTATCATAGGTGTGTTTCCTTCTTTTTGTTTGGTGTGTGTCTTTGCCTTTGTGCATGTAGATCAAATAGCTTGTGTTCATTGAGCCAAATGTCTATTCAAGTCATTTTTGGTACCTATATACATGATTTCATGCCCAATAGAAGGATTTAGGCAACTGGTCTTAGGAATAGTAGGCATGCCATACCTAGGAATCACCAAGAATGTTGGTCAAATTTCACTCATAAGTTTACATATTTTAAATTTGGCCAAGTATAGTATTCAAAAATTTTCTTTGGAAGGAGTATTTCTCATTGATCCACATAGAAAAACCAAGTATTATTTCATTTAGAGACCTTGTCTCAGTCTTTTGGCTAGGTTTTGTTTCCTTTGGAGGTTTTGTTAAAAGTTTATTGTTTTTGAATAAGTGATTATTTGTTTCAAACTTTTCATTCAACCAAGTGCCAAATTATTTCAGACAATTTGTTTGAGATAGATTTCCCTAAGATGAATAATAATTCCTTCAAGAAAATTATTTGCATAATTTCCCTGAAGGACCTTTTCAGGCTAAGGGATCATTTTCAATTTTTTTGAAGGGAGCTTACAAGTTTTGAAAGGTGCATATCAATATTTTTGAAGGGTAATTTTGAATCAAGGTTCCCTATTCAAAAATATGAAGGATTATTTTTCTTTCAGGAAATGAATCAAATAGAAAATTTGAAAGGTACATTTCAAAAAATCTTAAGGGTATTTTCCTTTTAGAAGGTCCATTTACAATAACTTTGAATAGTCATTTCCAAAAGCTGAAGGGGCACTTGCAACTTTTTTGAGGGATCATTTTCAATTTTTTCATGGGATCATTTTCAACTTTTTGAAGGGACATTTCCAAGTGCTAGAGGGTCATTTATAGATTTCTAAAGGACCATTTGTTTCTGCCAAAGGGAAAATAGACAAAATTTTGAAGGGCCAAACAAAAAGTTCAAAGGAATTCTTTTAGAAAGATTATCTGAGGAATTCTTTCAGAAAAACTTATCCATATTGAAGAGAGGTCAAAGCCCAATTCTTTCAGATATTTTGTTCAATACAAATGAAACAAAAAGTCTAAAATATTATTTGGGAAAGTTATATGTAGGAATTACCAAAAAAATCCTGAATGAATTCTTTTGGGAAAAATTATGAGACAAAGTGACCATGGGAAAAGTGTCTAAGGAATGAATTCTTTTGAAAAATATTATCTAAGGGAAACAAATGTCCAAAAGAAATACCTAGGGAGTGATGGTCTATAAACATCAATTTAAAACTAAAAAAATAGTCATTGATGCCAAAATATTTGGCAAGAAAATGAGAGTAAATATGGACGTAAAAAATGGTTTAATCCTAAGCATCTAGTGCAGAAAAAATAAGCAAAATAGATAGGTTGATGGTTTGAGTTATTACTAGTAGCTGACCCAAATCAAGGAGCTTCCATGAAATTGATAAATATAGGTGTCTAAAGGATATCTAGTAGTTATAAAGAGCATTTTATAACTATCATCATGAGTTTTATTTCCCCCATCAGTGATATGTGTCAGCTTCCTTATTTTCAGTTTTGAACACTCATGGATGATCTTTGATAGAAGCAATTTCCTATGCTAATTCTATGGGATTTATACCACTTTTAACCATTCTTATGATGTGTTTCAGACAAGTAAACCTCTTGACATGGCATGGATTTCCCCACCTCTCTTCCATATGTAACTATAATAGATTCTCACATATGGACACATGTCCAAGTGACTCTTGAACTTCTTTGGCTTGACCTCTCTCTCAAAAGCTATATATATGGATTCTTTTGGTTTGTTGGGGCAGCCTCTACTGGTTAATGGGAAAAATTTGGCTAGATTTGTACTCAAATAACTCTCTAATAAATATACAAGTTTTGTTTCCACTCATATGCTGAAATATTGAGTAATAACTTGAATCTTATTGGTCTCGTCTAGTGAAAGATTATCTTTTCTAGCTTGTACTCTTGATGGTCTACCATTTTCAAAAAGGAGATTGTTGTAGGTCATTTCTAGTATTCTTTTCTAAGTGTAGAGATATCCTAAAAGTGTTCCATGATTGTATCCCTCTTTGGAATCAATCATTCCCTTCCTAAGAATCATATACCTTCTCAAATATAGCATATGAAACATTGATGTAACAACAAATATTGAGTTGTGAGTTTTGTGTGAGAAACAATTTTTTAGTCTTTAAGTAGTAGTTTCAGTCAATTAGGAGGACATTATACATTGGTGCATCACCATTTGGTTTCTCAGTCATTTTTCTTAGTCCCTTTTCATATCCCATTATTAAGTTAGAGAGAGAGCTTTAAAGGTACACCAAGGGGAGCTATCCCCTTATCTAGAGATTCATCTCAGTGAAATTGTCACCCACAGTAAGAGAGATGACTCCATTTTCCTACTTGGATGAGGAGATCTGAACATCTCCTCAAGGGTAAAAATCTAAGTGTCAATAGTTAGTCCTTGGAAATTCAAATTCTTCTTAAAAGGAATGATGATTAGATAATTCTAAGCCATAAAATATCAGGTGTTGAAAACAAATAACATCACAAAATGAAATATATGTAAAATTAAAAATTACAAATTGATATACAAAATAAAGTAGGAAATATTATATATTACATCCAAAATTATTTTATCTAGTTACAAATGAGAAGCCTTGCATATATAACTAAGTTGAAATAAGGAGAAAAACATCATAACTAATGTGGGATAAATCCACAATAGGAAAAAGGCAAAAAACACCTAGTAAACATGAGTAACCAATTATAACACCCCCCCCTCAAGTGAAGCTAGGGGATAAAATGGACAAAAAAAATGTGGCATATCCACAGTATGAGTCCTGATAAAAGCTTGATCATGGACTTATGTACAATATATCCATGGAGTGGAGAAAGAGAGAAAACTCATAAGAAACAAAACTCCCCCACCAAATGATGTAAAATAAAGAAGAAAATAATTCATATGGAATCCCTCCAAGGATAAAGGTCATCAATACTCTAAGTCAGGCTCACAAGATAAAAATGGGTCTAGTAAAATAAGTACATAATGGTACAATGTGGGATCCATATGGCCTAGTAAATAGACAAGAAAATACATATCATATATCCATACAAAACACCTCCACTCCACCAAGAAGAAAGTTTGATATATGAGTAAACCCTTAAAATAACAAACTCATAAATAGATGGTTGTAATAATTATTACTCTAATACCATGAAAGGCATGATGACTAGATCATTCCAAGATATAAAATATTAGGTGTTGAAAAAAAATAATATCACAAAAGGAGAGATCTATAAAACAAAAGGATTACAATTTGATATGCAGAACAAAGTAAAAAATATCATATATTACATCCAAACTTCATCTATCTAGTTTCAAATGAGAAGTTGTGCATATATAAGCAAGTAAAAATAAGGAGCAAAGCATACTAAATAATTAAGATAAATACACAATAGGAAAAAGACAAAAAACACCTAGTAAACATGAGTAACCTACTCTAACACTTCTTGCATGGAAGAACTAGATGAGATAGTTGATCCCCCAAATGAATACAAAGACCAATGTAACACATTGCCAACTATTCTAGAAGATGGTTTTCCACCAATAATGGAGGATACCACCAAAGTATACATTATAACACTTTTCAATTGTAAATGGATGAAAATTGGAGCATCCCTCACTGAAGAGGAACACGAGCTTATTATTTCCCTCCTTTGGGAGTTTGTTGATATTTTTTCATGGTGTTATTCGAATATTCCTAAATTGGACCCTAATTTAGTTGTGCATCACTTTGTTATACACCCTAATTTTAATCCAATCAATTAGAAGTTGAGAAAATTCACCCTCGCATATCCATACTTGTCAAGAAAGTATATTGGAGGAAAGGTTTATCTGTTCTATGGATTATTTAGAATGAATATAAAACATAGTTCTAATCAACAAAAATCCATAAGGAATTTGATTATGTACTGATTTTAGAGATATCAATAAAGCATGCCCAAAGGATGATTTTACTTTACCAAAAATTGATATGGTTATGGATTTCATAGTAGGGTATGAGATGATATATCTTATATATGGATTCTCTAGATATAATCATATTAAAATTTCACTTCAAGAATAAAACAATAAAACATTCACCATTCCATGGAGAACATTTTATTATCAAGAGATGCCATTTGGCCTCAAAATGCCAGTGCCACATACCAATGTGCAATGAATGTCATTTTCCATGACATGATGTATGATATTGTTGAGGACTACGTGGATGATATTTTGGGTAAATCCAAGACTAGAGCAAGACATCTAGATGTATTATGAATAATAATTTAAAGGCTTCATGAATACAAGGTCAGCCTTTACCCTAAAAAGTGCATTTTTAGCATTATTTTAGGTAAATTTATAGGTTTCATTATCTCTAGTAGAAGCATTGAAGTTGATCCAATAAAGGTTAAGGCCATTAAAATAATGCCTCCACCTTATAATCTCAAGTAACTATACAACCTATAGGGTAAGATCCTATCTATCAAGAAAGTTATTTCTTAGTTGGTAGACATATGGCATCAATTTACTCATCTCCTGAATAAAGGTACCATGTTTTCATATAATGTTGATTATCATCAAGACTTTGAATAATTAAAAGAATATATGGAAAATAAATATGTTCTAGCTCCATCTACATTTGGAGAGTTGTTACTTCTATACATCTCAACAACTAAATGTGCCTTGAGGGTAGTCTTGGCATAACATAAATAATCAAGGGAAAGAATGAGTTGTATACTATTTGAGTAACACATTAGTTACTTATGAACATAATTACAACTTAGTTGAAAAGTATTTCTTAGCCATGGTATATTTTTCCCAAAAGTTGTGACATTATATGCTCAACAATAAGACCATTTTTATTGCCAAAGTGGACCCACTTAAATACCTACTTTTCAAGGTAGCTTTGACTGGTCATATGGCCAAATGGATCATGATATTGAATGAATTTGAGATTGAATATGTACATCAAAAGACCATTGATGGGTAGAAACTTGTAGACCAACTTACCAAATCACCCTAGTCATTTACTAATCTACTCATTTTTAATTTTCCTAATCAATCAATCATGACTCTGGATGATAATTATTGTAAGCCTCAGTACTGGACCATTTACCTCAATGGTTCTTACACTTCTCATGGATCATGAGACAATATTTTATTCATAACACTACAAGGGGATATCATTCCTAAAATATTTCACATTGGTTTTTATTGTACCAATAATATCACAGAGTATGAAGCACTCATTTTAAGGCTTCATCTAGAAATATAATGAAATTTTAATAAATAACATGTTCATGGAGACTCTCCATTGATTATTAAATAGGTGATAGAGCAATACTAGACCAAAGATGACAAAATTATTCCTTGCAAGAATATGGTGGACCGTCTCAAAAAGAGCCTTGTACACATCTAATTTAAACATATTCTAAGGGCCAACAACATAACTACAAATGCAATGACACTAATTAGTTCATTAATAACAATGACAGATCATGCTATATCTTACCAGTTCCTTATTAAATATATGTTAGGTCTATCTCATGAATCTTTTGAATCTGAAATGGTATGTGATATTTTTGGTCCCAACTTGCCTTAGTACATTGATATATATATGCCTACCTTCATGACAATATTCTCCCTTCCAACCTTTCTTGTAAAAAGTAGAAAGCCTTTATTCATACTTCTTGTTATGACATTCTTAATATCACACTCTATCATAGAGGATATGAGATAAATCTACTTCACTTTTTATTTTTGACATAGTTTAGATTAGTGCTTAAATAAGTACACTAAAGTATTTATGTGGACCGCACTGGTGGATTGGTATTTTCCAAGAAACTCATGTGGACATGGTATTACTATCCCATTATAAAGCTTGATGCATGTATTTATGTAAAAATTATGTGGTTTGTCAAAAACATCTCAATCTCATTCATGCACCAAATCATCTTCTTCAACAGATGATTATGCCATGGCAATTTTTCACATGGTGACTTGATCCCATAGGGAAAATTAATCCTTCTTCATCGGACAACCATAAACATATCCTTACTACAATTGAATATTTTACAAAGTGGGTTGAAGCCATTCCACTCATTTACATAATAGGGAAGCAAATTTTAAAATTCACCTTTAACCATCTCATTTTTTTCTTCAACATTCCTTTTGATCTCATTTTTTATAGTCATGACTCTTTTAAAAATAAATACATCAAAGCCCTCTATGCCAAATACTAGATCACACATCACTTTTCCACTACCTATTTTACTCAAAATAATGGCCAAGCTAAAGTATATAACAAAACTTTGATCTAAATCCTTAAAATTATTATCAATTCTTTTGGTCATGATTGACATCTATAACTATTTCCTACCCTCTAGACCTACCATATAAATACATGTAGTCCAATAAGAGCAAAACCATACTAACTTATTTATGGCACAAAATCTATTCTCCCTAGGAGATCGATTTGCCTTCCTTACACATTTTATTAAAGAATATAATTTATGAGAAAGAATAAAGAGTTTTCCAACTATAAGAATTAAGCCTAGTTGATGAAAAATAGGTAATTACTTTGAAAAATCTTCAAGCATATCAGAATAGGTTATGGCATAGTTAAACTAAGCATATCAAGCACAAAGATTTTGAAATTGATGACCTAGCCCTAAAGGAAAATCAAAAGGATATTAATGTTAACCATGAAAAGAAGGAAAAAATTGAGCCTAATTTATTGGGACCATTAATCATCACAACTAAATATGGATATGGAACATACAAATTAGTTACACCAGATGATGAAGAGTTGGAAGATCCCATGAATATTATTCATCTTAAGCATTTTTAAATTTGACTTGCTTGAAAAATTTCTGAGACCCCCTACTTGGGGCGTGACCTAAAAATACTCTTCATTCATCCCACTTTCTAATTGATTTAGTCCATCTTAATCTTATTCCCTCATATTGTTACAATTCCAGATCTTGATTCCAGTTTATCAGTACAAAGGATAATATCATATGCCAAAATTTAGAAAATGTTTTAAGCAAATTATACATATTTGGTTACCATTAGTACATCCAAAACATGTAATATCTCAAAGTATTTTACACATTATTTCCCTATATGATGGTCTTTGAAATACATCTTTTGGCTCTTGATAAATCATGTGCCATTTATTCTATTTATATGTCATTCCTATTTTAAACCTTGTTATTGATTTGTAGTAACTTCTTCTAGGGTTGAACTACATTGAATTGAGGTCCATTTGGACTATGTAGGCATCACTCATTTTATGAAGTCAGCTCAGTCACCCTTAAGCCATGCTTTCACTATTTTTTGAGTAATCTAAGCCATGCTCTCAACATTTTTTGATCTAAATATTCCACATCTCATAATTTTCCATTGAATTGAGATGACAAAAACCCAAAAACATTCAAAACAATCCAAAAAATTTAAAAATCCAAAAAATAACCTAAAAATAAATAAAGTTTTCAAAAATGGCCTTAAAATCTCTATGATAGATATTAAATCATAAAAATTTTGTTTGTTTTATCATCCTATTCACTAGTGGCCTTTAACTCTATATTAAATGGCACGGTTTACCACACTTGCTATTTGGGAACCCCTTATCTAACCATGATCATTTATAAATTAGCATTGTCATTCCTTCATTTAACCTCCCATTTCTTGGATAAATACATGACTGAAGGTCCACGTAGATGATGTAGACATCACTTGGATGCATGGGACATCTTAGGTCAACTTAACCAATCTTATTGCCATTCTATTTTTCATGATTTATTTCAAACACTCTCATTGATTTATGAGTGTACCTTTTCCT
Organism: Torreya grandis; assembly: GCA_037957365.1. Classification (NCBI taxonomy): domain Eukaryota; kingdom Viridiplantae; phylum Streptophyta; class Pinopsida; order Cupressales; family Taxaceae; genus Torreya; species Torreya grandis. Next base: position 5,034 of record JARHVA010008184.1, on the reverse strand, counting down.
ATTTCTTTTCTATAATAAAATTTATTTCTTGTCATAAATTTTATTCTTTCCCATGTCCTTTAAATAACTACATTTTCTCTAAATTCTATAAGACTACATAGGCAGTGTCCACTTGCTTGGGGCATTTGGAGTCAGCTCAGTCACCCCTTCCTATTTATTCTATTTCCCCTTTCCATTCAAGTTACCATCTTATCCTACTAGTTGTACTATAGATATTAGGGGGAAAATATCCAAGAATAATGCCTTATATTTACACATGCATAAATGATTCACTAATTGCTTATTTTATGGTGTGTTTATGTGTTTGTTAATAATGTTTATTTTTTTTATTATTCTTGGTGCATTTCTTAAATTCTTCCCTTGAAAAAACTAGATGTTTTGTGTTTCTTTTCTTTTTAGTTTGTGTTTGCATCCTTATTTGTATACTTGTTTGTTTCATTTTTATGTTGTCACCTCAACTCAGTCCACTATACTGACATGGTCATCACCATGGTGCTTACTGTAACACAACTATACTTGAGTCCATTCATTGGTATTTAAAAGTATTGTCATCATGGTTTTTATCATTGGTGCATTATGGTCATTTGTCTATTAGATCAAGGGTCAATCCTTATACACATTATGACCTGTTCATCATGGTATTCCATATCATGGTGCATACCATTGGGTGCTATATAACAAATTAAGTTCTAGAATTCTAATTAGCAATGCTACATAAAAAACTCTCCTTGTATATTATATTTCAACCAATTGATCAATTACCTAGACATAATTTATTAAATTTAATGTATTGGGGCAACACATTTAGACTAATCAATGATCAAATTCACCATACTAGGGAAACTCCTTACATTGTTTATCAAATCTGACTTGCTGGGGTACATTATTATGATCAACCAAGACAACCCTATTTGGGGCCTAGTCCATCATCTAATCTTTCTTCCCTTTCAATCATGTAGATTTCTCCCATTCTTGCTTCTTTATCTCTTTTTTGAGGGCCCATATGCTTCAAATTATTACCCAAATTTCCCTTTAAGTGGTAGCTATAACTAATTAAGCACCCTTTGGGGTATTAATAGAGAGTTTATTGACTCATAATTATCAAAAGAGAAGAGTTAGGATATCATTTTTCAAGTATTATCAAATTTCTTATTAACAAATATTTTCTTTCTTTCAAATGATGTTACTCTGCCTAGTGTCTCACAACAACTTATCAAACATGGACAAAATGTAGACACTTAATTTTAATCACTTCCATATCTAAACTACAATCAAGAGAAATTTTATGTAATTACATGCATGTTTAACCATAAATCACCACTGGACCTAATTTACCTACACAACTATCATTTTAACTCAAAATTGAGATGATAGATTCCTCATTGGGAAAACGGATCATATTGCATCATTAATCTTATCAAGTGCATCCTAAATTAAATCAATTCTTTGCAAGTGTTATCATAGGATAATTAAGTGAATACTTGGTTGATAAATATAAACATTGAAAAATACACCATTCTTATAGTTATTGATTAATCAAGTTAGTCAAGCCTAATCATTCCTATAATGAGAAATTTCATGGATTTAGATTTATCCTATTTCCTTAATTATAAGTTAGAATATTACCTCTCAAATGGTTGACATGATCAGGCAAAGTGTACAAGAAATCAAAGGTTATGACATATCTTATAATTTACTTACACACTCAATCCAAGTTATTACACCCCTCTTATACACTCCAAGAGAACCAATGACTTCACTTTTATTCTAACATGCCTTTTATAATCCAAAAGGCCTTAAATGACATCTCTTACACACTTCATATGTGTAATCATAGATTTCAGAATTGAGCGTCAACCTTCCATCTTGAGATGAGATGAACGGTTCACAATGATTTAGGAAATCTATAAATAAGAACCTTACACCTCCTTTTGAAAAAAAAACCTATCCATAAAAACTTTCTCTGCCAAATTATACAAGAATATTCAACACTCTCATACCAAGCCAAAGCCAAAATCAAGTTTAGACAAGAAGAGATGTTTTCCACATGAGGAATCAAATATTGATAACGACTTATACATCTACAAGTCGATCTCAACCTATTTAAACCATTTCACAAGAAAATATTCAAAAGAGGTAAATGCATGGTTTTTTATCTTCTAATTAAATTTATTCTTTTTTTATACATAGTTCAACCTAGGGATTAGGCTTGAGATGGCGGTTCTTGAAGTTATTTTTTATTTTGTTCACTAATAGATTGACTAAGCTCTGGTGGATTTGTGATATACACCTTTAAGGTCTTATCATAACATGGTCTATAAGCATAATCCAAAGAGGCTCATTATTAACTGGGGGAGTAGTGTGTATGTGCACTCCATCTCAGACCTATGAACACCAAAAGAAACAATATCAATAACTATATAAGGAAAAGAGACTACATGAATATAACTAAGAGAATGTTGTAAATAAGAATGATATCTAAGTATCTCTACATTTTCAAATTGAACAAAGCTAGATAAAAAGGGATCATCTAAGGAATATTCATCATGGTAATCATGAGTGTGAAGGTCACTAATACATGCATCAAAGATTTTATTGGTCGAAGAGGTATGACAGATGTAGTTTTTAGTTTTTGTTAGAGTGACTAGAATTTTGTCTAATGGTTTTTAATGAGATTAGGGTTAGAGGAAAAAAGGTAGTTGAGTGATTATGTTAGGAGAGAGATAGAAGGTTTTGACTTTCAAACTAATCTCATCTAGTTTGTCATCATTTGAATCTAAATGATTAGGTGGTATGTTTCCTATTAATTGTATATGACCATTATAACATCGAGTAGAATTGATGGGATAATTAAAGTGTTGTGATTAAATGAATTGGGATGTTAGGTAAAGGCTCAAGGGTAGGTATTTGAAAAACACCTCTTTCTTCAAATTGTTTAAAATTCCAATGATTGGTATCTCCTTGAATCTTGTATTATTATAAGTAACTTATTACATTGGCATGTTGATAAGGCTAATAGTATCATGTGGTGTGTCCAAGTTTTATTGAGTAAAATATTATAAAAAAGTGGAAAGTTAAATATCATGACTTTGACATACATTGTGATAGGTGAAACTGTGATAGGGATCAAAATACAACTTAAAGGAGGCATTTGTCTTCTATCATATCCTTGACATTCAATTTTAATAGATTTGATATTACATTCAAAATAATTAATTTTTTCAATAAAATCAAGGGAATCCACACAAGTGCATGAACCTTCATCAATTAATGCATGTTTAACTTGATATATCCTATTTGGATGCTAATGAAAAATGGAGGATCATCCAAATAAAGCAATATCTCATCAAGAATCATGCAAGAGATAGGGAGTTTGAGTGAAAAAGATGTTTCTACCATTTCATCAATGTGGATATCCATTTATTTACATTTCTAAATGATTTTATCTTCCAACCTCGATAAAGTAGTTTCTTGCCCCATCGGTGGGGGATAAGGGATCTTCATTTTGAAAAAGAGTTGTATTAGAAGATTATGATGATTAGGAGAAGTTATCATGAGTTCTAAGAAAGAGATTTGAGATGGTAGGTGTGAAATTTTAGCTATAACATCTCATTTATCATATCCTATTAGAATATTATTGGATAAAGGTGTATAGTGTTGTAATAAATCCTTTGAGCATGTAGTGAAAGTGTATTCAAATTGATGTTGGTAAGGTGTGTTTATTTTAGACTTGGTTAATTTGGGTTGATTGATTATATATTTTTGTGTTTTTTTATATGACATGGTTGAATCATGGGTTGTTTCTTGTGTTTGAGAGTAAGAAGTACCAATGATAGAAGGTTGAAGGATTTATAAGTGAGGTGTCTTAGTTAAAAGGGGAGTAGAACTTGTATCAATGGTGTGCAAGGTATTGTTTAATTATATCATTAGATTTGGCACTTGTAAATTTTTTGAATTTGGTGAAGTTATTTCAATGTGCTCCAATTCCATGAGGTGAGATGGGTAAGAGTCTTTCATAGTGCATAACTTTGGAAACTTGTCATCGGTAGAAGTTGGATAGTGATTGATATAGGAGACTACTCTTCTCATGTTATTATCATCATTCATGTTAGGATCCATCAAACTTTTGACATTATTTTTAGTAGGAGGTTGGCTAGTGTTAGATTGATGATTAGGAAGGGGGTCCTTGTAAATAGATAAATGAGTATTTTATTTATTCAATGCTTCATGTTTAATTTTTGTTTCATGGGCTTTAGCTACTATTTCATAAGCTTCTTGACATGTACATATGAGTGATTAAAAATAAAATTTAGCTCAAATGAGATAATCTATGTAAAATTTTATTAGTTGATGACAAGTTTCATGATAATGTCCCCAACTTGCATGAAACCAAAAAAAATTGTGGGATTACACCAATGTTTGGTAGGGCAAGTTAGGTCAAGATCTCATGGTGAAGGTCAAAGAAGATGCTTTTGAATTTATGATAAATAAATGTGGTTGATGGAAATTTATATTTTAAACTTGATAAAATATAGAATTGGGATGATAATTATTAGAAAGTGGTAATGAAGGATTAGGCTCCATGGGATTACTTAGAGCAATGGATTGAATGGTGTGTATGGAATCATAGGTATCCGTAACACCATCATTAGTGGCATGTCAATTTTTTTCTTTCATAATAATTCAAGTTTCCATTGTAATGTGCAAAGGCTTAAATTGTCATATAATTAAATCTTGAAATTTAGCTTTGTCAAGGTCTAATTCTAAATATTTTAGAGAAAGAGTCTTATTGGCATGAAAATTTGTCAAGAGGGACAAATGGATGTGTCTCATCAACAATCATGGGACAATTTCACTCTCCTATTAGTAGGTGGATCTACCTCTATTAAAATCCAAAAAGGAATACATTAAGGGAAAATATTTACAACAAAATTAAATTTCAATAGGGTAGTAATTTTAACTAGAAAGTACAAAATAAACTATATAAATAAAATGTAAGAATGAGATAGTGGAGGAGAATCAAGCATGTAAGTT